>CM031239.1:632811909-633238617 GCA_018340775.1 Taxus wallichiana var. yunnanensis
CGATCTTGTCGATTCTTTCTAAGATAAGTCCTAAATATTCTTTCTTCATGTCAACTTTCTATGCTACAAAAAGTTGTTTTGGGCGATATTGGACTATGCCCTCCTTTGACTATTTTCATCCCAACTCATTCGAGAATAGGACAAACTCATTAAAATGGGGTCTCTCAAGTCAATTCACATGCCCTTGTAAAGTAATATCAAGGGAAAGAAGACTGAAAATAAGAAAGAAACAAAGGATTAACCTAAGAAAGAAACCAAGACCAAACCTAAAAATGACACAAACACTTCTACTTGAGCCTAAGACACATAAAATCAAGTTTTGTGTTCCTATTACAAGAAGTCCAGTCAAGACAAGCAACACTATTTTCGAGAAGCAGTTGATAACTTATCTCATTTACTTGAGAAGAATAAAATAAGTGTTCCTAAATCCATAAAACAAAGTGCTCCGAAGGCCGAGTCTTACTGCTGCAAAGGTGCTAAAAATGATAAGAAGAAAGGAAAGGCCCTTGTATCCGAGTCACTCCTTCATCAACATGGATTATAGATTCCATTGCCTCACACCACGTGGGTTCTTCGCATGTTGAGTTTTCCAACATTTAACATTGTGGAATGTCCCAAATCATGATGGGTAATGACATGGCGATTAGTCTGTTTTACAGTAGTGGATCGGTAGAGATGGATGGGGAACATTTAACCAAGTGTTGAGTGTTCCGATCTCTCTGCCAATCTTCTATTGGTTTACCAAATTAATCATCTTGGTGAAGGAATGCGAGTGGAATTTGTTCCTAACTCGGTGATTATTCGTGAGCTTAACAATGACACTATAGTGGTGAGGGAAAGGCTGATCACCATTCATGGTTATATACCTTTTCCCATTTTACTTCTTGATTCTATGCCCACTACCTTTCTCACTCATGTAAATGAGGTTAGTAAGCTATGGAATGAGCATTTGGACATCTAAATTATCGCTACCTTGAATAATTGAGACAAAATGAAATGGTCAACGGGTTACCTCACGTCAAGTTTTCTAAGGGTCTTTGTGAGGGTTGTACCCTTGGAAAGCATCCTGAAAAGAACTTTGACAAAGGAAAATCTTGGAGAGCCACTCGTCCTTTGGATCTTGTTCACGAGTGATGTTTCTTGTCTATTTCCTTTTCCTTCATTTACTAGATATTTTTATGTGCTAACCTTCATTGATGACTATTCGTGATATACTTGGGTATATTTTATTAAGCTTAAGTCTGAAGTCTTTGAACATTTTTAGGACTATAAGGCTCTTTTGAGAAACAGGAAGAATGGTCTATCAATTTTCTTGAACCAAAATGGAGGTGAATATGGAAACAATAGATTCATGGATTTACATATACGAAGGATCTCTTACATAAGATAACATTAATACATCGGTAGCTTACCGAGTTATGGAATTAATAGATCGGTGAATCATTGAGTCATTATAGCTGCATATGTTTATCCATTGAATTTGATTGGCATGGAATGTTTATTCTAAATATTACCTTATTTAGAATAGTGAAGATTATTATAAATAAATAAATAATTCTCTTGATTCTAAAGTCTTAAAATGGGAATGTTACACTCCCCTTTAAAATTTGGAAGAACCAGAAGGGTCTTCGGAGCATGTGATGCAGTATAGAGAATTAAAGGATCCTCAGGTATTCGAAATAGGTGCTCATTGCATATGTCTCAACCATTGAAGATCCTTATTGGGGAGGTGGGGGTTACATCCGTCTTTGAAATTATGTAGTGTATACATTTTTTTGGGCATAAATCATCCCTTGTGGCTGACCATATGGACCTAGGTAAGTGTATATATCCCCCTATGACAACCTAGAATATAAGTGTATGTAAGGGGTTGATTGTTCTCGATAAATATTTAAAGGCATAAATCTAGTGAATGTTGCATTTCCGGATGGTATGGCATTTGAGAACGCACTTATTGGTGCCCGTTGTGGATATTTATATGTGGCATGAGGGCATAACCAAGGTGCCCATCCTAATTAGAAAAACCCTAGGGATTGATGCACTTGAATAAACCGGAGGAGTGTCAAAAATAGGTATTTGTCCATAATGTTTTGGATAGTGAGAAACGAGTTCTTGCCTTATATTTAAAGTTTTATTTTTTGGAAAGTTCTAATTCTTTGAATTTGTCTACTAACACCAAGATTATGTCACCCATTGATGTAGTGGTGTTTTCATTTGATGCTTATTATTGAAATTTTGGAGGTTGTTGAGTATGGTATCCTACCATAAATTGTTCATTATTCTATCACCCCTTGTTAGAAATGTTTTCCACTATTAGAGGGTAGTGTTATTGTTTTGGAAAAAGACATCAACATGTCCTTACAACTTGTCAAAAGGTCATTTTATATTTTGGAAGCATTATTAGCTTCGGCATATCGTACAAAGTATTCCTCATATGGAGGTGGGAGTTGATCATAATGCATACGATGGGTTGTCTAAACAAACTATGAGGAGATGAACATGTCTCTTTGGTAAAAGTCATGTTGTTAGAGTTTGAGAGCTCAGGTTGTTTTGTTTGCGTGATTTTGTCAATAGCCTCAATCCTTACTGAGGAACCAACATTGGTCCCCTGAGGAGGGGGAGTATGAATATGGGCTCTTGAATAATTGTTTGCTCATGTAAAAAGTGAGGGTGACTATTTTTGTGTAACCATATGATAGTTATAAGCTTCAAGACCTGAAATAGGTCAGTCATATCTATCATATCCTGACATTTTTGGGGAGTATAAAAGTACTTAGAGAATATTTGGAGAGAGGAAGATGGATGAAGAAAGTGGAATAGTTTAATGACTAGGTCTTCAAATTGGGTTCAACAATTTTATATGAATTAAAGCTAACATGTGACCTTGAATTCACACTCAACTCCCTGAGGTCATACTAGAGAATCCAATGTGGAAAGTGGATGGCTTCGTGGTAGTGGGATATATTAATGGAAAAAAATAATGGGGAAGTAGTAGGTGAAGGTGATCAAGAAAATACGATGTTTCCAACTTGTAATCATGGAATCTTCTCATCAAGTATAGTGAAATCCTCTCTAACCTAGGTGGCTCAAATGGAGAAGTTGGTAAGGATGGAACCACGGAGGCTCCAATAAATGTCAATCTTTAGGGATATCCTATCTACTAGTTTCCGAATGTGTGGGAAACTTAATTGGGCCTCGTTAATTGGTCAAGACAAAGTCATGGAGAAACCAAAAGTGAGAGTCGTGATTCCATTCAGCTCTTTGGATGCTTAACGAGTTCTTTCCAAAATGAGAGGGCCCAATGAGCTTTCTCGTTTAGGGTGTCTAACTTCTTAATTATGTCTAGTGGGAGTGGTGACGATGTAAATACTAATGCTCTTAATTCAAGATATATGTCCGATTGTATCTCGGTTTTGTTCGGTTTGTGAACCATAGGATCACAACGTAAACTCTCTGTCGTCATGGTCTTGATATGATCATGCAATGTTTTTTTAGGGTCTAATCCCAATGATGATCAGGAACTCTACGTATGGGATCATTCCAATAGTCGTAAGCCTTGTCTGCTTCAATGTTTAATGCTAGAAGTTGTTCAATATTTTGTGAATATAGTATGGGAGATCTAGCTACAAGTATGTGTAGTCCTTTGTTTATGTATATGGTAAAATCATTTGCATTTGGTTGAGGAATCATAGGGTTAATTGCATGTGTTTTTTCTTGGGATTCATTAATGGTCATGTAGATACTTAGTTTAATCGGTATTTTCATTGTCTTAACAAATCTTTGAATTCCTTATTTTCCTCTATGTTTAGTGAGTCCAACTATTTATTGATATGCTCCACATCCCTAGTTGATTTGAAAATGTTATACCTAATCCCCGATTTATATCTGCAAGAGGAAATGCTAGGTTCGGTTGTGGAATTATTGGCTCAAAACATAAATCTCTTACTTGTCTTGGTTATTTTATCGTCATAAAGATTTGAAAGCATCTAACTATGTAAATTGAAAAAAGGAATTGAACTAAGATATGTTTTTTATTTTATAGATTTATAAATAAGCAAAATGAGTAGTCTAATATATGAAATCTTTTTGTTGTTTTGGAGTTTTTACAAGAAAGCTTCTAACCTAATTAAATGAATATAAACAAGCAATTACCCTGATGTAGACAATCAGGTTGTGCAATTTGTATGAGATTAACTGCAAAAATTAACTAAATGAATTATTTCCACAACTATAAATCCTTCCTCAGAGGTAGAGAATAGTCACTATTTCAGAGAAACTACTATCCTCTATAACTTCCCTGACAATATCTATAGAACGAATATCTAAATTGATGTATGCTATTGACTATTTAATAATTAAAATTATTGAAATATTTAGCTACTCTATTTCATATAAGTCTGAAACAATGAGTTATAACTTGACAATGTGAAAAGAGAAAGCAACAATCGGACGGATATACACGTACTATGCTAAATCACGATTGAAATTATCCCCTCGCTTTTCCTTTTAATGTTCATGTTCACGTGAGTCCTGTTGATGTGAATGCAACAACAAAAAGAAGAAGAAATATGTGGGAGAACATAACAACTTGAATTCATTGACTTGGAAGCAATGTGGATGGAATAAGTCAAGCTCAATTGATCTGTGATTGGGATTTGGAAATTTCCGGTAAGAAGGTAACAACTTCAACAATGGAAGGCTACAAATTATTCTCCGGGTTTTTCTTGTACACAAGTATAGTATTTATGGGAATTTAGTTAGGAAATGGTTGAAGTCATTTTCTAGTCAAAGGAGGACATAACAAAAGTTAAGAGGGAGTTCAAACTACTAACAACCATCAATCAAAAATAGAAGTGCAAGTATAGATTGACATAAGGAATTTGGGCCTTAGAATCTTCTAAAACAAGCAAGCAACGCATCTAAAAATGCAATTTAAGTTAGATAATTCCGTGTCAAAACGTAAGTGAACTCTCTAGAAAATTCTCATAGGACCACTGGCCTACCTAGCTTAGTGGTTTGCAAACCACCACCTTTCACGGGTGTCGGTCATAAAACCACCACCTAGGTAGGGTGGTGGTTTTGACTCTAAATGCCAAAACTACTTTAAAATGTACCAGGAAGCTAGGAAAAAGCATGTGAGTGCTAAGTAAAGATGTCTAGGCTACAAATGCACCTTTGTGAATGGGTTTTGGAACTTTGACACCTTTTGAAAGGATATGAATCATCATTGGGGATGTTATAATAGTTTTCCAACAATGTCTCACATGTAATTTTGGTGTGTACGATAACCTACAAAACTCAACATGCACCCTGAATTACCTATGTTTTTATTTTGTTGTCTTGTAGAAATTATTTCTTAGTACATTGAACATGCAAAAACACATAATTTGTGACATTGTACATCATGTACATGTGTTATAAAACCTAAAAATACTCTCTAAATACTCACATTATATCACTTTATCCCATAACTCATGCTATCACATCATCTTGTCTTAACTAGGTCTAGGACTATGCCTAAAATAGCTTACCTTAACATATAATTCTCATGATTAGACGTTTTACCACATTGTAGAAAATATAACACCTTAAACAAATACCCCTAAACATGTTAGACCATGTAACAACCTTCATAAAATTTTTGAATCCCAATTACAACACCTAACTTACAAGAACCATGCATATGCACCATGACTTGTAATAATACAACTCACCATGCCACTTTTTCATTCCACTAGACACCTCATGATCATTAAATGAATACTCATCATGAAACTAGACTCTCTTTGACATTAATGACAAAAACAATGACACAATTCCCAACAATCTTCTCGTTTATCATTCATGGAAATCATCTTCACAAACATAATTGGAAACCCACCATGCAAGTAACTTTAGACCTATTTTCATGTTTTTGAGTTCACTCTCCCATTTGACATATATAAAAAAGGATAGTATAACACTTTAAAATGAGGACAAAAAAATATTCACATAAACATACTTACATGCACAAAAACAACCATTAGTGTGTAGTCACTTTCTTGAAGTCAATAACAACAAATGATCCATGGACCTATAAAAATCTTTGATGCTTCCTCTAAACATATACACCTAATTTTGGATTCATATTGAACTTATTGCGTACATTATTTAATAAAAAATTATAGCATCATACGATAAGTCCTTGAACAATCCCTCCACAACATATAACAATCTAGATCTAGTAACAAATGGTAAACTCTTCAAGAGATGATTGGTGGGCCCCTAAAAAGTTACCAAGTACCTAAGGTTTGAAGCCTTGTGGCATGTAGAAGTAGGGAGCAAAATAAAGTAGGGAATTATTCCATGGAGAACCGTGAAGGATTGTCTTAGGGTAGGATGGAGTTACGACTTAGTGAGTTTTTAACAACAATAAAAATACACGCATAAGGAGCATATGGAAAATGACAGGATATAGATCTGGATAAAATATGGAGACTTGTGATTCAAGAAAAGGATATTCTAGGGAATCATTATGGTTATCATGATATTATAAAGATTCAAGGTTGTTAATGATTAGCTAACACATGCTTACTAAAGAAACTCGATTGAGGGAAATGGATGGTGACATATGTCATATTTCTAAGTAGTGGTATAGAAATTAGGAAAAAGATTCTTATAGGATTTCGTAGGTCATGATGGATGGTTAGGAAGATTAATTTGGATGTTTGATATAGAGGGTCTTTCTAGATAAGGAAAGATAGAGAGATTGGAAGTGAGAGGATGTCTGAGAAAGATATGTAGCAGTGAACTCTGTGATGTAAAGAAATCTCTGCTAACATGAACATATAAAGGAAAATAATGGGACTCTCTTGATGTAATCTTGGCTACCATATTTTGGCTTATGAATATAATGAAGTAATTTTGTAACACTCTTGTAATGGATCTTGATTTGTGTATTTTCCTTTGTGTTCATGTGTGTGTTATGGGTTTTCTTGATGATGCTCATGGGTTGATTCTACTTTCCTTTAGTTGATCATGTTAATCCATGTTTACAATGCATTTAGGCTAGGAGTTAGTGTTTACATCTTGAATTCCATGAATGAATGCACTTGTTTCTATTTATATTACATCCTTATGCTAATAAGGAATGTTCTCATGAGGCTCACATAAAGGAGGGACTCGACACTTGCGTGCACCTTGGGGTAGCTTCCAAGATAAGACTGGATGATATGTTAGCATGTTTGGGATTGGTTATTGACATAGGCAATGATAATAGAGAATACATTTTAGTTCTATTACCAGGACCTCTTTTTGAATATGTTGTGAGAATGATGCATGATGATAGAGCTCTTGAACTTAGACAGTATCGAAGCATGAATTAAAATCACGGAGGATGAGTTTTTGCAGATATTTCATACTAGATTTGAGTTTAATGCATGTAAATGGGTAGGAAAACATATGTATCATGAGCTATATGAGACCTTATTTTGTGTCTTTCAAGTGGAGTTTTATGAAAGGTTTTTAGCATATGCATCTAGATAATTTTGGTCTTGTAGATATCATGTGTGGACCCAAGATAAATATACGAGGTTTGTGGGATGCTGATCGACTTTGACACATGTTGTTGATTATTGGTGTAGTAGAGTGTTAGAGAGTTACATCTTGGAGTACATGATTTCTATGTATTCTGTCCAAATATTTGTTAAGTTTTAGTTTTTGAGGGAGCGAGAGGATCGATCTTACGTGCTATCTATTTAGCTATAAAGATCCCGATCATTACACCGAGTTTAGAAGCATTTCCTATAGCCAACTAAGCTTTTTCTAAGCATTGAGGGATGAAGCTAGGGTTGAGGAAGATGGTGGACCTTGTGGCTGAATAGGAGAGGGAAGAGAGATGACTTAAGTATAATGAAGTACGTATGAGGGAGTTAGATATAAAATGTAAAGTTGTAAGAGTGATGGATTTATGAAGGTAGACGTGCAGGAAGGAATTGAGATTCACTTAGAGGAAGTGAATCCTGAGATGTTTGTGCCACCCCATCTTAGCAAGTGTGAAATAGAAACCCCCTCGGCTTCCAGAGAAGGCTCGTCATATGAAGACGGGACATGATTCATTGGTGTGCATATAATTCCACATAGTGATCAACCCCAGGCGCTTAGCTTTCTAAATTGAAAGATAAGTATTACTAACCTAGTTGGTATTGGTAGAAGTTACTAATCAACACCTAGAAGGTATAACTTTTCATTTGGCACATCTATGGCTATCTGATCATTTCTGTGTTTGGAGGTATATTGTGCGGAATGAAATTTGGGAAAATTATAGGTATATAAATATTGGGTATTGTTTCTAGAAGTAGCATGGGACACACATATGGTAGTAGTTCAATATCACAGTTGTTGGCATGTAGTTCATCGCAATAGTGGGGACACAAATTGAGACCTCTTCAATACATTTACCAACTATGGGAGGTGAATATGGTGGAATAGAAGCTAGTATACCTAGTGGACCTTGCAGATCTTGTGGATTTGGAGAGACATGTCTTTGGTGGATCTAGTGGATCTGGTGGTGGAGGAAACACCGAAGGGAATCAAGGTTCTAGATCAGGAGGACAAGGGCCTTAACCACCACAACTAGCCTTTTTCAACATGTATTTGTATCTACAAGACTACAAAGGTGTTGAGGATGTTGTAGAGCATGTATAAAAATGTGAGATGATATGACGCATGAATGAGATCACTTCTATGGAATGGAAGGTAGGTCGAGTTGCAATAATGTTGTAAGGACACACTGTATAGCTGATGTTACTAGAAGTATGACCCCCACCAAATAGTGGTAGATTACACCGCACTATGAAATGCCTTCTTAGCTGAATTTCATATCCATGAGTTTGAATAGAAGAGCATTAGCACATTGAAGGAGATTTAACAAGGTATGGAAGAGAGTGTGTGGGAATATGATGCATGTTTTAAGAATCTCTTATCAAAATTGTCTTATGATATTCATCCTTATCAACATGCTCAATGGTTTATTGGAGGGTTGATAACAAATTTTAGGAGATTGCTTTTACACAAGACTTTCATAGACCCATACAAAGCCTTGGAGTATTCCCTGTGTGCTCAGTTTTGGAAGTGTGGATACCGTCTTAGACATTTTATTGAATCTCAAGTTTCTGTAGTAGAAAAGCAAGCTGGAGAAGCTATCTATGAACTTGTTTAATGAGATGCGTAATGGCCTATGGTGCATGGATTGTGAGGTAAAGTGGTATACAAAAGATATTTGTCCTTGGAGATCATTACGCACCATGATCGTAGACTATAAGATTTTCCACTTTGAGATCATGATGCAAGTAGGTGTCCACGGCTTCATCGCGTGTGTAGACACCAAAATTGGGTCACACTCCCCTTGGTCCCTCATCAAATAATCACCTTGAACACACTCACCTAAAAATGGCCACCTTCACCCCACTCTAATATTAATTTAATCAAATTAATCCATGTCCTCACAATATTTATTATTTAACTATCCTAATTAAAATAATTCCCACACCACCACCTCACCTAGCCATCTCACCCCAAACCTATTCTTAGTATGTTGCTATAACTAATGAAGACCTATCTAAATCCTAAAAATCAAAATGTACATTCCCTCTAACCAAATTCCCGCCTATTAGAAAGGAAGCTTCCATTATAATCCGTGAGGAAAATGAACAAGATCTAAGAAATCAAGTAGATCTACCCATTTTAGTAAACCTAGGAAATCCCGCCCTAACCAATGCTAGTCACCCTAAACCACCACCCGATAAACCCGAAACCATCATCGGTTACATTTTGTTCCCTTTGGTAACATTATTTTGAGGTTAGCACATTCAAAGAGAAAGAAACAAGAATAGAGCTGCATGTAAGCAAAACCAACATTCACACACACATCGAAGTGACCACAAAGCCATTTTACATTCACGGGAGCATCCTGGGAAGTGCCATTACCACAAAAACTCCATCCATCTGATCAACTACCATTTCCATCCATCCATCAAGCTCATATAATAGTAAGTATTCCTCCACCAACTTGGTCTAATACACTATAATAGCTTTTATTATCTTTGTTATCAGATTAATCTATTGCATCTCCATTTCCTCATTTCTTATCAGTTTGTAACTGGGCCTTTTCCATTATCTACATCATTAGATTACCTATCCTCACTTTTTGTTCATTCCTAACCACATTTGGGACCTCTGCAACCCTCGAACCTACCCCACCACCTACATCAAATCCTAGATCAAGCCCTCTAATCATTTTCTTTTGAGTTTCCTTTACCTCGACCATACCAACGCTGGTTACCCATAACCATTGTTGATTTTTCTTAAACTGACATCGGTCATACTAGACTGACATAGGTCTCTATGTTTTACCCTCAAACCAAGAATAGAGCCTAAATTCTCCACAAAACACCCAAAATAACCCAAAACTAGACCTTGACCAGTACCGGTACTCTAACAAACACCTTTCCCTTCAAATTCAATCATAGATTAGCCTATTGCGAACAAATTTGCTTATTGTAGTCGAATGAGATACCTAAATCATTTTAACTATAGTAGGATCTCATTTATTGTTAATATTGAATTATTTTAAATACTGGATTGATAGCCTTCTAGGGATTATCAAACTTCTCAGAACTAGCATACACTAGCCATTCCACTATCATATGCTATTTAATCTCTTTTGGTGGTCTTGTTGTTCATTTCAAGTAGTTCCTCTCAACCAAAAGGAAGCTCTCACAATCAGATGTGGATGAAGAAGTCATACGTAGAAACAACCTTCAACCATCTTTAATAGGTATTGCTCTGGCCCTCTTACCCTTATCTATTTTTTCACATTCCAAGAAATGCTCTAAGAATCAGGTGAAACATTTTGGCATGCCCGGTGGGAACCATTTGGGGTTCCTTGCATTTCTTCATTTCTAGGTGAAAAATTTTATGTTTTGTTTCCTTTAAGAAAGGTTCTCACATTAAATTTCTCCTTGGAATATTCTCTTCTTTATATTGTCTCAAAGCAATCATTTTTGGTGCTATATAAAGAATTCTTCTTTTCTTTCATCAGTATTGCATTAGTGAAAGATCATATTCTCTCCTGTTCATCTTTTTGTGTCATCGAATTCAATATTTTGATTTGGGCTTAAAATCAATTGCATTTCATTCTACTTTACTGCATTAACTCACATTAAATGAGGGAAACCTATATCTTTGGAAGTCATGCCTAGCTGATGGTTGACAAACAAATCGTAGAAAAGCACTTTCTTTCTCTTTCTCTCTCTCTGAGTCTTACCAAACATCAAAAAATTGAAAAATACACACATTCTTAAACAACATCTCACCGGAAGAAGTTGTAGGTGATCACACAATCATAGTATAGTAGGCAACCAGCTCATTACTTCTATCAAGTCATTATCTCGGAGGACAGCCCACCCCTCCATAACATAACCAAAACCTCTTCTTGTAGATCTCCTTCTTCATCTACGAAGCCTTCCTCACCAAAAAAACTATTCTAAATTTCATGAGTCAGTCTTCTAAAATAGCATAAGTTGAACAAACATAAAGGAAAGAGCACTCTTAGGATCGTATTTTTCTTAGTGTTTCTACTTGGCTTATGTCTTAAGGTGAGAGGACATGTTCTTCATATTTTTTTTTCTAGAATGCTCCTCATCATATTTGGTGTATTCTAACTTCATTTGAGAGTGCTTGGATCCCATTTTCATGATTCTCGGAATTCTAGGTTTGATTACACACTTGATTTTAAATCACAACCACCTTTTTCTTCATATCTGCGTTTCAATTTCATAGTAACTAATATCAGTGTCAGATCCAGGTGACCATCATCGGTTATCCTCTTCCCTTCATCATTTTACCCAACCATTGTGTCGGTGAAGCTTGTTCTTTTAGTTAACCTACCCAAAAGGACACCTATTTCATATTCTTTGTTGTTCAGAGTCTCTATAACTCTCATCATCTTCTCTGTCTTGATAAAATCCATCTATAGCTTATCTACCTAGTAGATTATCAATCTTTTTCCTTGTTTGGAAAACTATTCTTTTCCACAGTGACCAATAAGCCCAGCGCTTACCTATGACTGACATCGGTTTACCCTAACTGGCATCAGTTAACCTATGCAATTTTCTAGCTGACATTTTTATCTAATCCACCTACCACTGCTTATTTTTCCTATTTTTGTTGTATTTCTATGTCATTTACAGAAAGCAGTCCTACCAAATCAATACTTGTTCACATGGTGCTTGACTCGTAGCCAAGAAAACACCCTCATATTCCACACTAGTTGTCAACCACTCCCACCTAGTCCTTCACCACCTTCCATTCTATCACCCATGGATCCTACCCAACCTATCACCATTTCCACAGGTGACAAGGAGTTTTCATGACTCCTTGATCAGAACCCTACCACCTTACAGTTCTATCTTTCCTACTCATCCACTCGAGATGCCTCGGGTTAGTTGATATACGGCATGCCCGTATCTATCCCCCCGACACTCATTCCTACTTCTACGTCGGTCCCTTTTAGCTCTGCGCTTCCCACACCTACCTTGCCCCCAATCATCTCACACTAGGCCCTATACCTGCTATGACCGCCACATCTGCCACATTTATTACACTTGTAGCATCCACTATGCCTTCGTCAAACACTCATAACATAACCTCATCCACGCTTGTTGTCTCACATATACCCATAGCAACTTAACCACCCCCCCAAAGTGTCGATGACCCTTGCCCCATTTCAAAACATTTTCCTTTCTATTCCATAGTCCTTAGCCCCATTGCTACTAGGGTTACCTCGACCCTTCTAGCTCCATTTACGTACTATTAGCAACCTCTTGTTTCATCTATCATTTGTTAAGGTAAGTACTCCCTATCTCACTCCCTCATTATCAACCTACCTATTTGGCATCACCATATACTAGAATGCCACCTCCTTCATATGTCCAATATCAATCCTCTTACACTATAGGAGGTACCCATCTGTCACTACCTACTAATGACCTCATCAAGTTAATGATAGACAAGATCTCACGAGACATTAGAGGCATTGGTTTACGGCTCCCACAACTCTCTCACCTACGATGAAATTTTAAATGATCCGATACACCCATCCATTCCTATTCCTCCATATCCCATACATTGGGAGATGCCTAAATTTAACCACTTCAACAACACATAGGACCCACAACAACATTTGTGGTCTTTTCAAACATGGGTGTTAACGATCGCCCATGATGATGCTTTTCTTCGAGGAAATTTCCCATGTCTCGATTGGGCCCGCATTAGGCCCTGGTATAGTAGGTTACCTAGACATTCTATCTACTCATTTAATCAAGTATCCCAAGCCTTCTTGGATCACTTCTCCATCAACATTGTTAAGAAGGTTACCATGACTGATCTCTACTCTGCGCGTCAATATGATGATGAGTGCATCACAGATTTTATCGCTTGGTGGCGTAGCCTAATCAATCAACTTGCATTTTAATCACCACAAACTGAACTCATAGAGCTCTTCACATGAGCTTGTGCTAGACATATTTCACCAACCCTGCAAGTGTAGACTTTCCAAACCTTCTATGAGGCATTCACCATGGCACAAAAATGAGAGATTCGCGCCATCGAAGAAAAGAAAATCCAACTACAAAATAAGAATGCAACATTTAAGTCAAATGATACCTCTTCTTCTTCAAAACCAAAAATAATTATTCAAAATCCAAGGGAACTACTAACGTAGTGGTACTCAAGGCTGGCCCAGCTCATCCATCAAATCAGGCTAATCCCTCATCTAATCTTTCTCCTATCCATAATTTTCAATTTAGACAAGAACAACGGAAATACACCCCAATTGGGGAGCCTTATTCTTCTGTTTTAGAAAATCTCATTAAAGTTGGGGCCATCACCCTTCCTCCTATAAAACCACACACTAGTTTTGATCCTACTTGCCCCACACCTATGTGGTACAAAGAGCATGACTTCTGTAACTATCATCGGGTAAAAGGTCATAATGATGAAAATTGCATCACTTTCAAGAACATTGTCTAGGAAATTCTTGAGAATGATGAGTTAGTCTTGGATAATCCAAATGCACTTGCCAACCAAAACCTACACATTTTCAAGAAACCATTTCCTAATCATGCCCCTTCTTTTGACAAAACTAGAGAGACCTCAACTAATGATAGCAATACCCATGAGGTCCATGCTATTTTTAGTGACACACTAGTTGCTTCCCAATTACCTCATATTCCTTCCATAGAGGAAATCCTAGTCCGAAGTCCTCCACCTACACATGAACCCACTTCACCTATTCCTCCACCCACAGAGGAACACCCTTCATCTCTTCCCTTGCCTATGAAGGAGCCTTCTGTTAACATCAAGACCACTTCACCTTTGACTTCTCCACCTAGAGAATTGTCACCAAAATACCTCTCGACCCATGGGAGACACTTAATCATCTCCTCCACCCACAGAGGAGCACCCATCATCTCCTCCACCTATCAAATATCCAATAGAAATGTTGTTTCCTCTAGGTGACCATTCTCCATCTGCCACCCAAGATCTTGCTGACTTACTTTTGACTCTCTTACCCACGGAGGTGAAGCTAGAGATTTCCCCATTTTGAAAACACATTTTATAGTAATCACCATTAGATCCACATTGACCTCACCCACAACAGTGTCATTCTCTTGCTTAGTCGATCACCTAGATTATGTTGATAGACCCTTACTTTGGGGGCATCTTCTACTTCTTGTATCAACAACAATGCAGATGTCACTTGCTGCCCACACCTCCACTATCTATCCAAAAGTGTTTTGGGTTGAACCGAACAAAACCACAACTATCAAAAATTCTCCCATGATACCACTCATGGCTCAACTCACACCTCTACCCATAACCAAACATGCATCTATATTCAAACCCACACCTACATCATCTTTCTTGCCTAAACCTATTACTACTTTAGGGGTCATACCAACGCTAGCCTTACTCATCCACCCATCACATTAGATTTAGGTACATCTTCCAAAACTAACACCAAACTTAACCTAGCTTCTAAATAGAAGAACCAATATCATAGATCTCATACCCCAAATTATCTAACCACACCCTTATAACCTTCACCTCTTCCATCCATCCTAGGACCTCACCCCTCAATCCCGAATGAGAAACACCCATCCACCGTTAAACCCATAACAAAACAACCCATTTCCTGTCACAAACCTCTAATATACCCAAGCACTCAACACAAATTCAGCCCACACCTATAACATTTTTACCACCCATACTTCCAATACCATCAATAACTTCTTCACCACCTATAACACTTCCTCCGTTTTCCCTCACACCTCCTTCCAAACCTATGCCATCTACCTCCACACCTCGGTTTCCCCCAGGGTAACCCACCCTCTTCCACTAGCCACTTTTCCCTCTACATCCCGTGCACCCATATCACTTTTACCCAAGAAGGTGCAACCTAAAGGTAAAAATTTGCTACCCTCGATAAGGTAGTCAAATCAACCACACATTTCTAGTTAATCTACCATGCCCCTACCCAAGTAGACACGACCAACACCTAAGACCATAGCTCAACCCACTCCCTCTCTTGCAAAGACTCTTCCTATAAAATTAGCCGCACCTACACCCAAACCCACATTCACCTCCCATTGTGATCCACTAGTGGGATCTATGCCAAAATCTTAACCAATCTCCTCGAAACTTCCATCATCACATTACCACCTCTTAGACCTTACGACCAACTCAAACCCAAGCTAAAAGGGTTTGAAAAAATGAAAATTTGCACCTACCATCATGTTGTAGGACACAATGTAGAGGATTGTAAGGATTTAAAAACTACTCTTGTCCAGGTTGTGTCCTCCTGAAGAAAAATTTGATGATGATGAACTTCTTGATGAGGACCCCATTTCCACATCTCTTCCCTCATTTCCTACTCGGTGACCAAAATCTCCACCCCCACAACTCTTAGAGCCACACAGAGATTCAAAAATTAATATGGTTCGTATAAGAGAACTTTCCAAACCTCCACCCAAATGTTGGTGTGCCCAACTCATTTCAAAAGGATCCTTCCAACCTCTTCACTTCTACCCTTCCCGTCATTACACCTTTTATGGCTCACCTACTTTATCCACATCCCCACCTCAAAACTCAAGTGTTGATATATGATTTCTTCCGTATAAGGATAAGGATGTGTTCCTTTGATTGTGAAGTCATGCTTGATCTGGATTGTATCTTCTTTGCATTTGAAGATCTTTGACTGAGTCGGAATATGTTTGGACTCTTTTATTTCTTTCATTTTTAGCACCTGAGTTCAATCTGATTTCGGGATGAATTGTGGATTTACCCATCTTTATGACTCAGCCTTGGATCAGTGGCATTGATCCAAGAGATGTTTTAAGTTTATTCATGATGAACAAAATTTATTGACCTTACGAAAGTTGCAAGGTCTGAATGAGTTGAATGAGCAATTCAGGAGTTAACTCAGGCTGATCTTGTTAAATGAAAATCGGTTCCAAATACCGTAACATCGGGAAGGCCTAGACCTTAAGCCAGGTAAGATGTTCCTGGGTATTCAGTAAGCTTATTTAGCAATACCTGATAGGATCCTGTACAGGGATGTTTTACCTGTTTGGTTCTAATACTGATCGGTCCTACTTGGGAGACCTAGATCGGATTTGTTAAGGTTAATAACCTTAACCTAAACTATAACCTATTGGTTAAATTATTATTAATCTAACCTAGCCCTAAACTATAAGCTAAATGTTCCTAAGGTTAGCTACACCTAGCACTATGAAGTAAGACTAATGTCTTACCTTATGATCTACCTATGTTTCTAACCTATCTTAACTAATGATCATGGTGGAGGGGACCTATGAAGGGGCGCGAGTCATGGCGTGGTGGTTTCATGGCATTAAATGAGGTGGATAAGCATGAAGGACTTGGGATTTGGCGAGGTTGTAAACATCTATTGAGACTGACGTGGCGGGTATCACCAAATTTGGGAATGGTTGTTTGTTTTCATTTGGCAATCACCAACTTTGGCGGTCGGTGGCAATGGAGAATAGGCGGGAATATGGGAGTTAATGCTATTGATGAACTTCGGTTCCCGAGCATGGATTGCTTGGGAAGGCATGCAAAAGGAAAATTTGTTGGTTGTTTGGTTTTCCATGCGTTCCGTTTTTCTCTCTGCTTGATCACTGGTTCTTCGAACCAGTCTACTTTGTGTTGCATGGCAACTATGAGAATATCTAGCTCCTTTCTCGGTTGGGGAAGGTTTATAAGGCATGAAGGTAATAGATTATTGTTGTTTAATCTATCGTGGAAGAAGAAGAGAAGGTGCGAGCACATTCAGAGGTCTTCTTCAGATTTTTAAGCGACATTACCAGGCATGATAGGCCCTGACTTTTAAAAATCTTGCTTTACTCCAAATGCTTTCATTAAAACAACTCTGTTCAGGTGATTTTAGTATAGTTGGTTTGAAGCAATGTATGGGTTCTTCTTTTCCTATGGAATTAGAAATCTCTGGTTATTCGAAAACCCTGTTGAAATGTTACTGTATTTATTTCTTCTTTTTGAAATCATTTTCGGCTGGAGACCCGGCTGTGCTTTTTATGTTATTGCATCCTGTTAAATCTCGCTGGGTATATTTGAAGTTTCTTCTGTTTGGAATGCTTGTTGTGATTATACTACTTGAACACGACTTCTGTTGAAGTCCTTTTGGGTTATCTGTTAAAGTTGAAATTTTGGGTTAGACTCCTTGAAATGTTTGCAATATTTTATTATATAGAAGCATTGTTGTGAATACTTGACTCAGTTGGAGTCCTTGAAATGTTTCATATGTTTTAGACTTCTGTAGAAGCCTTGTTGTGAATACTTGTTGGTATCGACTCAGTTGGAGTCCTTGAAATGTTTCGTATGTTTTAGACTTCTGTAGAAGCCTTGTTGTGAACACTTGTTGGTATTGACTCAGTTGGAGTCTTTGGGTTGTTGTCGTATGAATTTGACTTCAATCGAAACCCTGGTTGTGAGTACTGGTTGGTTATGACTCTGTTGGAGTCCTTGTTGTATTCCCATTTGAACATGACTTGATGAAGTCCATGATGTGTTGCGTGTTGGCTCGATTTCTGATTTAAGTCCTCGTTGTGCATGCATATTGATTAGACTCTTTCTAAATATTGTTGTGTTTATATTCAGTTTGATTCTATGGAATTAAGTGTTGGGTTTTCATTACAAACTTGACTCTGTTTGAGTCCCTACTGTATTTTCGTATTAGCTCGACTTCGGATGAAACTTTGATGAAATATTGATATGGAATTCAGATTATGTAAAATCTTTGTTGTGGTTATTCTTTCTTGAATTCGGCTTCTGATATAAGTCCTTGTTGTATCATCGTAGAGATTAGACTCAGTTGAATGTTGCTGTGTATGTATGTGTTTCGACTCAGTGGAAATGTCGTTGTGTTTGCATATGGAAACGTCCTTTGTTTATAGTGTTATCTAGTCTCGTATTTGACTGAGATAAAGAGTTCCTAGCTGTGCCATGTCAGGCGATGGCGTAGGGTATTTTCATGTTTGATGAATGATATGGAAAGATTTGTTGAGTCTATTATGTTTGGATTATTTACTACTTTGCTTTGTCACGAGAGCTCTTGTATTGCTTAATGGCTACAGGTGATTTTTATGGAATTTAGATGAAACTGTAGTTTCTTCTAGTAATCTCGACTGTTTAGTCACATGCGTATATGTAATTGCGTTATTCTAGAGGAGTCGGTACAGTCTAGAACATGATTGATAAGGGAATCTGATTGTCTCTGTTTCTTTTCCTATGTTGTAAAGTATATGTTGATGTATAATAGGAGGAATAAGAAAATACTCTCTCTTAGTCTGGAAACTTTGTTTGCTTTCTTCTTGTATCCTTATGTGATCTCTACGGTAAGGGCATAACAAGAATAGACTGTGGTATTGTATGGAGAGGCTGGTATAAAATGTGTGTTGTTGTATAAGTAGGTATACTTGTCAATACCATTGAAATATGTTATGATTATAAAAGAATCCCGTCATTGAGCTTGGAATGTTATAAACTACCTTTGTGGAATGGGTAAAAACATATTTGTTGGACACACGAACTTTTAGGAAATTCATTTGTGTTGTTGAATGGAATAATTTGTTGGATTACTGTTGTCCTAGTGATTCAGATGGATGGTTGTTTTGGATACATTTGTTCTTCTTAGTCTCTAATATATATGATGAATCATCTGAAAAGTATTTAGGATTAATTGGTATCTATAATATGAGTTCTGCATTAAAAGTCATGTTTGAATTACAGAAAGAGCATTAGTCTGATTTATGTTTAGAATTTGAGAAATGATTTCATTTAAACAGGTTGTTTAATGAGAACAATTGGTGGATTGCAATTGTTTTAAGATTTAGTGCTTATCATGCTCAGTTCACCGAACTGACCCGTGTTGACAATTTTTGCAGATGGTTGTCGTAAGTGGTAAAGGCACGTAGATCTGATATGATGTTCAGATTGTTTAATTTGGTTTTATGATGAATTCCAACTTGATTCTCTAAATGTACTATATGAAGAAAGTCATTCTTTGGCTATTGAGTATTGTATCAAATATGCTGAATGCATAAATTGTAATTGATTAGCTTAGAAATGAATGAAATGAGGGAATTGTTACTTATGTGGCTGCGTTTGTATCTTGATGGATCAAACTTCTTCGGTTCGAATGTTTTTAAGTGCATTTTTATTATTTTATACCTTGGAGATATTTGGGATTCTCTAAGTAAGCCTTGTAAAGATTATGTGACTGGATACTTGTAAATGATTGGTAGTTCTGTTATGTTCTATATAAGGCTAAATTTGAAATTAGCCCACTGTTCTTCGAGAAGCTAAGGTTAAAATAAACCTTAACAGGAAGCTGAATGGGAAGAGTAATTTATTACTTCCTAACCTTGATCTAAGTCAAGACAACATATTAAATGATTTAAAATCACTATATCTTAATACTAATAAGAAAGATATATTTCAGCTTTGAGAACTGATATAAACCTAAAAGGGTATGGTTAACAACCTTATGAGAAGACTTAGGGCTACTGTCCAATTTCGTTGATTAAGATAATTGTGAATCAATGAACTCCTTGATGAGATCTCAAATCTTATTAATCTTCTCTCTGTGAAATGGGTCTTAAATAGGAAAGGCAACTCAAAGGTGAGGAACCCGGGGGTTGGGAAAAGACTACCCAAAAAGGAGTGTCTTAAAGTATAACTTTAACTCAACGTATGTAACACCTTAAAGTTAAGTAGATCTTTTCGAGGTGGTTTTGAAGGATGACGGCACAAGTCAACTATAGGGTTGTACCTTCGAGAAGATTAGGATCTTCTCGAAGATACAACAATGCAGGTGACTTATGGCGACACCCTTTGCATTGATCGTTAAGATTTACACCTTAAACTCGAACAAGTTTTTACTCGGGATCTGGTTAGAAACATGGTCATGTTATGAGGCTGCCCTTGGGGATTCGGGGTACCTTGACACACAGGGTTAACTAGGGTTGATCCAGTATGTCAGCTTATCCCTAGTCCTCGAGAGCATCCTTATAACATTGTCATGTTATTAATCCATTCCTGAGTGAATGACTTGGGACCGGGATGGCTGACAGAAGTTAGTATAGGACATTCTATATAACATCGGAGTGGGGTGGAGGACGTATTCCAGATTGACGAGTATGCCGTCAAGGAATATGAGACATGAACAATATGTTTCAAAACTTTGGCCAAAGTATCGCAAGCTGCTGATTGCGTTGTCCTATGTCACCTAGTCTAAGGGACGAGATGCCGATGAATAATGGTAACAATTATTCAGATAGGTTCCTTGGATAGAGCATTCTAAATCCCAGATTAGGGAAGAGAACCACAAGAGTGAAGAGTTATAGTAAAAACACTAACTCTGTGAAACTCATGAATAGATCGGTAGATCACCGAGTCATGGAATGAATAGATCGGTGGTGCACCGAGTCATTACAGCTGCATATGGTTATCTATTATAAGAATGGTTGTTTTGATTTGTGAGTTCTAAATTATGTATTTAGAACCAGGAAGCATTTATCAAAAAAAAAAAAAAAAAATTCTTGTTCTAATGTACTAAATTGGGAATGTTACATCTTGGTATCAGAGCTGAAGGTTGCAGCTCTTGGACCTATTATGTCCATAATCTGATAAAAACCTAAATTTTCTTGTAACAGAAAATGGTTAGAACAAGGGGGAACGTTGCGAATAATGCTCCACCTGAAGAAGGGGCAGCAACAACCCAAAAACTTGATGAGATCCTTGCTGCCCTATTGGACACAAGAGATCATTTGGCTGTACTTGAGCAGCAAGTAATGGGAAATGAGGAGGATGATGAAGCTGGTAACAACAATCAGCTACCTCCTGAGGACAACCCCAATGTGGGTGTTGGTAATAACACTAGAAAATGTACCATCCAACCAGAAAATAAAAGGGCCAGGTTGGCAGCGGAACTCACTAATGATATAAAAAGGATAAGTCCACCTAAATATGATGGCACCACATTAGGAGATGGAGCTGAGAATTGGCTCAGCGAAATGGAGAAGTACTTTGCAATAAGAAACTTCTCGGAGGAAACCAAAGCTATTTGGGGAGCCTATCAACTTTCCCATGAAGCATCTTCGTGGTGGGATAGCCGTAAAGCTGAGCTAAATATTGATGAGACCAATATCACTTGGGATCAATTTAAGGGCTATTTTAGGCAACGTTGGCTACCACAACTTTTCTATGATCAGAAAATGACAGAATTCCAGAACTTAGCTCAAGGGAAGCTAACGGTAACTAAATACTTGGGAGCGGTTTACAAAACTCCTCAAGTACGTACCGCAATATCAAACTGACGAGAAGTTCAAAATACAAAATTTATCATGGGGCTGAATCCCATGATAGGAGGAGAGGTCGATGTTCACAGCCCAACCACTATGGAAGGAGTTGTTGAAAAGGCCATAAGGCAAGAACAGAAATTAAAGGCTATTTCTGCTCATAAAGAAGAAGTGCGGAAGAAGATTGTAAATCCTTCTTCAACTTCACTTGCACCCAAAAAGGGGCCATGGAAAAAGTTTGGAAACAGAAGTAAGTTTCCAGGGGATAATAGTAAGAAAATAGTAGCAAATAAGCCTGCTGGAAATGTAAGAGATAGTTTTGCCAAAAATTATAACAATGGGCAGAAGCCCTATGGAGGACAACGTGATAATTTTAAGGCTGGAAGTAATTTTGAGCCTAAAAAGGGACCTGTAGGAGGCTGTTATAATTGTGGCAAAGACCACTATGCAAATCAGTGCCCTTTGAAGAAGGATGATCATAATCAGCAACATAAGATATATGCTGCAGTAGTAGACAAGCAAGCTGAAAAGCAAGTGACACCTATAGAAGTTCCGGGTAAGTTATTTGGCATACCTGTCACTATTCTTTTTGATACAGGAGCTACTGAATGTTTTATTTCTAGTAAACTTGCTTCTAAACTTAAAAGAAAGGCTGGAAAAATGGATAAATCTTGGACTGTATAGTATGGTAATAATTCTATTCATACAGTGAGTATGTGTCTTTTTGGGGCAGTCCTTGACTTACCTAACTTTTCCACGGAAGTTGACCTCTATGTTACACCCTTGGGATCTTATGACATTGTCATCGGTGTCAATTGGTTAGCTGACCATAAGGCTAAAGTAGACTATTTTGAAAAGAACATAAGATGTTTAGATGATCGGCTGGAAACAACAGAGATTCAAGGGGTGAAATGGGAAATTTCAGTTAGAAAACTATCAGCTATGCAACTTAAAAAGGCTAAAAACAAAGGATGTACCTTATATGCAGTAAAGATATCTGAATTTTCAGAAGAAGATGGTGATTCCATGAAACGATTTCCTCTGTTGCAAAGTTTCAAGGATGTATTTCCGAGGAATTACCGGGTTTACCACCCAAAAGGGAATTTGACTTCACTATTGAAATCAAACCAGGAATGGAACCTATTTCCAAAGCACCTTATCGGATGACTACTACAGAGTTAGTCGAGCTTAAGGCACAATTGCAAGAAATTTTGTCTAAGGGTTTGATTAGACCAAGTGTTTCACCTTGGGGAGCGCCGGTAATATTTGTAAAAAAGAAAGATGGGACACTTAGGTTGTGTATTGATTATCGGATGTTGAACAAAGCAACAATTAAGAACAGATACCCACTTCCAAGGATTGACGATCTATTTGATCAGATGCGTGGGGCAGCGGTTTATTCCAAGATAGATCTTCGATCTGGTTATCATCAATTAAGGATTAGAGAAGAAGATATTCATAAAACAACTTTCCGAACTAGGTACGGACATTATGAATTCACGGTTCTACCCTTTGGATTAACTAATGCACCCGAACTTTTATGAACTTAATGAATAATATCTTTCAAGAATATTTGGACAAGTTTGTACTTGTATTCTTGGATGATATTCTCATTTATTCTAAAAGTGTTGATGAGCATAATGAGCATTTGAAGATAGTTTTGGAAATTTTGAGAAAAAGAAAGTTATATGGTAAGTTATCCAAATGTTCTTTCTTTGATACAGAAGTTCACTATTTGGGTCATGTCATTAGTAAAGAAGGAATTGTTGTGGATCCTTCAAAAATAGTGGCAATAACTGAGTGGCCTGCACCAAAGAATGTGCATGAAGTAAGAAGCTTCATGGGTCTTGCTGGTTATTATAGAAAATTTGTTAAGGATTTTTCTAAAGTGGCTGCACCAATAACTTCATTGCAGAAAAAGGATAAGAAATTTATTTGGAATGATAAGTGTGAAACTGATTTTAAAAATTTGAAAAGCCAGCTGACTTCAGCACCTATTTTAGCTGTACCAGACCCTAACGGGAACTTTACTGTTGTAACTGATGCTTCTGGGGAAGGCCTTGGTGGTGTTTTGTTACAGAATGATCAAGTCATAGCATATGAAAGTAGAAAACTTAAGTTACATGAGCTGAATTATGCCCCTCATGATTTGGAGCTTGCTGCCATTGTTCATGCGCTTCAAGTATGGAGACACTATTTACTTGGGAAACCTTTTGAGTTGAAAACTGATCATTTAGGGCTGAAGTATATTTTCACTCAGCCTAATCTCAATGCAAGACAACGAAGGTGGTTAGAGTTTTTATCTCAATATGACTTTGATATTAGCTACATCAAAGGAAAAGAGAATAGAGTAGCAGATGCTCTAAGTCATAGGAAGCACATTTATGCTCTTATAACATTAAGAACTCAGTTTAAGGATGAGGTAAAAAGTGCCTCGAGAATCGATATATACTTTCAACAAAGTAAAAGTAGCACTTGCTGCGAGAACCAAAATGATGAAAGGTATAAAGGTTTTCATTTTGATAATGAAGGAATCTTACGTTATGAAAACAAGGTATACGTACCTTTGCTAAATGATTTGAGAAAGAAGTTTTAGTTGAATTTCATAATTCACCTTTCTCTGGACACCCGGGTATCACAAAAATGCTTGCTGATTTAAAACAACAATACTTTTGGAAAGGTATGAAAAAGGATGTTATTGATTTTGTGACACATTGTGCTGGAATGTCAGCGTGTTAAGGCAGAACACATGCACCTGCTTTGGACTATTATATCCCCATAGCATACCGCAGTACAAATGGCAAGTAATAAGCATGGACTTTGTACAAGGGTTACCTATGTCCAAGAATAAACATGATGTTATCCTAGTAGTTGTAGATAAACTAACTAAGGTAGCTCATTTCATCGCTGGAAATCTAAAGGATGATTCACCAGTGTTGGCCAAAAGATTCGTGCATGAAATTTTCAGGTTACATGGTGTACCAGAATTGATTATATCTGACAGGGATCCTAGAATGACATCAAGATTTTGGCAAATGCTAAATACAGCTCTTGGAATGAAACTAAACTTCGATTCGCATATCATCCGAGAAAACGGATGGACAAAATAGAGAGAGAGTAAATCAAGTGTTGGAAGATATGTTGTGAATGTATTGCATGGATCAACAGTATAAATGGGAAGAGTATCTCCCATTAGTTGAGTTCGCATACAACAACACTTATCACTCATCTCTTAAAATGGCACCTTTTGAAGCACTTTATGGAAGAAAGTGCAGAACCCCTGTTAGTTGGGATAGTATTGAGGATAGAGTGGTAATTGGGCCAGAAATCCTCACTGAAATGGAACAGCAAGTAAAGATGATTCGTGAATGATTGAAGGAAGCAGATGGATAGGCAGAAGAGCTATGCTGACCTAAAGCGGGTTGATCGAAAGTTTGAACTTGGTGAAAAAAAAATTCTTCGTGTTAAACCAAGAAAGAGTTCTATAACTTTTGGCAAGGCTGCCAAGTTGTCACCTCGTTACGTGGGACCTTTTGAAATTGTCAAATAATCAATCTCTGTAGCTTATCGATTAGCATTACCACCTGCTTTGTCTCGCATGCATGATGTTTTCCATATTTCTTTGCTTAAGAAATACGTTTCAGATTTGTCACATGTTTTAAATTGGAATTCCTTGCAGGTCCAAGACCCAGGAATAATCGTGGTTAAACCCACACGAGTGCTGGAAACTCACCAATTGCATTTGAGAAATCATGAAATACAACAATGTAAGGTCCAGTGGGACCAGTTTAACGAAGAGAGTGCAACTTGGGAAAATATGGAAGAGATGAAAATTTCTTTTCCCTTTCTTTTTGAACAGAATGGAATCTGTTGACAAAAAAATGATTATGAACTTGTCTTTTTCATGTCTTTATGTAAGCCAGCTTTGAGGCAAACACTATTCAGGTTGAATAAATTATATCATGACATTGATCTGAGAAAATAATTCATGATGAAATTGGTCTCTTGTATTGTGAACTAATAAATTGGTTGACCTGAAGGTAAATCAAAAATATGTAATCATCGGGATGATGAATCTTTTAGGAGGGAAGCATGTAACGCCCTGAACTGTTGTTACTTCCTCCTGAGCACTCAAGTGTTGATATATGATTTCTTCTGTATAAGGATGTGTTCCTTTGATTGTGAAGTCATGCTTGATCTGGATTGTATCTTCTTTGCATTTGAAGATCTTTGACTGAGTCGGAATATGTTTGGACTCTTTTATTTCTTTCATTTTTAGCACCTGAGTTCAATCTGATTTCGGGATGAATTGTGGATTTACCCATCTTTATGACTCAGCCTTGGATCAGTGGCATTGATCCAAGAGATGTTTTAAGTTTATTCATGATGAACAAAATTTATTGACCTTACGAAAGTTGCAAGGTCTGAATGAGTTGAATGAGCAATTCAGGAGTTAACTCAGGCTGATCTTGTTAAATGAAAATCGGTTCCAAATACCGTAACATCGGGAAGGCCTAGACCTTAAGCCAGGTAAGATGTTCCTGGGTATTCAATAAGCTTATTTAGCAATACCTGATAGGATCCTGTACAGGGATGTTTTACCCTGTTTGGTTCTAATACGGATCGGTCCTACTTGGGAGACCTAGACTGGATTTGTTAAGGTTAATAACCTTAACCTAAACTATAACCTATTGGTTAAATTATTATTAATCTAACCTAGCCCTAAACTATAAGCTAAATGTTCCTAAGGTTAGCTACACCTAGCACTATGAAGTAAGACTAATGTCTTACCTTATGATCTACCTATGTTTCTAACCTATCTTAACTAATGATCATGGTTGGAGGGGGACCTATGAAGGGGCGCGAGTCATGGGCGGTGGTTTCCATGGCATTAAATGAGGTGGATAAGCATGAAGAACTTGGGATTTGGCGGAGGTTGCAAACGGCTATTGTGGCCTGACGTGGCAGGGTCGCCAAATTTGGGAATGGTTGTTTGTTTTCATTTATCAATCACCAACTTTGGCGGTCGGTGGCAATGGAGAATAGGCGGGAATGTGGGAGTTAATGCCATTGATGAACTTCGGTTCCCGAGCGCGGATTGCTTGGGAAGGCATGCAAATGGAAAACTAGTTGGTTGTTTGGTTTTCCATGCATTCCATTTTTCTCTCTGCTTGATCACTGGTTCTTCGAACCAGTCAACTTTGTGTTGCATGGCAACTTTGAGAATATCTAGCTCCTTTCTCTGTCGGGGAAAGTTTATAAGGCATGAAGGTAACAGTTTATTGTTGTTTAATCTATCGTGGAAGAAGAAGAGAAGGTGCGAGCACATTCAGAGGTCTTCTTCAGATTTTTAAGCGACATTACCAGGCATGATAGGCCCTGACTTTTAAAAATCTTGCTTTACTCCAAATGCTTTCATTAAAACAACTTTGTTCAGGTGATTTTAGTACAGTTGGTTTGAAGCAATGTATGGGTTCTTCTTTTCCTGTGGAATTAGAAATCTCTGGTTATTCAAAAACCCTTGAAATGTTACTGTATTTATTTCTTCTTTTTGAAATCATTTTCGGCTGGAGACCCGGCTGTGCTTTTTATGTTATTGCATCCTGTTAAATCTCACTGGGTATATTTGAAGTTTCTTCTGTTTGGAATGCTTGCTGTGATTATACTACTTGAACGTGACTTCTGTTGAAGTCCTTACTATTTAATTTTGGGTTAGACTCCGTTGAAAGTTTGCAAGGATTATATATGAAAACGACTCAGTTGGAGTCCTTGAAATGTTTCATATGTTTTAGACTTCTGTAGAAGCCTTGTTGTGAATACTTGTTGGTATCGACTGAAATGTTTCGTATGTTTTCGAATTTTATAGAAGCCTAGTTGTGAATACTTGTTGGTATCAACTCAGTTGGAGTCCTTGAAATGTTTCGTATGTTTTTGACTTCTGTAGAAGCCTTGTTGTGAACACTTGTTGGTATTGACTCAGTTGGAGTCTTTGGGTTGTTGTCGTATGAATTCAACTTCAATCGAAACCCTGGTTGTGAGTACTGGTTGGTTATGACTCAGTTGGAGTCCTTGTAGTATTCCCATTTGAACACGACTTCTGATGAAGTCCATGATGTGTTGCGTGTTGGCTCGATTTCTGATTTAAGTCCTCGCTGTGCATGCATATTGATTAGACTCTTTCTAAATATTGTTGTGTTTATATTCAGTTTGATTCTGTGGAATTAAGTGTTGGGTTTTCATTACAAACTTGACTCTGTTTGAGTCCCTGCTGTATTTTCGTATTAGCTCGACTTCGGATGAAACTTTGATGAAATATTGATATGGAGTTCGGCTTATGTGAAATCCTTGTTGTGGTTATTCTTTCTTGAATTCTTCTGATATAAGTCCTTGTTGTATCATCGTAGAGATTAGACTCAGTTGAATGTTGCAATGTATGTGTGTATTTCGACTCTGTGGAAATGTCGTTGTGTTTGCATATGGAAATGTCCTTTGTTTATAGTGTTATCTAGTCTCGTATTTGACTGAGATAAAGAGTTCCTAGTTGTGCCATGTCAGGTGATGGCGTAGGGTATTTTCATGTTTGATGAATGATATGGAAAGATTTGTTGAGTCTATTATGTTTGGATTATTTACTACTACTTTGTCGTGAGAGCTCTTGTATTGCTTAATGGCTACAGGTGATTTTTATGGAATTTAGATGAAACTGTAGTTTCTTCTTGTAATCTCGACTGTTTAGTCACATGCGTATATGTAATTGCGTTATTCTAGAGGAGTCGGTACAGTCCAGAACATGATTGATATGGGAATCTGATTGTCTCTGTTTCTTTTCCTATGCTGTAAAGTATATGTTGATGTATAATAGGAGGAATAAGAAAATACTCTCTCTTAGTCTGGAAACTTTGTTTGCTTTCTTCTTGTATCCTTATGTGATCTCTACGGTAAGGGCATAACAAGAATAGACTGTGGTATTGTATGGAGAGGCTGGTATAAAATGTGTGTTGTTGTATAAGTAGGTATACTTGTCAATACCATTGAAATATGTTATGATTATAAAAGAATCCCGTCAGTTGAGCTTGCGGAATGTTATAAACTACCTTTGTGGAATGGGTAAAAACATATTTGTTGGACACACGAACTGTTAGGAAATTCATTTGTGTTGTTGAATGGAATAATTTGTTGGATTACTATTGTCCTAGTGATTCAGATGGATGGTTGTTTTGGATACATTTGTTCTTCTTAGTCTCTAATATATATGATGAATCATCTAAAAGTATTTAGGATTAATTGGTAACTATAATATGAGTCATGCATTAAAAGTCATGTTTGAATTATAGAAAGAGCATTAGTCTGATTTATGTTAAGAATTTGAAGAAATGATTTCATTTAAACAGGTTGTTTAATGAGAACAATTGGTGGATTGCAATTGTTTTAAGATTTAGTGCTTATCATGCTCAGTTCACCGAACTGACCCATGTTGGCAATTTTTGCAGATGGTTGTCGTAAGTGGTAAAGGCACGCAGATCTGATATGATACTCAGATTGTTTAATTTGGTTTTATGATGAATTCCAACTTGATTTCTCTAATTGTACTATATGAAGAAAGTTGTTCTTTTGCTGTTGAGTATTGTATCAAATATGTCTGAATGCATAAATTGTAATTGTTTGGCTTAGAAATGAATGAAATGAGGGAATTGTTACTTATGTGGTTGCGTTTGTATCTTGATGGATCGAACTTCTTCGGTTCGAATGTTTTTAAGTGCATTTTTATTATTTTATACCTTGGAGATATTTGGGATTCTCTAAGTAAGCCTTGTAAAGATTATGTGACTGGATACTTGTAAATGATTGGTAGTTCTGTTATGTTCTATATAAGGCTAAATTTGAAATTAGCCCACTGTTCTTCGAGAAGCTAAGGTTAAAATAAACCTTAACAGGAAGCTGAACGGGAAGAGTAATTTATTACTTCCTAACCTTGATCTAAGTCAAGACAACATATTAAATGATTTAAAAACACTATATCTTAATACTAATAAGAAAGATATATTTCAGCTTTGAGAACTGATATAAACCTAAAAGGGTATGGTTAACAACCTTATGAGAAGACTTAGGGCTACTGTCCGATTTCATTGATTAAGATAATTGTGAATCAATGAACTCCTAGATGAGATCTCAAATCTTATTAATCTTCTCTCTGTGAAATGGGTCTTAAATAGGAAAGGCAACTCAAAGGTGAGGAACCCAGGGGTTGGGAAAAGACTACCCAAAAAGGAGTGTCTTAAAGTATAACTTTAACTCAACGTATGTAACACCTTAAAGTTAAGTAGATCTTTTCGAGGTGGTTTTGAAGGATGATGGCACAAGTCAATCATGGGTTGTACCTTCGAGAAGATTAGGATCTTCTCGAGGATACAACAATGCAGGTGACTTATGGCGACACCCTTTGCATTGATCGTTAAGATTTACACCTTAAACTCGAACAAGTTTTTACTCAGGATCTGGTTAGGAACATGGTCATGTTATGAGGCTGCCCTTGGAGATTTGGGGTACCTTGACACACAGGGTTAACTAGGGTTGATCCAGTATGTCAGCTTATCCCTAGTCCTCGAGAGCATCCTTATAACGTTGTCATGTTATTAATCCGTTCCTGAGTGAATGACTTGGGACAGGGATGGCTGACAGAAGTCAGTATAGGACATTCTATATAACATCGGAGTGGGGTGGAGGACGTATTCCAGATTGACGAGTATGCCATCAAGGAATATGAGACATGAACAGTATGTTTCAAAACTTTGGCCAAAGTATCGCAAGCTGCTGATTGCGTTGTCCTATGTCACCTAGTCTAAGGGACGAGATGCCGATGAATAATGGTAACGATTATTCAGATAGGTTCCTTGGATAGAGCATTCTGAAATCCCAGATTAGGGAAGAGAACCGCAAGAGTGAAGAGTTTGTAAAAACGCCAACTCATGGAACAAGAGTGAAGAGTTTGTAAAAACGCCAACTCTGTGAAACACATGAATAGATCGGTAGATCACCGAGTCATGGAATGAATAGATCGGTGGTGCACCGAGTCATTACAGCTGCATATGGTTATCTGTTATAAGAATGGTTGTTTTGATTTGTGAGTTCTAAATTATGTATTTAGAACTAGGAAGCATTTATTTTCGTGGAAAAAGACCTATAAAAAAAAAATTCTTGTTCTAATGTACTAAATGAGTATGGAAGCCTTCAACAACACCCTCACTACAATCACACCATAGGAGAGAGTCTCATTTATGGTCCTCCCCACATTCACACCAATCTCACCTATGGGGACTTGATACTTCCACTTATACACTTGAACCACCATCACAAACCCACCCCTTTTCTATCGACCTCCAGGTAACTTACCAATCTCCGTTTCATGACACCTTCCTGCACCGATGTGCATGGAAAGGTTTTGGTTTTGGATTTTATGAGCAAGGCCATCACATTGTTATTCCATGTACTACCCACAAACATAACGACCATAGTGGTATCGGCTTTGTTGAACTACCTACCAAGAAGGCTTGCATTGAACTCATTGAGGATATCAACCCTTCTCCACCTTCTTCACCACCTTCACCACCTTCACCGATAGAGTCGATGGATCTAGAATCCATTCCTCCTAACTTTGTTTTTCATAAACACCGTTTCCTTGGGGCCTCTAACTTATAAACATGAATGCAAGGACCCCTCTTCTCTTTCCTTCCTGTATCTCAAAATGATCGATGATGATACACCTTATATTAATGTCATTTAATGTCAGGATGATGAATATATACTCACCTATCTTGTGTGCGAAGAATCTTATATTCACCGGTCGTTACCATCTGAGATGTAAACCATGTTGAATGAATCAAATATTAAAATCAACATCAATACTCAGGACGACCCACACATTCTAAAGATCGAAAAATATTTAGATACTATTGAACAAGAAGCCATCATTTCTTTTCTTCAAAATCATAACAATGCTTTCACCTGGTCTTGTACTGAAATTCCCGATGTTAACCCCACCATAGTGGTCCATAATATCATAACCATTCCTGATGCCAAACCCGTGAAAGAAAAGTTGAGGAAAATGCACCTCGCATTACTCTTCTAGTCAAAGAAGAAATTCGGTGCCTTCTTTTCATTTACTTCATCTTACCCATTGATTATCCCGATGGATTTGTAACATTGTCCACGTGACTAAGTCAGCAGGGGGACTTCGCATTTGCACAAATTTCCATGACCTCAACCTAGCTTTCCCTAAAGATGACTTTCCTCTACCCGGTATTGACTAGTTGGTTGACCTTCTTGCTAGTCATGAGATGCTATCACTCATGGATGAGTTCTCGGGTTATAACCAAATCTTCCTTCCCCGGAGGATCAACACAAAACTGCATTCATCACCGCTTGGGAACCTTCTTCTATCGAGTCATGCATTTTGGCCTTAAAAAAATTGGTGCCACATACTAAGGGGCTATGACTTACATCTTCTATGAAATCATTCACCGTATATTGGAAGATTACATAGACAATCTCCTTACTAAATCTCAATGCCACTCGAGTGCCTTGCCATCCTAAAAACCATCTTATACCACCTCATTAAGTGTTGTGTTCTCCTTGACCTAAGAAGTGTGTCTTTACGGTTCTCTTAGGAAAGCTCCTAGAATTTATCATTTCCTTATGTGGAATAGAGGTTGGCCCGCTAAAGTCAAGTCCATTCTCGAAATGCCTCCACCCACTAATCTGCAAAAGCTCCACTGACTGCCGCATGGTAAGTTGTAGTCTATTCGCCATTTCATTTTGCAACTTTACGATCGATGTCATCCATTTCATCATCTCCTCAAAAAGGATGTCTCCTTTAGATGGGATGATGACTACCACATATCTTTTGAGGCCTTAAAACAATACCTTCTCAAACCACCCATACTCATTCCTCCTAAAGACGATCAACCCTTCTACCTATACATCTCTACTACCGATCACTCCTTAGGGCCATGTTTTCTCATTGTGATGAACAACATAGTAAGCGGTGGTTTATTACATAAGTCTTACTCTTCTAGACAACAAAACCCAATACACCCATGCTGAAAAACATTGCTTAGCCTTAGTTTTTGTTGCCACTAAACTCCACCATTACCTACTCAACCACAAAACCTATGTTGTGACCAACACCGACCCATTACACTTCATGTATGCCAAACCTTACCAAAATCAATGGGCTACACATTAGCTTATGCTTATGGCTGACCTCGACCTTGAATTCATCCATCAAAATTCTATCAAGGGCGAAGCTATTGCCAAAAATTGGTCGACACACCTATTTTTGGGGATCAACACTCTAAATTTGACTTTCCAGATGAGTCAATTGCTACCCTTTCCCTAGATGAACCCATTTACCAAATGACACTCTTCCTCAATGGTTCCAAGTGTCGGCGTGGGGGTAGAGCTGGTATTATCCTCATTCGACCTTTCTATTTCAAACACGATTTTGATTATATAAACAATATTGCTGAATATGAAGCACTCGTATTGGGTCTCTAGGTTGCTTACACCTTAGATGTTAAGTCAATCAACATCTTTGGTGATTCTCAATTGCTCATAAACCAAGTCAATGGTATATACTAGTGTCGTAATGAGATACTTCAATAGTATATGCATCATGTGGACATCTTTTATTATCCATATTTTGCCCCCAGGAAAAATATTTGGTCCACCACGACCCCACATGAAAATAATAAGAGAAAACACATTTAAATCTTGTAAACCGGGTATAGAGGAACTCTACAATGCAATGGCGGGGCCTGTGAAAGTTTAAACAACCCATGCGAGAAGAAAGAAAATAAATGGTTTTTTCACTTGAATCTGTGTCTTAAATCTATTTGAAAAACTTGGACAGGATCTAAAATAAAAAAAAGGAAGGTTCGAGGAAGGAAATTGAGTAGTGTCGAAAGAACTAGAGGTTCGAGAAGAAGAAACGATGAAGATTCAAAGTCTTCAAGCTCAAAATATTTCAGAAAGAGTCCAAACATAGACTAAGTATGGAGGAGATAGTTGAGAGAGCAACGTGTAAGTGTAGAACTTCTCCAAAGATTAAACCCAAAAGGAGAGGCTTGAACAAGCCCCAAGGCTCCATGTGTCCAAGCATGGTAGCAAGGTGCGGGGTTTTGAGTTTTGCATTTTTTACGGAAAAGGGGAAAATGATAAATTACGGACCCGCGAACCTGATTTTTTCCCTAATCTAGCTACTACGTGTCCCATATGTAAAGGGGGACCAATTTTTAAAACTATTTTCCTACCCATTTGTACGGACTCAATAAAAATTCTGGAGGGGCATATCTTTCAACTCAGGGCTTGAAATATTGCAAATCTAACACCGTTGGAAGTGTCTCGACATCTTCTACGCCATGAAAAGATAAAAAATCATTTTTTCAGGTCTTAGTAGGTGAATCATGGAGAAACATCTTCAGGCCTTTAATACAGAATCTAATTTTCTCAGCTACCAGATCTAATTCAATTTGATCTACCATTCTTCTTCAACACGTTAGAGAGATAGAGGGAGCTAGAATCGACATATTTGGGGTGTATTTGAAAGGGGGCATTGATTGATGGCATTTGAATCTTTAAGACAAGATTCAATGCATATCCCGGGTGGTTGAAATAGGATTCAAATTTTCCCTCTTCTCTCTCTCTTATTCTTTCTATATATTATAACACTTCTCATTTTGAAAGAGAGACATTCTAGGCATAGAGAAACTCTGTCAAATTTGTTTCTCGATGCCATTTTTGAGCAGCAAACCTTCTCCTACACATGGAAAATGTATTTGTGCCTCTATTCTAGAAATGTAATGGTTTGTGCACCTTCTAGAGCAATAAAAATGTGTTTTTGTTGCGTTCTTCAACCCTTTGCATCATTTTGTTGTTTCTTTGTGCCTCTCCCTTCCAGATTTATTTTTATGTGCATGTATTTAACATTTACAGTTGTAGGATGTTGTGTTTCATGGATTTTAATGGCAAATTTTAAGATTTGGGCCATGTTACTTCATCGGACCTCCCCATCTCCATTTTTTGTTTCTTTCTCCCTCAATGAATATCTCACTTCCTTTACTGGTGTATCACCATTTTAGTGTAGGCTTTATTTTTTCTATTTTTCTTTCTCTCCTTTTCTCCATGGAAATTAAATTAGAATTAGATTAGCTTGTGTGCACTAGAGTAGCTCATGACAGTAGTTTAGGAATAAGAACCAAACCTTTTATTTGGAGAGCTTTCCCACTTTGGCAAGGTCCCACACCTTGGGGAAAGTTCAATGTTATGAAATCACATCAAATAAACCTACCTTAGAAAAGAAGATCCATAATTCATTTAGGGCTACTTGTGATTTCACACTAACAATTTTGGCACACCCAATGGGACAAAGGTCTTCACTTTATTTTATCAAGTTGATGTGTTCTTGGTGGGATTCAGCCTTTTGAGGCACATGCAAGCACATCTGGTGACTCCATCTGGTCAAAAACCCATTCTTTGAGTTGCAGACCTTTTCCATCCATTTTCTTCTTCCATCTCTTTCATTTTCTCCCATTCCATGAGGTTATGCAATCATGACTTCATTCCCTTTATAGAACTCACACTTACAACAATGCAGTCCACCTCCAATGCATTTCCAAACTCCTCCAAATTAGCATTATAATCAGATCTAGGATCATTATGCTTACCTATATGAGCAGATTCAAAATTAGTTTGGCCATGGAGCTTATCAAGAACAAGGGGACACATACAATGGTGACAACTATGTGGAGAATGCTGGTTTGCTGGAGAAGATCCAAAATTGGAGGTGACATGGTTCGATCGAGGGACATAAGCGCAAATGAAGGCATTCAAGATTGGTTGTAGGGAACCTTGTCCATGGGAAGGCCCTTTTCCAAGACATTACAACCCTCAAGAGAAGCTTGACTTCATGGTTGAAATGCTGCCCCAACTTGCACAATGGACTAAGGAGATCGGGGCTTATGAGTTGGAGTCAAGAAAACCTCGTCAATGGGTAAGTCCAACATCTCATAGCTTTTCTTTTTCTCTTTCTCAATGGTCACCATCTCAACCTAAGCTCTAATTTCCAAGCTTCCCAGTTGCTTCCCCAAGCATTGATTCCATTTCTCCATTCCCTAGTCTTCCACCCCATTTCATTTCTTCTCCCCTTTTCTTTCCCAAGAAATCATTCCCTCCAAAGAAACAAGAAGTTTCATCTCCTCCCTCCACACCAGAAACAATTGCAAAACTAGTTGAACCCCAACTTGCCACTCCTTTTTCTCTCTCGAGTCCATTTTGGGAAAAGACTCAAGAATCCAATCAAAGAGAAAATAAGAAGATGAGCCAATAGAGAAGAAATTATAAACAATCTAAAGAGTTGGGCTACCAAATTTGGGCTTACAAAGATCCCTTTTATGGTCCAACCAATAGAGGAGATCAATGTTGAGGGCCAGGTGGTGACTGAAACTGAATTTTCAGTAGAGGAAGGAGAAGCTGCTCCAAATCCAAAAGAAGAGGAGTGCATTACAATTGAGGAGGAGAGTAATGCAACTCTAGAATCTTTGTGCATAAAATAGGCCATAGAAGAACCTTCAGTTCTTCCTCTCACCTCATCTCTCTCGAACTCGAATGCTAAAGAAGATTTTGATCTTTTAAACTCAATGTTTGAGAATGAGGGAAAACATGGTGAACAAGTTACAGACCAAGAGGACACCATGGAAGAGGTTGAACATTTGTAGCAGAACAACAATGAGGCAATTTATTTGTCTAATTTGGAGGACTATTTTGATGGAGAAGAACTAGTTGAGTTTTTATTGTTTTCTCCTCCTTCATCCACCTTCCAAGCATATGAACCTGTTGTCATGGAGGAGAGCATTCAATAGCTGCATTTTATAGCAGCCCTCTGGAATCAATTTTGGGAGACTTAAACCTTCCATGCTCTTCATAGGAGGAAGAAAGGAAAAGGTAGAAAGATATCACCATTTCTCCCACGCCATTCATCCAAGAAGGTCCATAAGAAAAATCCATTCTTGGAGTTGAAACTTAGAACAAGGGGCACATTCAAAGGATCAAACCATGCCTAATCAGGTACTTGGCTTCATTGGAGAAAAAGGAGAATCTAGAACCAGTCATGCCTACTTTAGGGCATGAGGATGAATACTAAAGCACCAAGGGTCATCATCAATACCTCCAGGAGTAAAATGTAATTCAACTTGAGGAGGTATTTCACATTAATGCTGATACCTTGATAATTTGGGTGGAGGACCAACTTATTGTCAGTTTTTCACTCATACAAGCAGCTATATTTAGTGTCAAATCATTTGCATGGCTTCCCCTCTTGAGAAAGGGAAGCTACTTCTCCCTTCCTGTAATAGGATTTGTTTAGCATTCTTTCTCTCTAGTTAGTGTAGGAGTAGGAGTAGACTTTGTTTCCAACAGAAGAAGTGCTTATGCACACTCTACATGTCTCATTTGAGGCATGTATGATTTGGTCTCTATATATAAGTTTTGTTTGCATTTCTCCAAAGGTGCATAAAGCCAGGATCTTCAGTATTCATAGCAGGGAAACTCATAGTTACCCATAATAGTTTCCATATTCAAAGAAAACAAATGCAAAGAAACTAAAGTCATTTCAAAATAGTCCATTTTAGGGACAGATGAAATCCCTAGAGTTAAAACAATTTTCTACTCTTAGAAATTCCATTTCCAAGATTTCCTTATGAAAATTGAGAGTACTGGACTCATGGTCGGAAAAAAACATAGAAAAGGCATACAATCAATTTCATAGTGGCTCAGGGATCATATCTTCAAAATTTTAGATCATTTTTGTGTTTATCAAGCATACTCTATGCCTAATGGATGCTTCAAGGCCACTAGTCTCTTCATCTAGCGGAAGATATCCCCGTGAGTCACCAAATTGTTATCCATATTTCACCTCATGGGAAAAATATTGGATCAGCCACAACCCCACATGGAAAGAATCAAAGAAAACACATTTAAATATGCAAATTGGTTGTAGAGGGACTCTCTGATGGAATGGTGGGGCCTACGAAATTTAAATGACCTTGTGTGTAAAGAAAGAAAATAAATGGCTCATGTCACGTGAATATGTGTCTTAAATCTATTTGACAGACTCGGAAGACTCTAAAATAAAAAAATGAAGGGTCGGGAAGGAGGCCGAGTAGTGTCAGAAGAACCAGAGGCTCGAGAAGAAGAAATGGTGAAGATTTGAAGTCTTCAGGTTCAAAACAATTTAGAAAGAGTCCAAAAATCAACTAAGTATAGAGGAGACAAGTGGAGAGAACCACATGTCACTACGACACTTCTCCAAATTTGAAATCCAAAAGGAGAGGCTCAAACAAGCACTAGGGCTCCATGTGTCCAAGTGGAGCAGCAGGGCCGTGGGGATTTTTTAAGTTTTGCATTTTTTCCAGAAAAGGGGAAAAGGATATATTATGGACCCGCGAACTGGATTTTTTCCCTAATTTGGATACCACATGTCCCATATGTAAATGGGAACCCATTTTTCAAAAAAATTCTATCCATTTATACAGACTAGATACAAACTTTGGAGGGGCATATCTTTCGACTCAGGGCTCGAAATATTGCAAATCTGACACCATTGGAAGCATCTCGACGTCTTCTACGCCATGGAAAGATAAAAAATCATTTTTCTCAGGCCTTGGTAGGTGAACCATGGAGAAATTATTCATTCCTTTAATATAAAATCTGATTTTCTCAACTACCAGATCTAATTCGATTTGATCTGCCATTCTTCTTCAACACGCCAAATAGACACAGGGAGCCAGAATCAACATATTTGGGGTAGATTTGAAAGGAGGAATTGATTGATGGAATTTGAATCTTCAAGATAGGATTCAATGCATATTGTAGGGTCATTGAAATAGGATTCAACTTTTCCCTCTTCTCTCTCTCTTATTCTTTCTATATATTGTAACACTTCTCATTTTGGAAAGAGAGACATTATGGGCATAGAGAAACTCTGTCAAATTTGTTTCTTGATGTACCATTTTTGAGTGGTGAACCTTCTCCTATATGCCTAGAAAATGTATTTTTTCCTCTATTCCAGAAATGTAATGGTTTGTACACCTTCTAGAGCAATAAAAACATGTTTTTGTGGCATTCTTCAACCCTTTGTATCATTTTTTTGTTTCTCTGTGCCTCTCTTTTCTACATTTTCTTTTATGTGCATGTGTTATCCATATTTTGCCTTTGGGAAAAATATTACATCAGCTATGACCTTGCACAAAAATAATTAGAGAAAACAAGTTTAAATCTTGTAAACTAGTTACGAGGACTCTACAATGGAATGGCGGGGCCTGTGAAAGTTTAAACGACCCTGTATGATAAGAAAGAGAAGAAATGGATCTATCACATGAATCCATGTCTTAAATCTATTTGACAGACTTGGGCAGGCTCTAAAATAAAAAAAGGAAGGGTTGGGGAAGGAGGCTGAGTAGTGTCAGAAGAACCAGAGGCTCGAGAAGAAGAAACAACGAAGATTTGAAGTCTTCGGGCTCAAAATAGTTTAGAAAGAGTCCAAAAATTGACTAAGTATGGAGGAGACAATGGAGAGAGCCACGTGTCAGCATGGAACTTCTCCAAAGTTGAAATCTAAAAGGAGAGGATTGAACAAGTGCAAAGGCTCCACGTGTCCAAGTGGAGTAGTGGTGCCATGGGGGTTTTTTGAGTTTTGCATTTTTTGTGAAAAAGGGGAAAATGATAAATTATGGGCCAAAACCTGATTTTTTCCTAATCTAGCTTCCACATGTCCCATATGTCAAGGGGGACCCATTTTTTAAAAAAATTCCTACCCATTTGTACGGACTTGATACAAAATTTGGAGGGGCATATCTTTCGACTCAGGGCTCAAAATATTACAAATATAACACCGTTGGAAGTGTCTCGACATCTTCTATGCCATGGAAATATAAAAATCATTTTTCTTAGGCCCTGGTAGGTGAATCATGGAGAAATGTCTTCAGGCATTTAATACAGAATCTGATTTTATTAGCTACTAGATCTAATTCGATTTGATCTGCCATTCTTCTTCAACACACTGCAGGATAGAGGGAGTGAGAATCGGCAGTTTTGGGTGGATTTGAAAGGGGCATTGATTGATGGTGTTTGAATCTTCAAGATAGGATTATAATTTTCCCTCTTCTATCTCTCTTATTCTTTCTATATATTGTAACACTTCTCATTTTGGAAAGAGAGACATTCTCAGGCATAGAGAAACTTTTTCAAATTTGTTTCTCGATGCCATTTTTGAGCAATGAAAAAACCTTCTCCTATGCCCGGAAAATGTATTTGTGCCTCTATTCCAGAAATTTAATGGTTTATGCACCTTCTACAGCAATAAAAATGTGTTTTTGTGGTGTTATTCAACCCTTTGCATCTTTTGTTGTTTCTTTACGCCTCTTCCTTCTAGATTTATTTTCCTATGTAGGTATTTCACATTTACAGTGCATGATGTTGTGTTTCATGGATTTAATGAAAATTTGAAGATCTAGGCCATGTTACTTTTGTATGACCTCCCTCATCTCTTTTTTTCTATTTATTTCTCCCTCAATAGAATATCTCGCTTCCTTTGTTGGTGTATCACCGCTTTAGTGTAGGCTCAATTGTTTTTAGTTTTCTTTCTCTCCTTGTCTCCTTGGAAGTTAGATTAGGATTAGATTAGCTTCTGCTTGACTTTGGATTAGATCGTAGTAGGTAATTTAGGAATAGGAACCAACCTTTAATTTGGAGAGCTTTCCCACTTTTGCAAGGTCCCACACCTTGGGAAAGTTCAATGTTATGAAATGACTCCAAGTGAACCTACCATAGAAAAGAAGATCCATAACTCATTTGGGAGTGATGTGATTTCACACTAAAACATACTTTTGACCACCTTTAACTGTTATGCTATTCAAACCATCTGATGTTCTACCAAAAAAATTATAGATACCATGGCTGTTTGGCTACTTAGATACCCACTTCACTGTTGACTCTAAAATATTTGTCACCATACAAAGACTCCAATTACCTTCTTATTTACCTCATGAATTTTACTCTATCGAATGAATACTCCTAACCAAAGTGACCTTTAGTATAAATAATACTTAGACTATCTTTCCCTCTCCATCTTGCCTCCCGAACTCACTCATAATGAAAAATACATCTTTCTTAAAAGGGTCTCTCATTACCTCCTCATCATGGGTGGTTCTCTTACGAAATTCTTTCCTTATACCATCAAGGAAGTGCATCATGGCATATTTGGAGGTCACTTCAAGTGGTCTTGTGGTTGCTAAGTGTATTGTTTGCCTAGGATATTATCTTGGCCGACCCATAACTATGATTTTTGTGACTATGTTAAGCATTGTGCAAAATGACAACATGCTAATCTTCATCAAACACCTAGTCATGCTTTATAGGTCACCCATGACCTTTGAACCTTCTCTCAATAAGTCTGGATCTTTTCCGAGAGATCAATCCCCATTCTTCCTAGTGACATCAAGGGATAATCACCACTACCAAATATTACACCAAATGCTTTAAAGCCATACCTCTCATCTCCATTAAAGCCGAAAATATGTGACTTCATCAATCATCAAATTATTTGTCACTTTAGTCTCCCACATCACCTCATTAATGACAATTGAAAAAATTCAAAAAATAAAACATTATAGAAAATTTGCGACGCATTCAAGATTAAACTAAGTTTCTCATCTCCATATTACCCACAAACCAATGGCCGGATGAATCCACTAATAAAACCCTAAAAAAATTCTCATGAAAGTTGTTAACGATCTTACTAGGAAGGACTGGTATATGCATATTCCTTTCACTTTGTGGGGTACCATACTAGTATTCACACTTCCACTTGCTGCCACTCCTTTTTCTTTGGTCCACGATATATAGGATGTTCTACCTCTCGAAGTCCAGATTCCATCACTTTGTATTTCTCTCCATGACATGATCAATGATGATGAATTTTACCGGGACCATTTAGTAGAACTTGAGTTATTAGATGAAAGTCATCTTAATGCTCTTGATGATCTCCAACTTTACCGAAAATGTATCAAACATGCCTATGAAAAATGTGTCCATGAATGAACCTTCCAAGTTGGTGATCTCGTCCTAAAGGAAAATCAACATGTAACCAAAGTAGAAAAAAGTAAACGGGGAAAATTTACTCCTAATTGGCTTGGACCATACATCGTGACTCATGCTTATGGATCAGGTGCTTATCGTTTATCTTCACTAGATGGTAAACCCAAACCTGAGCCCCTTAATGCCTTACATCTTTGACCATTCTATTGTTGACTTTTAGTCCTACCTCACCTTCTGCCTCTTTTCATGCTTGTCCCTTGAGTGCTATTCACTCCAATCCTTTCACTATACCATCCCCAATGATTAAACAAGAATCATGTGTGTACCCGTCACTCTTTTACCCTCTCTTAAATATGTGTACCATGGCTCTGCACATGGCATGATTCTCATGGATACTTTTTTCTACTTTCAGATGAGATCCCATGGTCGTTTCACCTTACTTTCTTAATAAGAATTTGATTCCTCACCTTATTATTGTCCATGACATAAAATTCCTCATATGGGATCCAGCTCCTTGAGTCAAAATTCTAATAAAATGATGACTCCCTCAAAAGGACATCTTTCTCTCTACATTGCTTCTATAAATAGACTTCTCCATCGAAGGACAACTATGTAAAGCTTTCCGCTTAAAAAAACAAAAAAAAGAAAGAAAAAGAGAATTTGAAGCTTCCTGCATTGATCAACTTATGTGAAGGCCTCGGTGGAGATAATTTCATCATCCCATATAGACTTCCTACATCGATCATTCTATCTCAAATACAAGTCAAACAGAAAAAAATGTTTTTTTCATGGACTTACTCATTGTGATCTTGGATCTCTTGCAAAAAGGCATGCTACCTCATACCATATAATCTAACCACTTTTCACCTTCTCATCATTTGCACCTTCATTTCCTACTTCCTCAAGGGACCTACTGGAACCGTGACATTTGGTGATCATGTGAATATTATTCACCTTTAGAAAAATCAATCATGTAATGTCTTTAGGGTCTTATTTTCACTAGCCTATCTACGGTATGATCCACTCATTACGATCCTCACCAATCGGGTGGCTCTCTTACCTCCTCTTATCTTTCAACTTCTTCATTACATATTTATTATCATATACATGATTAGACCCTCGACACTTATCTCTAGGAAATTTTCTTCTTTCACCACAATCAACTTAAAATCACCCATACCAATGTTCCCACAATTCAACCATGCCTAACCAAAACCTCGACTCAATCATGCCTATAACCTACCAACCCATTCTCATACCTCCTCACATTTTCCCCTAGCTTATGGGAGAACTACATCAGCCTGAGGTCCCTGTTCATCGGGACTATGTAGGTAGCACTCCGAGGGCATGGGGCCCTTGGAGGTTAGCTCAGCCACTCTCTACCTTAACCAATTCCCTCCCCTTTCCTAGTCACATTCTACCCTAGTTAGTTTCCTTTTTATATCAATAATTGGAAATTAAACCAAACAAACAACAATTGCTTCACATCTTTATCATCATCATTCATACATTCATTATGTCTACCATTTCTTTACCATTATCATGAATTTTACTACAAAACATCTCAATGTGACCCATATCATCATTAATTACACAAATTAATGAATTACAAACTCAACCAATCTCAACTCAACCATACCTAAACCAACCTAAACTTCATCATACCTAAGTCAACCTGACTCAATCCATGCCTATGACCTGACTCCATCCATGCCTAAACCAACAACCTAACTCAATCCATGCCTATGACCTAGTTCAATCCATGCCTATGACCTAACTCAATCCATACATATGACCTGACTCAATCCATGCCTAAACCAACAACTTGACTCGACCCCGCCTATGACCTGGCTCTATCATGCCTACACTACTTGGTTTCCATCACATATACAAATCAAAATAGTATGTTACACATAACCATATATACATCATGCCATAATCACCATCATCTCTATAAATAAAACATCCAAACATGTGTATCCATATACATGAATCTCAAATACCTTCGATTACAGTGCCGACATATATAACAAAATCTCAATAACTCTCATGTACATCCTCACTATTTTCAGCATACGGGCTGATATATATGTCAAAATATGATGTCAAAAATATAGTAATCATGCATAGAGCTCAATCATCTCCCCATATGATATCTAAGCATGTCTCATATGTCTCCTCCTCCACTCCTCTAGTGTGGTGTCTGGATGACCTCCCTCCGCCATGCCTTGATCTGGCTCCGGCTGGTCCTACCTCTGGAGCCTTCCTCCGTGCACTAGTGGTCTCACCCTGACCTAGCCCCTGGGCTCACCAACCCATTTTTCTCTACACAATATGTGTGTTATCTATTCATCTCACTCGAGGCCTGTTGGTCTTTGTGATTGGTATATGATAAGACAAATATCCTTATTGTCATCAAGTGATCCTAGTAGTATCTCACCTCACCCATGGTTTCCCTCAATATGGCTACAAGTACTATCTACAGGTGGTGCCATCACCCTAACCCTACCTTACTCCTACTTGAATAATGAGACCCTCTCCATGCCACCGTGGTGGTGCCATTATCCCTAGAGCCTACACATGTACCTTAGCCTAAAGGGATGTTATTTGTGCCTATGCAACTACTAACCGGCCCTGAAAACCTGTAATCTATCCTTGCACCATGTATAAATGGCCTTCAGTAAACCTATCACCTATGCCTATAGGGTGGCTACCTATACCCCATCTCCATATCCATCCCCACCCTCTCCCTCTCCCTCTCCCCATGCAGGTGTTGATCCTTGTACTCCTTGTGCCTCGAAAAATGACCACCTATTCTGTAGAGAGTCACAACTTGTGTCTTAGCCCCTATCAAATTTCCTTGTACTATGCCCAACTAGGTCACTAGGGTAGCCACCTACCTGTAGGGCATCACTCTAACCTTGATAGTATCTAAATTTGGCTACCCCTGACCTCGGTGATACTACTTGTATTTGTGCAACCCACCACTATATACTTGTTTGTCACCTTGGCATACTCTGTTTTTTGGTCGACCGATTGCTCCTCCTACCCGGTTGGAACTGTAGGTTATGGTGGAGACATAGGCCTATCCTCATAATCTCTCCTATACTGTGGGAATGGTAAGGGTATATCCTGCGGTAACCCAAACTTTCATCTCGGCCCTAGTCTACGGGTATCATGTCATGTTCCCAACCCACCTCCCTCTATCCACCTATAAATTTGTAACCCACCTAGCTCTTACGCCATCTTCCTATAAAAGGGAAGACCACATGTGGCCTCGTAAATGATGTCCACCCTAAATAACCCCTCCAGAATCTCCCGTAATAGGATACATCATGTGTCACTCTCACTTTTTGGCGCTCTCCCATAACCAACACCCATCACCTATATCCAACTCAAAAAAACCTTTCTCGAATGCATCATCCTGGGGCATACTAATTGGGCACACACACATAATGTGCTCATAGGCCCAACAATGTAATAAGAATGTACAACACAAGATAAATCACCATAGTCTCCCATAAGCCCACATCTCCCTGTATATCTATACCAAGAACGTAGGTGACCATGCAAACCGAGTTCTACTCTCCACCATGTCATGTAAGACCCCATCAGTGACCATGGGAATCTCCCACCCTCTGCATATGGTAGTGAAAAACAACAAACTTCCTCCATCAGAAGCACTACCAGCCTCATCTCCTTGGGGTAGGCTCGATACATCACCCCGTAGCTCATACTGGCACTATGGAATCCTAACAATGCCACCTCTCCAAACACTAGTAATAGTAACTCCTCGGATGCCTCTGAGGAGATTGAGTAAACCTATGTACCTGCTATAGGTAGTTATAGGATCCTATAAACATCCTCTAGGGTGATCATGATCTCACCCATCGGCAAATGGAATGTATTGGTTGCCGAATCCCATCTATCGATGAGGGAAACCATCAAACTCACCTCCCAAACTACGTGTTGGTAATGTATGACCCCAATCAAGCCCACATCTGCCACATGGATCCAATCCTAGCATCTCGTGCTCCTACGTACCTCCACGAGAAAGGAGGTACCCTATCCCTCATCCGTAGTTAGTCCCTAGCCTGCATAAAACCAATCATATTATTAAACATTAACCACACATGCATACAACCTTGCTACCACCTACTATATCACTTACCCTAACTAAATCAACCTTTCACCTATATTTATGCCCTAAATCAACACTACCTATCTACCCATGCCTCGGACCCTCACCTATTTTCAGTTTTCCCCTCTCACCGATCTTCCTTATTCACCCACCTACCCATATCCATAATTTTTCCCCCTACCTATCTGTCCGTAATCCATCCATTTTCACTCCTTGAGGGCTTTCTTCTTTAGCCTATTGACCATCATCAGTCATCATTAACCAACCACGGATGATCCATAATCAGCATCCATCAACATATTTGTGATTATACCGGTCCTTACCCATCGACGCCTTGCTAAGAGTTAACGAACTTCAGATCAACCGCAGTGACAAACCCACAATGCCCTGCCCTATTTCTACCTACACTTCTCCTTTCTACCCATTTCCCCCACCAATACCTACCCAATACCTATTCCCACCCCTCACTTACCTAAACCTACCCTCCCTTGTTCCCCTTTTCTCATTACATTCCCTCCATTCAAATTTTAAATATTTTCCCCCCAAAACCCGTTTTCCTCCTACCCGATTTCCCTCCTCCACCTACTCAAAACAAACAACAATAGGAATGAGCTCTTATCTCATCATGCTATCGTCTGCATGGTGGCATCTCGAGCCACCGCATAGGTCAACTTAATCCCTCTCCTACCTTTGCCATCACCAATTTCCCACTGGCTCAATCAAATCACCACACTCGTAGACCCACCTATCGACCAATGATCACTCACTCTGCGGCTCGCCAACTCATCTCTCCATGTCATTTGGTTTCTTTCCACCTCTTTCTCTCTCTCTCTTGTCATTTTCTCCTATGTGAAATTAACAAATGATTTTCAAAAACATGGCACTTTTTCTTTTTATAGCCTTCCCGACTTGACCGGTGATGGTTTTACCTTGACCAACATCGGTCATGTGCCCTAGCCTACCATGGTCTATCCATGGTGATCGGAATCGATTCCTTATTATTGTTATCGCTTATTCTACTTAATCTTATTACTACCCATTACCTCTAATTTGTTGGCCTTACTCCTTTCTACCTTACCCACACCTAACTTGGACATTTCACTTTACCCTCCTAACCTCATCATTTACCACCTAACCTCTTCCTCATTTATGGACTTGTTATTTTACCCATAGCTCACCCTTTCTACCGTGCCATGACCTAATTGCTTGGACTGGAAAATTGCTAGTGACTTGTGACCTCATGTGCTTGCTATACCTTGTGACAATGTTACCCATGTTGTTTGACCTAATGACCTTACCTTGCCTCTTACCATGACCATTTATCCTGACCCAACCTTTGGTGTACCTAACACACCTAAACATTCCTATACCTGAACCGTGTTGTGTTTCCGACAATATCCTATACCTTGGATACCGGAATCACCTCAACCTTGTTTGGATAAACCTATCAACCTTAGACAATGTAGAGTTTACATGCTCTTCAACCTAGTATCATACTGTATTTTATACGTGTGCGTACATTTGACCATTCCTACCTTTGACCCCGACCCATTACCTAGACTCACCCATTAGAACTTTACCCCTTTTTACCACCATTCCCCACCTTCCTCTTCATCACATTCTCCTTTTATCGGACCAATCACCGATTCTACCTTCTACCTCATCGGTTCCTTGTTTGAGGGGATCACCTTCACCCACACATGGGGAAAAAATATCTTATTTTTTCAAAGTGTCACTTACCAATACAAGCTACACAACAAAAAGGGGCAAAATGTAGACACAAAAATTGGGTCACAATCCCCTTGGTCCCTCGTCAAATAATCACCTTGAACACACTAACCTAAGAATGGCCCCTTTCACCTCACTCTAATATTAATTTAATTAAATTAATCCATGTCCTCATAATATTTATTATTTAATTATCCTAATTAAGATAATTCCCACACCACCACCTCACCTATACACCTCACCTAGCCACCTCACCCCAAACCTATTCTTAGTATGTTGCTATAACTAACTAAGACCTACCTAAACCCTAAAAATAGAAGCCTACATTCCCTTTAACACATTCCCACTCATTCCTACATTCTAATCATTAAACAAGATCAAAGAAATCAAGGAAGATCTACCATTTTTAGTAAACCTAAAATCCAACACCGACCCTAAACCAAAGGCCGAAAAGTCGAGTTACCTTTTATTCCCTTTGGTTACATTATTTCAAGACATTCAAGGAAATCAATAAGATAGCTACCCATTTTTAGTAAACCACCTAGGCCATTTTAATCACGCATCCCGGGAAGTGCCATTACAAACCAAACTCCATCCATCTCGATCAATCACACCGCTATCCATCCATCAAGCTCATATAACAAGAAATATTCCTACACCAACTTGGTCTAATACACTATAATAGCTCTTATTATCTATGTTAACAGATTAAGCTATTGCATCTCCATTTCCTCCTTTCTTATCTCTGTAACACCCGTTAAAGTTGATATTCTCTCTTTACATTGCAAGTTACATGTGATTTTTCCTTATTCCTTTTGATTATTAAATCATGCTTGTTACATTATTTCAAGATCTTTGATTTTGTAGACACATTGTGACCCGCAGTTTCACAACCTAAAACCTAGACCTTACAGCTACAATTACCTCATAATTGAAAATCCACATCGCATTCTCACTTGGCACCTCACCATGACCTAGCCCTAACCCTAAACTAACCTAATTAGGACCCATGACTTGGTGACTCACATCCATAACTAATGCCTCCTTACTGCACCCAAAGCCGACCTTCTAGCCACTTGAGCCCGCATCCCTGGGAAAAAAGTGCCTATTACTTTTTCAAACCAAACTCCATCCATCTTCGATCAAACCAAAACAACGGATCGGAATTTCATTTTGGAGATCGATCCATTTTGATCATTAAGCTCCGTAACTTCACTTGACCAAGCTAAGAAACCGGAGATACACTATAATAGCATCTTATTCCTCTTATAACATTTCTTATGCTTTTGGAATTATTCCCAAATCCATTATCCAACGTACCATTGCCTCTATTTCCTCCTTCCCATTTCTTATATCCAAAAACCAGTATTACAAACACCACAACCAGCCGTTAAAGATCCTAAAACCCACCGGTATCGGTTATATTCTCTCGGTTATAGGTAACATCGGTTCCTTTGATCAAAAACCAGGAAAAACAACCTTTCCCCTACCAAGTTCAGAAGCAATTCATTGTGATTTTTGTGTTAATTCCTTAAATGAGGATATGTTACATTTCCGGCCTGATTATGGTTTAATCATCTTGTGTTCTTGATATGGTTAAGTCTTTATATCTTTCTTAAGATCTTTTCTACAGATTAACCCTAACCTTATCTCGAAAGCGAAGCATTTCCGAGTTCTGGATTCAATTTTTTTCATTTCGTAGATGAGGGTGATCTGATTTAAGAAGAATTGTAAACTTACCTATTTTTATGACTCATCCTTGGATCAATTACAGTGATCCAAGGAATGTTTTAAATCTATTCAAGATGAACAAATGATGAAATGGTATTCCATGAATTATTAAGCTTTGGACTGAACTTAGTAGATGTAAGTTCTTTAATTCACTTTTGTGTGAAAATGGTTCCTTTTAGTGGAAAGTTTTGTTGGATCCCTGGAAATCGACCTCGACAGGTCATTACTAGCATAATTGAGATTTTAGCCATTCATGGCATTGAAGAGAACTGGGATCCTAAGCTAGGTAATATATTTAAGTATTTCTATCTAAGCTATGATACTTGATACAATTTTGTTTCTAACCTAAACTGGTACTAAAGAGTTAGAAAGGGGTTGTTAAGTATTATTAACGGGAACCTAAAACTACAAGTTAATTGGTGATCTAACCTAGTTCCTAAAATATGTATTTTTGATATACACCTAAAGGTTTATCTAACCTAATTGCTAAGGACATATGCTAAGGTTAGTGGTTAGTGTTATATCCTAAGGTATAAACTTTAAATTACCTAAGATCTAACCTAAGCCATTAATCTACCATAAGTTAGTGGATATGAATTGGAACCTAAGGAGGGTCACATACATGTTGGTGACAATTTCTATGGCATTAATGTTAAGTGATAAGGTTAGAAGGCATACAGATTGCCAGCTTTGGTAGGGATTTGTTGGTTGGTAGAGGCCTAGGTGGCAGTATCACTAAAGTTTGAAATGTTTGTTAAAATTGATTTGGCACTTGCCAAATTTGGTAGTTAGGTGGCAAGGAAGACTGAGTGGGAAACTTGGAGTTAATAGAATTAATTACATTTGGGTTTCAAGCCCAAACCGCCTTGGTAGGCATGCCAATGGATTTTGGATGAGTTGTTTCATTTTGCATGTGCTCCATTTTTCTCTCTTCATGCGCTCTGGTTTTTCAAACCAGCAGTTTAAGCTTCATTGCATGGCTATTTTTGAGGTTTCAGATCTATTTTCATTTTTTGGAATGTATATAAAGCACTAGGGAAGAATTTTTTGGTTGTTTGATCTTTCGTGGAGAAGAGGAGAAGAAAGGAGCTCGATCAGAGGTCTTCTTCGATTTCACAGCGGCACTATCAGGCATGATAGGCTCTAACTGTTAAAATCTCTTACATCCTCTAAGTGTTTTCATTAAAACAACTTTTCTCTGATGTGTTTGTGCATTTCATGCTTATCTAGTTATTTAATTTGTTGGGTTTTGTAAAATCTTGCATTCTGGGTTCGAAACCGTGAAGTACGTGATTCTGTTGGAAGCTTTTGTGTATTGTCTTTTGTTTAAAATAACTTGGCATGTGTGAGAAAAGCTGGTAGCTCTGTTAACTTTTTCAGTTGATGGAATCTGTAGTTTGGTTCCAACCACTTAGTTGGCCATGAATTACTAGCTGAGTTTTAAGGAAAATAACTCTTATTTTTGCTTATGTGTTGAGTTTATTGTTTGAAAATTTGTTGCATATGTTGGTCACGAGCTGATAAGGAACTCCAGTTGTATAAACCTTATATGTAAATAGAGGTTTTGTTGGAAACTTTCTTCGGTGGATAAATCCATCGTAGAGGTTCTCGGTACTTTGGTGACAGTGTTTTATTTAATGATTAATGGGTTGTGAATAAAACCCATATATGGCTTAGCCTTTGTATTCTCCATGTAAAAATGTGTCTATTTCTTGGAACCTACATGCATCTGGAACCTGTGTTAGACATGTTAGTTAAATTGGACTATTGTTTGAGTCCGCTTAAGGCATGATGTTCGTGAACTATTATCTTCTTGGAATATTTAACTGTTATTGTAGATTGATATGAACTCGGCCTTCATGCTTTGTTTCCGATGGGTTTTAGTTTCTGTTAAGAATCTTATAATAAGTATGAAATGAAGGTGTTCACTTGAAATTGGAAAAGAAAATCATTTCTTATTCTAAACCATATACAAGTAATTCCTTTTGTTCTGTCTATTATCATTACGATGCTTGAGTATTTGTGAATTTGTGATTTGAATTTGAAATGCAACACTGTGCAAACAAATTTGTTACTTGGTGATCAATTGTAATGGTAACTGGAACATTGTGTTGGTTTAGATATTATCTTATATTGATTATCTTTTTTTAACTACAAGGGGATTTGTGTTACCCTAACTTGGTTTTAAAACTTTGATTGATTTGATATTTTGAGGAAGTTATGTTTATTTCATTGTGCTCGGGATTGGAATCTGAGTCTTGCACAGAATGAAATTATATAAATATTATTGTTGATCATGTCATTTATTGGGAAACCCAATTTATAGTTCTTGAAGTAATGTATTGATATAGGGTTGAGATAGATCTATCTTTCCTGGACTATCGGGAAGTCTTGAGGGTTAATATCCACTTAGATTTCTTATCTCTTGTTGGGTTCAATAAATGAATGTTAGGTCTTGAAAAGTAAATTGTGATTATAAAGTTGAATGCGGACTGTGTTTGAACTTTACTATTTTATTAGACTTTAATTGGAAAAGGGAAAGGAATGGTAGGATAGATGGAACTTTAATGTTGGTAGTAAATGAGTTCTAAGAAAGAAAAATGTTGCATTTTTCTTATTGACTAAAGGATGTTTTTGGTTCTAAGAAAGAAAAATGTTGCATGTTTTCTTATCGACTGAAGGTTGTTCTAGTACTAAGAAAGAATGATAGATCTTGAAAGGTACACTATAAATTTTGATTGTCGGTGAGCTGTGTATGAGTTTCATTTATATAATCTTTCAATGGAAAGTAGAAATCATACATTATATTGGGAAAGTTGAGAAAGATGTATCAGTTGGTTATCTCTTTTCTGATGTTGTTCTTGTTCTCTTTTCTTGGAACTCCTGCTTAAACATGAACTGTATGTTTAAAAGGAAGTAAAAATATTTAATTAAGTTGTAAGATTTGATTATAGATTGGGATCATATTATGATAGGTATCCTTTTCTAATGCAGATTGGGTAAGTTCAATGGATGGAACTTCCTGATTTTATTCTGATTGGAAAAGAGATTCAATACTTAATTTAGTCTTTCTGCACTTTTTAAATTGACTGAAATTATGTAGGAAAAGTTGGTTGATTGGTTGGCTAAGAGAAGTTGTAAACTTATAGTTGACTGATAATCTATCATGTTTTCTAGGGTTACCTTTATATGAATTTGTTTGATGAATACTTTAAAATGTTGAATTTTAAAGTAGTAAACCTTTAAGAGGAATAGTTAAATCATGATATGCATCTGTTTCTACCTTTTCGATGTTAAGTGCTTGGGCATAATGGAGATGTTTTCTCTCTTGCTTTACTTGACAATTGGATGAAACATCTTAATGTGATTATGCTGAAAACATTTCCTGTATCTTTTAGTAAGGTTAAGTGTTGTAATATATTTGGCAAGATTAGAAATAATGATATGTTATGATTGTTGTTTTATAAAGATAATTGATGAGATCAATTATACTTTAAGTTGAAGGACAAAATTTATAGAGTATATTCTGTTCTTCCATTTGTTAACTCTACCTTAGTATTACTCTTCTTTTATTAATATTACATATGCTTAGGGGCATGAACTATTAGTGGTTCATTAAAGTAGGGTTGTTCTTATTGGGACATTTAGTGGATTGCACTTCATTTTAAGGCTTAGTGCTTATCATGCTCAGTTCATTGAACTGACCCGTGCTAGCAATTTTTACAGATGGACTTCGTAAGTGATAAAAGAAGGCAAAACTTATATGATGCATTGGCTGATCTAAGTTGATTCTTGTGAAGAAATTATTATTTGTTCTCAAGTAGTATTGTAAAAAGAAAAGTTTATCTCTTTTTGAATAAAGACTATTGTCTTACACTCTGCCTAAAATGAATAAGTTGTAAATGTATAAGTTTTGGAAATGAATTGAAAGATGAGAATTTACTTGCATAGATTGTGTAAATTATCTTGTTTGAGGATAATCTTCTTATTTTTATATGATTATATGTGTATTCTTGATGGGTATTATAAAAAGAAATTTAGATAAATTTCCTAAGTAACCTGTAGATTAAATAAGTGGCAGAATACAATATTCTTATCTAAGTATTTCATTATATCAAGTGATGTGAAATAAAACTATAATAAAAATTATTGTAATTATAAAGGACATTATAGGGAGTGTTAAGCCCTAGAATTTAACTATGAAAGGAAGACCCTTCCTCTCTAGTAATGAACTAAATAAAAGAGGAAGATATGATTGTTAATCATTAAGATTTAATTATAATAAGTCTGATATGTTTCAGCCTAGTAGGTTATTTACACTTCCTTAATTAGTTAAGTTATTTAAAATAAGGAACTTAAGTTATTACTATCTTGATTTTGATAACGGGTTGTTAGGACAAAACTAAAAAATTTGGAAGCAATCATAAGTTAACTAAGCTCCTAGGATTAATTGTATCCAACTTTTAAAAAATATCTTAAAGAGTGTTGGACTCAAGGATTGATGGGCTCTCGAAATATGTCATCTTTAACCCAAATTTAACTTAACGTAAGTAAACTCTTGGAGGTATGTACATCTTCATGAGGTTGTTCCATAGGATGTTGACACATGTCAAATGTAAGGTTGTACCTTCAGAAGATTAGGATCTTCTCGAGGATACAATAGTGTAGTTAACATGTGGCAACACCCTTCTGCATTGATCATCAAGATCTACACACCTTTGAACTTGATCAATATTTCCCTCCAGGACTGGTTAGTATCATAGTTAGGATATGAAGTAGCCCTTTAGGACTCAAGGTACCTTGGCACACGGGGTTAACCTAGGTTGACCCAATATGCCAATTTACCCTAAGTCTTTATGAGCCTCTTCATATCATGACCTAAGTTGTTAACCTATAATAGAGTTAAACCTTGGGCAAGGGGTCTGACAGAAGTCAGTGTAAGACATTCTAGATAACAATGGAGTGGGGTGAAGGATGTATTCTGGATTGACGAGTATGTTGTCAAGGAATAAGTTATATGAACAATATGTTAGAAATCTTTGGCCAAAGTATCGTAAGTTGCTAATTGTGTTGTCCTATGTCACCTAGTCTAAGGATCATGATGCCGATGAATATTGGTAACAATATTCAGTTAGGTTCCTTAGACAGATCACTCAAAACCTAGAATAGGGTAAGAGAACCAAGTACACAAAGTATTCAGAAGAATACTCAAAACTCAATGTTACACATGAATAGATCGGTAGTTTACCGAGTCATGGAATGAATAGATCGGTTGCTCACTGAGTCATTGTAGCTACATATGGTTATCTGTTATATGAATGGTTGTTATGAAATGTGTGTTCTAAATTATGTATTTAGAACAGAGAACATTAATCATGCAAAAATAAAAAAATAAAAATTCCTTGTTTCTAAAGTCTTAAAATGGGAATGTTACATCTTGGTATCAGAGTTGAAGGTTGTAGCTCTTGGACCTATTATGTCCATAATCTGATAAAAACTTGGATTTTCTTGTAAAAGTAAATTGTTAGAACAAGGGGGACCGTTACGAATAATGCTCCACCTAATGAAGGAGTAGTAATAGCCCAAAAAATTGATGGGATCCTTGCTGCCTGTTGGACACAAAGAGATCGTTTGGCTGTGCTTGAACAACAAGTGATGGGAAATGAGGAGGAAGAAGAAGCTAGTAATAACAATCAGCCACCTCTTGAGGGAAACTTCAATTTGGGTGTTGATAATAACAATGTTAACATACCTGTCTAACCAGAAAACACAAAGGCAAGGTTGGCAGCTGAACTCACTAATGATATAAAAAGGATAAGTCCACCTAAGTTTGATGGCACCACATTGGGAGATGGAGCTGAGAATTGGCTCAGAAAAATGGAGAAGTATTTGCAATAAGAAACTTCTTAGAGGAAACTAAAGTCATTTGGGGAGCATATTAGCTTTCCCATGAAGCATCTTCATGGTGGGACAATCGTAAGGATGAGTTAAATATTGATGAAACTAACATCACTTGGGATCAATTTAAAAGTTATTTTAGGCAACGTTGGCTACCACAACTTTATTATGATCAGAAAATGACAGAATTTCAGAACTTAGCACAAGGAAAGCTAATCAGAACCTAGTATTGGGAGCGGTTTACAAAACTTCTCAAGTATGTACCTCAGTTTTAAATTGATGAGAAGTTCAGGATACAAAAATTTATCATGGAGTTGAATCCCATTATTGGGGGAGAGGTTGATGTTCACAGCCCAATCACTATGGAAGGGGTTGTTGAGAAAGCCATAAGGCAAGAACAAAAATTAAAAGCTATTTCGCTCATAAAGAGGAAGTGCGGAAGAAAATTCCAAACTCTTCTTCAGCTTCTCTTGCACCTAAGAAGGGACCATGGAAAAATTTTGGTAACAAAAGTAAGTTCCCAACTGATAATAATAAGAAAATAGAAATGAATAAGCCTCTAGTAATACACAAAATAATTTTGCTAGAAATAATAATAAGTGAAAACCCTATGGAGGTCAGAATGATAACTTCAAGACTAGAAATAATTCTGAGCCCAAAAAGGGACCGGTAGGAGGCTGTTATAACTGTGGAAAATATCATTATGTAATCAATTTCCTTTGAAGAAGGATGATCGTAATCAGCAACACAAGATACATGCTGCAGTAGCTGACAAGCAAGCTGAAAAGCAAGTTACACCTATTCAAGTTCCTGGTAAGTTACTTGGCATACCTATAACTATTATATTTGATACGGGAGCTACTGAATGTTTTATTTTTAGTAAACTTGCTTCAAAACTTAAAATAAAAGTTGGAAAAATGGATAAATCATGGACTATACATTATGGTAATAATTTTATTCATACAGTTAGTATGTGTCTTTTCGAGAAGTCCTTGACTTACCTAGATTTTACACAAAATTTGATCTCTATGTAGCACCTTTGGGATCTTATGATATAGTCATAGGTGTAAATTGGTTAGTGGATCATAAAGAAAAGGTAAACTATTTTTAAAAATATATTAGTTGTTTAGATAAACTACAAAAAACAATAGAGATTCAAGGTGTAAAACAAGAAATTTCAGTTAGGAAATTGTCAGCTATGCAACTTAAAAAGGCCAAAAATAAAGGTTGTACCTTATATGTAGTAAAGATTTCTAAATCAGGAAGAAAACAATGATTTCATGGAATGTTATCTGTTGTTACAGAACTTTGGTGACGTGTTTCCAAAAGAATTACCGGGACTACCACCCAAAAGGGAGTTTGACTTCACAATTGAAATCAAACCAGGTACTGAACCTATTTCTAAAGCACCTTATCGAATGACTACCATAGAGTTAGTAGAGTTAAAAGCTCAATTACAAGGAAATTTTTCTAAGGGTTTGATTAGACCAAGTGTTTCACCTTGGGGAGCACTAGTGATCTTTGTGAAAAAGAAGGATGGAACACTTAGATTGTGCATTGATTACATGATGTTAAACAAAGAAACAATCAAGAATAGATACCCACTTCCTAGAATTGATGATCTATTTGATCAGATGTGTGGAGCATCGGTATATTCTAAGATAGACCTTTGGTCTGGATATCACCAACTACGAATTAAGGAAGAGGACATTCATAAAATGAAATTTTAGGACAAGGTATAGACATTATGAATTCATGATTTTACCCTTTGGATTAATGAATGCACTTACGACATGAACTTAATGAATAATATCTTTCAAGAATACTTGGACAAGTTTTTGCTTGTATTCTTAAATAACATTCTCATATATTCTAAAAGTGTGGAGGAGCACCATGAACACTTGAAAATAGTTTTGGAAATTTTGAGAAAAAGATGGTTATATGGTAAGCTATCCAAATGTTCTTTCTATGACACTGAAGTTCACTATTTGGGTCATGTTATAAGTAAAGATGGGATTGTTGTGGATCCTTCTAAAATTGTAGCTATAGTCGAGTGGCCTACACCCAAGAATGTACATGAAGTTAGAAGCTTCATGGGCCTTGCAGGTTATTATAGAAAATTTGTTAAGGATTTTTCTAAGGTGGCTGCACCAATAACTTCATTATAGAAGAAGGATAAGAAATTTGTCTAGGATGATAAATGTGAATCTACATTTAAAAATTTAAAAATTCAGTTGACTTCAGCACCTATTTTAGTTGTACCTGATCCAAATGGATACTTCACGGTTGTAACGAGATGCATCTGGGAGGGTCTTGGAGGTATTTTGTTACAAAATGATCATGTCATAGCTTATGAAAGTATAAAACTTAAGTTACATGAGTTGAATTATGCTCCACATGATTTAGAGCTTGCTGCCATAGTTCATACACTTCAAGTTTGGAGGCATTATTTGCTTGGTAAACCATTTGAGTTGAAAACTGATCATCTTGGACTGAAGTACATTTTCACTTAGCCAAATCTAAATGCAAGACAACGAAGGTGGTTAGAATTTTTGTCTCAATATGATTTTGATATAAGCTACATTAAAGGAAAAGAGAATAGAGTAGCTAATGCTCTAAGTCGTAGGAAGCACATTTATGCTCTTATAACATTAAGAACTCGTTTAAGGATGAAGTAAAAAGTGCTATGGAATCTGATTCATACTTTCAGCAAGTAAAAGTAGCGCTTGCTATAGATCCAAAAGATGAAAGGTATAAAGGTTTTCACTTTGATAATGAAGGAATCTTACGTTATGAAAATAGAGTATACATACCTTTACTTAATGATTTGAGAAAGAAATTGTTGACAGAGTTTCACAATTCACCTTTTTCTGACACCCTGGCATTAGTCATATCTCCGATAGAGACCCTAAAATGACATCATCCGGGTTTTGCAAACGCTAACGCATCTCTTGGCACTAAATTGAATTTCCTATGTTAAACATGTATCATCCTAACGAAATGGATGGATAAACTCCTATTTTGGCTAAAAGAGTAAATCAAGTTTTAGAAGATATGTTACGGATGTATTGCATGGATCAACAGTATAAGTGGGAGGAGTATCTTCCATTTGTTGAATTTGCATACAATAATACAATACAATACAATAATACACATCATGCTTCTCTTAAGATGAAACCTTTTGAGGCACTTTATGGAAGAAAATGCAGAACCCCTATTAGTTGGGATAACATTGAGGATAGAGAAGTAATTGGACCTGAAATCCTTATAGAAATGGAACAAAAATTTAAAATGATTCATGAATTCTTGAAAGAAGCAGTAGATAGGCAAAAGAGTTATGTTGATTTAAAGCGGGTTGACAGGAAATTTGAACTTGGTGAGAAGTTTTTTCTTCGTGTTAAACTGAAAAAGAGTTCTATAACTTTTGGCAAGGCTACCAAGTTATCACCTCGTTATGTGGGACCTTTTGAAATAGTTGAAGTAATAAATCTTATAGCTTATCAATTAGCACTACCACCTGCTCTGTCATGAATGCATGATGTTTTCCATATTTCTTTGCTTAAGAAATACATTTCAAATTTATCACATGTGTTAAATTGGAATTCCTTGCAGGTCCAAGACCCAGGAATAATCATGGTTAAACCCACTCGAGTGCTGGAAAATTACCAGTTGCATTTAAGAAATCATGAAATAAGACAATGTAAGGTCCAGTGGGACTAGTTTAATGAAGAAAGTGCAACTTGGAAAAATCTGGAAGATATGAAAACTACTTTTCCCTTTCTTTTCAATAGAACCGAATCATTGATCGATAAAATTTATGATTTTATCTTTTCATTACATTAAGTAAGCTAGTTTTGGGCAGAAATTATTTAATTTGAGCAAACAGTTATATAATACTGATTTATAGAACTATGAGGTTTGAAATAATTGATTTTGAATAAGAAAAGTGAATGAGCTGGTTTTCCTTAAAATGCCAAATGTTAAAAAAATAATCATCGGGACGATGATCCTTTTTAGGAGGGAAGCATGTAACACCCGTTAAAGTTGATATTCTCTCTTTTACATTGCAAGTGTAGACATGTGATTTTTCCTTATGAGGATATGTTCTTTTGATTATGGGAAATCATGCTTGATATGGTTAAGTCTTTTCTGCTCTTAAGATCTTTGATTGAACCGGAATGCTTCTTGGATTCATTTTTTTCATTTCTCGTAGATGAGGGTGATCTGATTTAAGAAGAATTGTAAACTTACCTATTTTTATGACTCATCCTTGGATCAATTACAGTGATCCAAGGAATGTTTTAAATCTGTTCAGAATGAACAAATGATGAAATGGCATTCCATGAATTATTAAGCTTGGATTGAACTTAGTAGATGTAAGTTCTTTAATTCACTTTTGTGTGAAAATGGTTCCTTTCAGTGGAAAGTTTTGTTGGATCCCTGAAATCGACCCTGGCAGGTCATTACTGGCGTAATTGAGATTTCAGCCATTCATGGCACTGAAGAGAACCGGATCCTAAGCTAGGTAATATATTTAAGTATTTCTATCTAAGCTATGATACTTGATACAATTTTGTTTCTAACCTAAACTGGTACTAAAGAGTTAGAAAGGGGTTGTTAAGTATTATTAACGGGAACCTAAAACTACAAGTTAATTGGTGATCTAACCTAGTTCCTAAACTATGTATTTTTGATATACACCTAAAGGTTTATCTAACCTAATTGCTAAGGACATATGCTAAGGTTAGTGGTTAGTGTTATATCCTAAGGTATAAACTTTAAATTACCTAAGATCTAACCTAAGCCATTAATCTACCCTAAGTTAGTGGATATGAATTGGAACCTAAGGAGGGTCACATACATGTTGGTGATGGTTTCTATGGCATTAATGTTAAGTGATAAGGTTGGAAGGCATACAGACTGCTAGCTTTGGCAGGGGTTTGTTGGTTGGCGGAGGCCTAGGTGGCAGTTTCACTAAAGTTTGAAATGTTTGTTAAAATTGATTTGGCACTCGCCAAATTTGGTAGTCGGTGGTAAGGAAGACTGAGTGGGAAACTTGGAGTTAATAGAATTAATTGCATTTGGGTTTCGAGCCCAAACCGCCTTGGTAGGCATGCCAATGGATTTTGGATGAGTTGTTTCATTTTGCATGCTCTCCATTTTTCTCTCTTCATGCACTTTGGTTTTTCGAACCAACAATTTAAGCTTCATTGCATGGATATTTTTGAGGTTTTGGATCTATTTTCATTTTGTGGAATGTATATAAAGCACTATGGAAGAATTTTTGGTTGTTTTATCTTTCGTGGAGAAGAGGAGAAGAAAGGAGCTCGATCAAAGGTCTTCTTCGATTTCATAGTGGCACTATCAGGCATGATAGGCTCTAACTATTAAAATATCTTGCATCCTCTAAGTGTTTTCATTTAAAAAAATTTCTCTAATGTGTTTATGCATTTCATGCTTATCAGGTTATTTAATTTGTTGGGTTTTGTAAAATATTGCATTCTAGGTTCGAAACCATGAAGTACGTGATTCTGTTGGAAGCTTTTGTGTATTGTATTTTGTTTAAAATAACTTGGCATGCGCGAGCAAAGCTGGTAGCTTTGTTAACTTTTTCAGTTGATGGAATCTATAGTTTGGTTCCGACCATTTAGTTGGCCATGAATTACTAGCTGAGTTTTAAGGAAAATAACTCCGAGTTTTGCCTGTGTGTTGAGTTTATTGTTTGAAAATTTGTTGCATATGTTGGTCACGAGCTGATAAGGAACTCCAGTCGTATAAACCTTATATGCAAATAGAGGTTTTGTTGGAAACTTGCTTCGTGGATAAATCCATTGTAGAGGTTCTCGGTACTTTGGTGACAAGTGTTTTATTTAATGATTAATGGGTTGTGAATAAAACCCATATATGGCTTAGCCTTTGTATTCTCCATGTGAAAATGTGTCTATTTTCTTGGAACCCACATGCATCTGGAACCTGTGTTAGACATGTCAGTTAAACTGACTTTTGTTTGAGTCCACTTAAGGCATGATGTTCATGAACTATTGTCTTCTTGGAATATTTAATTGTTATTGTAGATTGATATGAACTCGGCCTTCATGCTTTGTTGCTGACGGGTTTTAGTTTCTGTTAAGAATCTTATAATAAGTATTGTTAGTGCAAAATCACAGCACCCCTGGATGTTGATCAGATTTCTAGGTTGATCATACTAATATCCAGTGTGATTGCATAACATTGAATCCTTTCTCCAAGTGTGGGACTTGAAGAGTGAGAAAGGAATCTCCAGAGAAAGGCTGGTTCCTATTCCTCTGTTCAGGTGCACACGAAATATGCAGAGGGTTTTCTCAAAATCTAATCTAATCTGCCAAGGAGACAAGGTAAGAAGATGCATAAAATAAATCTAAGCTAATAGAGGTGATGCACCGAGGAATGAAGAACATATGCTTTGCCAAATTAAACACAGACCATGTAGATATAACACAACACCATGCACAGATAGCAAAAATGCAATGAAAGATCAAAAATGACAGTAATAAATATGTAAGAGGGTTTAGAAGCAACCACAGACACATATATATTGCTCAAGGATCGATTCAATACATTGCAATGGCCAAAAGGCAAAAAACGGTGTTACAGTCTATATGGGAGGTTTGAAAACTCCACAAATCTTCTTATGAACAGGAGAGAAGGGAGGGTGCAAAGCAGAAAATGTCCAACAACAAGAAACATTCCAACAGCAATCTGCCCCAAATGACACCACATTGGTAAATTGGCAAGCAGAGGATTTCTGTGGCATGAATCAGGCAGTTTCTCAAGGTGTTGCTGCCAACACAAGGTCAAAAAGGAGAAATTTGGGTGAAGAACAGCCATTAGCCCCAGCCAATCCACAACCTTCCACAGCTCCACAAATGATTGGCAAGCAAAACCCAGTTTCAAATGCACAAGGGCAGCCAAGAACAGCCCCTAGGCCAACTCAAATGCCAGCTGTTGATGCCCACATTCAAGGAGCAAATGTGCAAATCAAGGGACAGCAGAGAGATCCTTCATCACCATTCAGTATCGTTGATCAGATGAAGAAAACAAACGTCAATATATCTATGTGGGAATCCCTATCCATCCCAGGCCAAAGAGATCTGCTGCAAGCTGCTATGAAGGACTGGCCAACTTCGAATCAGCGGGTTCAGAGGCAAGACAAAGTGCTTACAAATGCTGCCCAGCCTGAAGGAAATCATGGAGCACAACAAGGTAGAATGCTGAAACCTCCCCCTTTCTATGTTTCGTTAATCATTGGAAATCAGCTGGTACATAATTGCATGATAGATTCCGGGGCAAGTAGCTCAGTAATGCCTAAACAGATAGCTGATCAGTTAGGGCTCCAGTATGAAATAACATCTAAGGGAGTAGTGCAGCTGGATGGGACAGCAATAGCAATTGTTGGAGTGATTAGAAATTTGAGTCTTACCTTGCATGCATGTCCAAATGTTGTTGTCTTACAAGATATATCAGTCATAGACCTTCCACCACTCTTTGCCCTCTGTTTGTCAAGGGACTTTACTGCCAAGATTGGGGGATATTTGTCCGCTGATTGGTCACACATGCTGTTCAGAATGAGGTATGGAACTAAAGCTACAATTAGGTCAGAACCTATTGCAGATTTCCACATTGAGCCCTATACTCCAAGTCATATTAATACCAATTGCTCAGCATTTGATCAAGAAGATCACCTTGGCACTGATGAAGCCGACACTAAGGTTGGAAGTATCCCAGATTTGACTCTTGATGAATGGGAAAGCAAGGTGCATGCTTTTGATCCTTATCAAGAAGTAGAAGAATCTGAGCTAGGGGTCTATTGTATACATGAAGAAAGTCAACCTATTCCTAGCATCACCAAGCCAAGCCACAAGGATGACAACGAGGTATGGCAACTGTTTTTTGATGGATCAAGGAGTAGACAAGGCGCAGGAGGTGGAGCCATGCTTATTTCACCTCAAGGAGTAAAGTATTATTCAGCTTTTAGATTTCAATTTGCATGCTCCAATAACACTGCTGAATATGAAGCCTTGGTGCAAGGGATGCATTGGGCAATAAAGAGAAAAATAAATAACTTGCAAGTTTTTGGGGACAGTGAGCTGATTGTAAATCAGGTCAAGGGACAGCATGCCGCCAAAAATGATCTACTCAGATGCTACAAGAATAGGGTGTGGGACCTCATGGAAGATTTTGAGGGTTTCGCATCAAGGCCATTCCCAGAAAGAGAATCAAGCTGCTGACAGGCTTGCAGCAGTAGGGGCAGCCTTTGACATTGTAGAAAACATTCAACAAGACAAGGTACAGCCAAACATCCACGTGATTGTGAGGCCTTCAGTGCCGGATAACGATGTCAATTGGCAAGTATTCGAGAATGACCAGCAAATCATCCACTTCTTGCAGGAAGAAGAAGTTTCAGTTCTCACTAAGAATCAAGAGAAGTTGGAACAAAGCAATATGGTGACCAGTGATACACCCGAGAACCCGACAAGCTGCCCAAGGGACTTGTCACCTTGGAGTCAATTTTTAACCCCAATGATCAGTTTAGAAAGGAGAAAGCAAATATTCAGGTCAAGAGGGAAGATTCGATCCATCTTGGTAGAAGAGAACAAGCCATTGCAAATTGGCAAGATGACAATCGAACAGAAAAGGTATGAGTTCATACAAACTATGTCAAGAATTCCCGATGTGTTTGCTTGAGCTATGAAGACTTGAAAGGGTTCAATCCCAACTTAGCTCAGCATACAATCGAGTTGGATCCAAATACTAAGCCTGTCAGGCAGAAACAGAGACCAGTCAATCCACACATGGAGCCTCTCATGAGGAAGGAGCTGGACAAGCTGATTGAGTCAGCAATTATATTCCCTATCAAGCATTCAAGCTGGGTTGCGAACTTGGTTCCGGTCAGAAAGAAAAGTGGAGAGATCAGGCTATGTGTTGACTTCAGAGATTTGAATAGAGCCTCTCTCAAGGACCATTATCCACTCCCCTCCATGGAGCAAATATTGCAGGTCGTAGCTGGTTCAGAAAGGTTTTCACTACTTGATGGATACTCAGGCTTCAATCAAATTATGGTAAAGGAGGAAGATCAGTTTAAGACAGCCTTCACAACCAAATGGGGCACATATGCTTACAAGAAGATGCCATTTGGACTGTCGAACGCCGGAGCAACATTCCAGCGAGCCATGGATATGGCATTCAAAGGCTTGATCAACAAGATAGTGCTGATATACCTAGATGATATCACTGTCTTCTCAAAGAATGTCATAGACCATCTCTTTCACCTCGTGCAAGTGTTTTAGAGGTGTAGAAAGTTTGGAGTGTCTTTGAATCCTAAGAAGTGCATCTTTCTTGCACATGAAGGGAAACTCCTTGGCCATATTGTCTCCAAGGAAGGATTAGCAATTGATCCAGAGAGGGTTGAAGCCATAAGAGCTCTACCATTGCCAAGTCACAAGAAAGCCCTTCAGAGTTTCCTGGGAAGGATAAACTTTGTTCGGAGGTTTGTCCCAAACTTTACAGCCCTTATCAAGCCCATCACCAAAATGTTAAGGAAAAGCATGGCTTTCAAATGGACGGTAGAAGGCAAGGAGAGTTTTGAAGCAATCAAAGAAGCCATCTCCCAGGCACCCACTCTCATCAACCCTGACTTTTCCAAGGATTTCATCCTCTATGCATTTGGAGGTGATGACACTATTTCTGCCATTCTGGTACAACAGAACAAATATAATGAGGAGCAAACATTGCTTTCTTCACCCAAAGCCTAAATGATCATAAATTGAGGTACTCTTTTATTGAAAAACATGTGCTTGCAGTAATCAGGAGCTTGAAGAAATTCAAGCATTTAGTCTCAAACAACAAGGTCCAGTTGCTGGTCTCACATGCTGGGGTTAAAGACTTCCTCCTCAACAAGGATTTAAATGAGAAAAGGGTAGGTTGGATCACCCGTGTCATGGAGTATGACATTGAGATCAAGATCACCAAGCTGGTAAGAGGCAAAGGTTTGTGTGAGCAGCTCACTTCCAAACAACTAAACAACCCAGAAGATAAAGAAGACGTTGTCCTGCTATTACAAGATGATCAAAAATAGGAAAATGATGATGTGTCCACTCCCTGTTGGACTCAGAATATGATACATTTCCTACAGACGGGTATGTGCCCTCTAGAAATGAGCAAAGCAAGAAGAAGACACTTCAGGTTGCAGGCTATTCCATATACCATCATTGATGGAGTTTTGTTCAAGAAGGACGTGAATGGAGTGCTGCTGAGATGCATTAACACAGGTCAGATTCAAAGGGTATTAAAGGAGTTTCATGATGGACCAGCTGGTGGCCATTTTGCACCAAGAGTGACAGCTCTGAAAATCATGAAGGCTGGTTATTATTGGCCTAAAATCTTTAGTGATTGCTATGCATGGATCAAGAAATGTAAGAATTGTGCATTCTTCACAGGAAAAGAGAGACTTGCAGCCCTCCCATTACATCCAATCTCAGTTGACCAGCCATTCATGCAATGGGGTTTGGACTTCATTGGAATCATCAATCCCAATTCGAGCCAAGGGCACAAATGGATTTTGACAGCCACAGACTACTTCACCAGATGGACAGAAGCAGTAGCACTCAAAGAGGCGAATGAGTCTAGCATCTTGGACTTTTACGAGGGGATAACTACCAGATTTGGTGTACCTGCTACAATAGTCTCTGATAATGCATTGGCATTCATTGGATCTAAAGTTACTGAGTGGGCTGTCAAGAACGGGATTTACCTGAGCACTTCATCAAACTATTACCCTCAAGGTAATGGCCAGGCCGAGTCTACAAACAAAAACTTGCTGAGGATCATTAGGAGGACTCTTGATGAGAATCAGAAGGCTTGGCATACCAAACTGAAATCAGCCTTATGGGCAGATAGGATAACTCCCAAAAGATCCACAGGTAACTCTCCATTTAGGCTTGTCTACGGAAGAGAGGCAGTCTTGCCCATGTCACTTGAGCTGCCAACGTTGGAACTCATGAAACAGCTGGAGTTGCTAGAGTTTGGGCCCATGGAGGTGAGATATGCAGAATTGATGGAGCTGCAAGAAATCAGAAATCAGGCATTCCAAGCAATGGAAAAGGATCAGGCTTTGATCAAGAAGACCTTTGATAGAAGACCAAAGATAGATCTTTTCAAGTAGGAGATCTAGTATTGAAATGGGATGTGGACAGAGAAAAACCAGGAAGGCATTCAAAATTTGATGCCATTTGGAGTGGCCCATACATGGTCACAAAGTGCAAGAACAACAATGCTTTCCAATTGGCCTCATTGGATGGTGAAGAACTGCAGATTCCAGTAAATGGAATCTATCTCAAGCATTGCTTCTAGAGGGAGGTTCACTACATCTGTAAATACTAGATTAGATTTTCTTTCCTCCAAGTGCTTGTGCACATTGTTTTGCTGTAGATTAGTTTTGTTTTCCCTAAGTGCCTTGGCACAGCTTGCTGTCCATGGAGATGATGCATGTCTTTGCTAAAATCAAGTCTCTTTCCATCTTCCTCCTCGCACATTCTGAGTCAGTTTGGATTCTAACAGAATATTTGATGACTCCATGCCCAATGGATGGCTTCAGTAATCGGCCTTTTCATCTAAGCAGTAGATGATCCCGGCTGAAGTCGCCAAATTGTTATCCAAAATTCACCCCCCAGGGTAAATTTGATAACATGCATCAGGATGTCCAAATTCCAAGAAAAATGACTGATTCAGAGCAAAATCAGGTTTCTAGGGTCCCTTCAGGAATCTTTCTAAACTCCCCAGGTGAAGAAGAAAGGAGCAAGCTTTGAGAAAGTTCGGAGAAGGTTGCAGAAAGCAAGTAGTTTGGGCCAGAAAAAATTGTGAAAATCGGCTAAGTCCTAGTCCAGCACAAGGTGGGACAAATGGGACAAAGGTACGCGAACCGCCCGAACCGGCCGAAATGAGTCCAGTCGGCCCACTAAGCATTTGGGACAAGTGGGACGAAAGTACGCGGCGGGCGCGAAATGCCGGTTCGACCGAGAGAGAAAATCGACTAACTGCTGAGAGGGGCAGTTCGGGACGCGCGGGACAGAAATACCCGAACCGGCCGAAAAGAGTCAAGTCAGTCCGAATCAAAGTGGGACAAGCGGGCTAGAAATACCCGAACCGGCCGAAATTGTCCCAAAAGGTCCAAAATCAAAATGGGACGTCCGGGACGAATGGACGCGAAGTACGCGGAAGACCCGGCAGGCCCAAGAACCATTGAGAAATTGCCACGTGTCATCAAGGAGAAGCCAAAAGGTCAAAAGGCAAGGTTTGAAGCGCTGGCCCGAGCCAATAGAAATTGGACACGTGTCCAATGGAGCATAGAAGTGTGGAGCTCGGGGAGGAGTTGGAAAGTTTGGCCAAATCTAAGCCAAAAGGGGTAAAAGTGAAGGAAGACCCGGCAGGTTCGTGAACCAACCAATGCATGCCACGTATCCCTAGTGGCGGAGCGTGGGAAAAAATGTGGAAAATATTCCAAGAGCACCAAAAGTCAAAACTCAAAAGACAGCCCGCCGAAAAGCAGAGGAGAGAGAATTATTCAGCGAATCAGAGCATGCCACGTGGCGTCCAAGTGGCAGTGCGCGGGAAAATATTTCAAAATCCGTTTTCGCCTGTTCCGTGTCCTAAATCTTCAGATCGACATATCTTTCGATCCAGAGCTCGGATTTGCACGTTCTTGGTATCAACGGAAAGCTGCTGAAATTCTCTACACGTTTCCAGGGTCAATCTTGCATTTTGGTGTAGTCTGGAGGGAGAAAATTGAGAAACACCTCTGGCACGAAATAACAAGCAGAGGTAATGCTTCAACAACCACTTTAATGCAGCAGACAACCCGCCGCTTCTGTTAGGCAAACCACCGCTTTGCCAGAACCCGCCGCTTCTGCCATGATGAACGAATTAAATGCAACCTAGAGGTGGTTGGGGTAGATTTCGAATTCCTCTCTCTTTTCTCTCCCATTCTTCCTATAAATTGGAAGGAGGGGTTTCTTTCTGTTGTTGGACATTTTCTGCTTTGCACCCTCCCTTCTCTCCTGTTCATAAGAAGATTTGTGGAGTTTTCAAACCTCCCATATAGACTGTAACACCGTTTTTTGCCTTTTGGCCATTGCAATGTATTGAATCGATCCTTGAGCAATATATATGTGTCTGTGGTTGCTTCTAAACCCTCTTACATATTTATTACTATGCTGCTTTTTATCTTTCATTGCATTTTTGCTATCTCAGTGCATGGTGTTGTGTTATATCTACATGGTCTATGTTTAATTTTGTAAAGCATATGTTCTTCATTCCTCGGTGCATCACCTCTATTAGCTTAGATTTATTTTATGCATCTTCTTACCTTGTCTCCTCGGCAGATTAGATTAGATTTTGAGAAAACCCTCTCGCATATTTCGTGTGCACTAAACAGAGGAATAGGAACCACCTTTCTCTGGAGATTCCTTTCTCACTCTTCAAGTCCCACACTTGGAGAAAGGATTCAATGTTATGCAATCACACTGGATGTTAGTATGATCAACCTAGAAATCTGATCAACGTCCAGGGGTGCTGTGATTTTGCACTAACAAGTATGAAACGAAGGTGTTCACTGAAATTGGAAAAGAAAATCATTTCTTATTTTGAACCATATACAAATAATTCCTTTTGTTTTGTCTATTATCATTATGATGCTTGAGTATTTTTGAATTCGTGATTTGAATTTGAAATGGAACACTTTCGTGCAAATAAATTTGTTACTTAGTGATCAATTGTAATGGTAAGAATCTGAACGTTGTGTTGGTTTAGATATTATTAGCTATTGATTATCTTTTTCTTTACTACAAGGGATTTGTGTTATGCTAACTTGGTTTTAAAACTTTGAATTATTTGATCTTTCGAGGAAGTTATGTTTATTTCATTGTGCTCGGGATTAGAATTGAGTCTTGCATGTTTTCTTATCGATTTAAAGGTTTTTCTCGTACTAAGAAAGAATGATAGATCTTGAAAGGTACATTGTAAATTTTGATTATCGGTGAGCTGTGTATGAGTTTCATTTATATAATATTTCAATGGAAAGTAGAAATCATACATTATATTGGGAAAGTTGAGAAAGATGTATCCGTTGGTTCTCTCTTTTTTGTTGTTGTTATTGTTCTCTTTTCTTGGAACTCCTGCTTAAACATAATGAATCGTATGTTTAAAAGGAAGTAAAAGCTTCAAATCCCAAGCAAATTGATTGATTCAGAGCAAAAATCAGGTTTCTAGGGTCCCTTCAGGAAATTTTCTAACTCTCCTGTTCAGGCTGAAAAGAACAAGCTCTGAGAAAATGTGGAAAAATGGTTGCAGAAGGCAAGTAGGTTGATCCAGGAAAAATTGTGAAAATCGGCTAAGTCCTAGTCCTAGGAGCAACTGGGACATTTGGGACGTCAAGGCGCGGATCGGCCGAAAAGCCTCCAGTGCCCCCAAATAAAGAACAGGACATCTCGGGATAAAGTACGCGGCGGGCGCGAGAAGCCGATCCGGCCGAAAAAGAGAACTTTCGCACTAACTGCTTTGGGACATCTGGGACAAAGATACCCGAACCGGCCGGTTCGGCCGAAATGGGAACAAACAGTCCGAAGCAAAGTGGGACAAGTGGGACAAAAGGTGCGAACCGCCGACTCGAAATGTCGAAACGAAACTAAGAATTTGTCCCACGCAAAGAACTTTGGACGGCAATCCTTGGGACATTTAGGGACAAATGGACGCGAACCGCCGGTTCGGCTGAAATCAGCACAAAGGAGCACTGGGACATCCGGGACATAAAGACGCGAAGGGCGCGAAACAGCCGGCAGGGCCGAGAACCAATGAAATCATGACACGTGTCACGGGGAAAAAGTCAAAAAGTCAAAGGGTGAAGTTTCGAGCACTGGCCCGAACCAATGGGATAGTGCCACGTGTCCCAGCTAGGGCCCACAAGCAAATTTCAAAAGGAAAGCCCGCGAAAGGTAGAGGAGAGAGAATTTCTCGTCCAATCAGCACATGCCACGTGTCATCCAGGTGGCAGAGCGCGGGAAGGTTTTCAAAACACGTTTTCACCTGTTTTGTGCCCTAAATCTTCAGATCGCCATAACTTTCGATCCAAAGCTCGATTTGCACGTTCTTTATATCAACGGAAAGCTGGTGAAATTCTCTACACGATTCCAGGTCAATCTTGCATTTTGGAGCAGTCTAGAGGGAGAAAATTGAGAAACGGCTCTGACACGTGTTCATGGCCAGAAATGACATTCCAAATGACTGATTTAATGCAGAATGGGTCGCATTCTCCTGTAATCCAGTCAAAGTGACAGGGTATGGGTTTGTAAGGTCCCCCATGCCATTTTAATGCACCTGCAGTCAAGAAAGAATGGGCTCCCATGCCTTTGTACATTTTCTGTCTCCTGGGTTCGACCCATGCAATGTAAAAAGCCGATTTGGCTCATTCCAAAGGGGGAACATTTTTTGGGCATAGCAGACTTCTTCTTTCACCGCCAACAAGTGATTGATGAAGGATCAGACCTCTCCAAGGATTGTAACAGTTTTCTTTTACCTCTCTGAGGGTGTAATGCGTGTTTTTGACATCAAATGATAATGCAAGCTCAGAATGGGTTTCAATCCTCTTTTGTATTATTTGCTTGATTTCGTATACTAAATTATACATTATCACCGTGTATGTTTTATGTTGTGAACTTTGGTCTCGTGTCTATTTGCATGACAAATATGTTTCACCACTCCTTTGGTGCATCACCATCTTTAGTTAGTTTCAATTTTTGCACTTCTACCCCCGTCTCCTCGCAAGTTAGAATAGGATTAGGATCTAAACCTCTCGTAGTTTTGCAAAATATAGATCTAAATCGAGGAGTTTGAGGAACCAAATCTAACTGAGATTCCTCTCTCGCCTACAAGTCCCCACGCTTGGAGAGAGGTTTCCATGTTGTGCAATCACACCGATGCTAGAGTGATCAACCTAGAAGCCTGATCTGCATCCAGGGGTGCTGTGAGTCTGCAACAACAGTTTTGGCACGCCCGGTGGGACCTAGAGGTCTCATTTTTATTGCAGCAAAGTTGATGTGCATCTGCTGCAATTTTCTTGCTTGAAAAGAGCTATTATTTGCATATCCGCGACTCCAAGAGAAGAATCAATCGGGTTTCAAAGCAGCACAGCCCGAAAGCTTATGAGAAGAATCACAAGGTCAAGAGTTGGAGAAGAAGAGGTGCTGTTTGAATATCTACAATTATCTCCAAGAAGAAGGCAAAGAGGAAGAAGGATTCAAAGGTCTCCATCTCCACCAAACAAAACTCTCTCAACTCCTCCACCTGATCGGCCTTTCATTCAGTATTCAAGAGTTCTTCGACCAATCAGAATGGCGCAACCACTGAACCCCTATGTCAACTTCACAGGCAGCAGCCCACTTGCTCTCAATGCACAAAATCCAATCCCAGTTGCAGCATTGAAGAACATCCCATACTTTACTGGAGAAAATCAGACCACTCCTGGTGATCATGTCAAGGACATTGCTAACATTTGTGCAATCCATGAGATTAATGAGATGCAAGTAGCTGTCAAATTACTGGCATCTTCATTCAAGGGGAAAGCATTGCAATGGTTTAGGAGCCTTGAAGCTGGCTCTATCACAAACTGGAATCAGCTGTGTATTGCACTTCATGATCAATTTGGAGAGAAGGGAGACAACTTGTCTCTTTTGGAGCAGCTGACAACCATCAAGAGAGCTTCCAATGAGCAGCTAACTGACTTCAACTTCAGATTTCAAAGGTCTTGGGATAGAATTCCAATAGCAGTCAGGCCAACAACAGAAGGTGCTTTTCTATATTACCTTAAAGCTTTAAATTCTGATATTTCTATGTTGATTCAATCTATGGGAGGCACAACTATTCCCGCTGCTTATAGCATTGCCATTAGAGCTGAAAATTGTCTGATTCAAGCTGGCAAGCTAGCTCCTAGGCCTCCAATGCCATTATATCCAAGTTTAGAGAGCCCAAGTACTAGTCAAGCACCTGTCTTAGCTCCTATTCCCACTCCTAGAAATCAGAGTTCAAATGAAGCCTCCACTTCATCTCCAAGTGCCCCAAATGAGCTTCAAGAGGTCATGAAGCAACTGCAAAATTTAGGTAATGAGCTGGTCACACTCAAGAGACAGCAAGCTCAAGGTTTTAGACCTTCGTATCAGCCTCAAGCTCAACCTAATAGGCAGCCATATCAGCCTCAAAGGCCACCTAATCCAGCTGCAAATATGAATCAAACAAGGCCTCCTGCCAATAGACCATTCCAGCCCTATAATCCAAATGCCATATCTGCCTCTAAGGCATTAGTACCAGCACAAAACAACATTGCCCAGGAGTATGATTGGTGTTTTCCATGTAATGAGCCTCATAATCAATCCATGTGCTTCAATGGTGCTTTGACTCAAGCTTTAATGGTAACAACTACTGGTGTGGAGGGTGAGAGCAGTCAAGAAAACAACCAACAACAAGAAACATTCCAACAACGCAATCAGCCCCAAATGACACCACATTGGTAAATTGGCAAGCAGAGGATTTCTGTGGCATGAATCAGGCAGTTTCTCAAGGTGTTGCAGCCAACACAAGGTCAAAAAGGAGAAATTTGGGTGAAGAACAGCCATTAGCCCCAGCCAATCCACAACCTTCCACAGCTCCACAAATGATCGGCAAGCAAAACCTAGCTTCAAATGCACAAGGGCAGCCAAGAACAAACCCCTAGGCCAACTCAAATGCCACCAAGCTGCCCACATCCAAGGAGCAAATGTGCAAACCAAGGGACAACAGAGAGATCCTTCATCACCATTCAAGATTATTGATCGATGAAGAAAACAAATGTCAATATATCTATGTGGGAATCCCTATCTATCCTGTGCCAAAGAAATCACGCAAGTCTGCCATGAAGGATTGGCCAACTTCAATCAAGCAGTCCAAATGCAAGAGAAGGTACTCACAAATGCTGCCCACCTTTAAGGAAATCATGGAGCACAACAAGGTAAAATGTCAAGCCCCCTTTTATGTTTCGTTAATCATTGAAATCAGCTAGTGCATAATTGCATGATAGATTCCGGGGCAAGTAGCTCAAGAATGCCTAAACAAATAGCTGATCGCTTAGGGCTCCAAAGATGAAATAACATCTAAGGGAGTAGTGCAATGGATGGGACAGCAATAGCAATAGCTTGGAGTGATTAGAAATTTGAGTCTTACCTTTCATGCATGTCCAAATGTTGTTGTCTTACAAGATATATCACCATAGACCTTCCACCACTCTTTGCCCTATGTTTGTCAAGGGACTTCACTGCCAAAATTGGGGGATATTTGTCCGCTGATTGGTCTCACATGCTATTCAGAACAAGGTATGGAACTAAGGCTACAATTAGGTCAGAACCTATTGCAAACTTCCACATTGAGCCCTATACTCCAAGTCAGATTAATGCCAATTGCTCAGCATTTGATCAAGAAGATCACCCAAACACTGGATGAAACTGACACTAAAGTTGGAAACATCCCAGATCTAACTCTTGATGAATGGGCAAACAAGGTGCATGCTTTTGATCCTTATCAAGGAATAGAAGAATCTGAGCTAGGAGTCTATTGTATACACGAAGAAAGTCAACCTATTCCTAGCATCACCAAGCCAAACCACAAGGATGACAATGAGGTATGGCAGCTGTTTTTTGATGGATCAAGGAGTAGACAAGGCACAGGAGGTGGAGCCGTGCTTATTTCACCTCAAGGAGTAAAGTATTATTCAGCTTTTAGATTTCAATTTGCATGCTCCAATAACACTGCTGAATATGAAGCCTTGGTGCAAGGGATGCATTGGGCAATCAAGAGAAAAATAAAGAACTTGCAAGTTTTTGGGGACAAAGAGCTGATTGTAAATCAGTCAAGGGACAAATGATGCCGCCAAAAATGATCTACTCAAAGTGCTACAAGAATAGGGTATGGGACCTCATGGAAGATTTTGAGGGTTTCGCATCAAAGCCATCCCTAGAAAAGAATCAAGTCACCAAGCTTGTCATAGCAGCAAGAGGGGCAGCCTTTGACATTGTAGAAAACATTCAACAAGACAAGGTACAACCAAACATCCACGTGATTGTGAGGCCTTCAGTGCCGGATAACAATGTCAGTTGGCAGGTATTTGAGAATGACCAGCAAATCATCCACTTCTTGCAAGAAGAAGCTGAGTTCTCAGCTAAGAATCAAGAAAAGTTGGAACAACAATATGGTGACCAAGTGATACAGCTGAGAACTGACAAGCTGCCCAAGGGACTTATCACTTTGGAGTCCATTTTCAACCCCAATGATCAGTTTAGAAAGGAGAAAGCAAACATTCAGGTCAAGAGAGAAGATTCGGTATCCATCTTGGTAGAAGAGAACAAGCCATTGCAAATTGGAAAGATGACAACTGAGCAAGAAAGGTGTGAGTTCATACAACCTATGTCAAGAATTCCCGACGTGTTTGCTTGAGCTATGAAGACTTGAAAGGTTTCAATCCCAACTTAGCTCAAAGATACCATTGAATTGATCCAAATACTAAGCCTCACAGCAGTAAAGAGACCACCAATCCACACATGGAGCCTCTCATGAGGAAAGAATTGGACAAGCTGATTGAGTCAAGCAATTATATTCCCAATCAAGCATTCTAGTTGGGTCACAACTTAGTTCCAAATGTAAAGAAGAGTGGAGAGATCAGCTATGTGTTGACTTCAGAGAGATTTGAATAGAGCCTCTCTCAAGGACCATTATCCACTCCCTTCCATGGAGCAAATATTACAAGTCGTAGCTGGTTCGTAAAGGTTTTCACTACTTGATGGTTACTCAGTGCTTCAATCGATTATGGTAAAGGAGGAAGACCAGTTCAAGATAGCCTTCACAACCAAATGGGGCACATATGCTTACAAGAAGATGCCATTTGGACTGTCGAACGCCGAGCAACATTCCAGCTGAGCTATGGATATGGCATTCAAAGGCTTGATCAACAAGATAGTGCTGGTATACCTAGATGATATCACTGTCTTCTCAAAGAATGCTGCAGACCATCTCTTTCACCTCAGAAAGTGTTTCAGAGGTGTAGAAAGTTTGGAGTGTCTTTGAATCCTAAGAAGTGCATCTTTCTTGCACATGAAGGGAAGCTCCTTGGCCATATTGTCTCCAAGGAAGGATTAGCAATTGATCCAGAGAGGGTCGAAGCCATAAGAGCTCTACCATTGCCAAGCCACAAGAAAGCCCTTCGTAGTTTCCTCGGGAAGGATAAACTTTGTTCGAGGTTTGTCCCAGATTTTGCAGCCCTCACAAGCCCATCACCAAAATGTTAAAGAAAAGCATGGCTTTCAAATGGACGGTAAGGCAAGGAGAGTTTTGAAGCAATCAAAGAAGCCATCTCCTGTGCACCCACTCTCATCAACCTGCACTTTTTCCAAGGATTTCATCCTCTATGCATTTGGAGGTGATGACACTATTTCGCCATTCTCGTGCAAAAGCAAAACAAAGATAATGATGAATAAATGATTGCCTTCTTCAAATGCAGAGCCTAGATGACTCGAAGTGAGGTACTCTTTTATTGAAAAACATGTGCTTGCAAAGAATCGTGAGAGCTTGAAGAAATTCAAGCATTTAGTCTCAAACAACAAGGTCCAGCTTGCTGGTCTCACATGTCAAGTTAAGGACTTCCTCCTCAACAAGGATTTGAATGAGAAAAGGGCAGGTTGATCACCCGTGTCATGGAGTATGACATTGAAATCAAGATCACCAAGCTGGTAAGAGGAAAAGGATTGTGTGAGCAGCTGGTTTTGGGGAAGCAAAAAGAAGTATGCAACGAAGAAGAGGCTGTTTTGATAGTTCAAGACAGCCATGAGCCGAGTGACAGGCAAGAAGAAGACAATGCTGCCCCCACCCCTTGCTGGACCCAAGGCATTATGCACTTCCTACAAACAGGCCTATGCCCTCCAGAAATGAGCAAAGCAAAGAGGAGATACTTCAGGTTGCAGGCTGTTCCATATACCATCATTGATGGAGTTTTGTTCAAGAAAGATGTGAATGGAGTGCTGCTGAGATGCATTAGCACAGGTCAGATCCAAAGGGTATTAGAAGAATTTCATAATGGACCATCTGGTGGCCATTTTGCACCAAGAGTGACAGCTCTAAAAATCATGAAGGCTGGTTATTATTGGCCTAGAATCTTTAGTGATTGCTATGCATGGATCAAGAGGTGTAAGAATTGTGCATTCTTCACAGGAAAAGAGAGACTCGCTGCCCTTCCATTACATCCAATTACAGTAGATCAGCCATTCATGCAAAGGGGGACTGACTTCATGAGCCATCAATCCCAATTCGAGCCAAGGGCACAAATGGATTTTGACAGCCACAGACTACTTCACCAAATGGACAGAAGCAGTAGCACTCAAAGAGGCAAATGAGTCTAACATCTTAGACTTTTATGAGCAGATAACAACCAGATTTGGTGTACCTGCCACAATAATTTCTGATAATGCATTGGCATTCATTGGATCCAGGGTGACTGAGTGGGCTGTCAAGAACGGTATTTACCTAAGCACTTCATCAAACTATTACCCTCAAGGTAATGGCCAGGCCGAGTCTACAAACAAGAACTTGTTGAAGATCATTAGGAGGACTCTTGATGAGAATCAAAGGTCTTGGCATACCAAGCTGAAATCAGCCTTATGGGCTGATAGGATAACTCCCAAAAGATCCACAGGTAACTCTCCATTTAGGCTTGTCTACGGAAGAGAGGCAATCTTGCCCATGTCACTTGAGTTGCCAACGTTGGAACTCATGAAACAACTGGAGTTGCTAGAGTTTGAGCCCATGGAGGTGAGGTATGCAGAATTGATGGAGCTGCAAGAGATCAGAGATCAGGCATCCCAAGCAATGGAAAAGGACTCAAGCTTTGATCAAGAAGACCTTTGATAGAAGGCCAAAGATAGATCTTTTCAAGTAGGAGATCTAGTGTTGAAATGGGATGTGGACAGAGCAAACCGGAAGGCATTCAAAATTTGATGCCATTTGAGTGGCCCATACATGGTCACAAAGTGCAAGAACAACAATGCTTTCCAATTGGCCTCATTGATGGTGAAGAACTGCAGATTCCAGTAAATGGAATCTATCTCAAGCGTTGCTTCTAGAGGGAGGTTCACTACATCTGTAAATATTAGATTAGATTTCCTTTCCTCCAAGTGCTTGTGCACATTGTTTTGCTGTAGGTTAGTTTTGTTTTCCCTAAGTGCCTTGGCACACTTTACTTGTCCCATGGAGATGTTTAGCATGTCTTTGCTTTCATCAGGTGGCATTCCATCTTCCTCCTTGCACATTCTGAGTCAGTTTGGATTCTAAACAGAATATTTGATGACTCCATGCCCAATGGATTGCTTCAGGCAACTGGTCTTTTCATCTAGCAGGCAGATGACCCCGCTGAGTCGCCAAATTGTTATCCAAAATTCACCCCCCAGGGTAAATTTGATAACATGCATCAGAATATTCAAATCCCAAGCAAATTGATTGATTCAGAGCAAAAATCAGGTTTCTAGGGTCCCTTCAGGAAATTTTCTAACTCTCCTGTCTAGGCTGAAAAGAACAAGCTCTGAGAAAATGTGGAAAAAGGGTTGCAGAAGGCAAGTAGGTTGATCCAGAAAAATTGTGAAAATCGGCTAAGTCCTAGTCCTAGGAGCAATTGGGACATTTGGGACGTCAAGGCGCGGATCGGCCGAAAAGCCTCCAGCGCGCCCAAATAAAGAACAGGACATCCGGGACAAGAAGTACGCGCGCGAGAAGCCGATCCGGCCGAAAAGAGAACTTTCACACTAACTACTTTGGGACATCTAGGGACAAAGATACCCAACCGGCCGGTTCGGCCGAAATGGGAACAAATAGTCCGAAGCAAAGTGGGACAAGTGGGACAAAAAGGCGTGAACCGCCGAACCGGTTCGAACCTGAAATGGGAATTTGTCCCGGAGGCACTGGGACATTTGGGACAAATGGACGCGAACCGGCGGTTCGCCGAAAATCAGCACAAAAAGCACTGGGACATCCGGGACATAAAGACGCGAAGGGCGCGAAACAGCCGGCAGGGCCGAGAACCAATGAAATCATGACACGTGTCACGGGGAAAAAGTCAAAAAGTCAAAGGGTGAAGTTTCGAGCACTGGCCCGAACCAATGGGATAGTGCCACGTGTCCCAGCTAGGGCCCACAAGAAAATTTCAAAAGGAAAGCCCACGAAAGGTAGAGGAGAGAGAATTTCTCGTCCAATCAGCACGTGCCACGTGTCATCCAGGTGGCAGAGCGGGAAAGATTTCAAAACACGTTTTCACCTGTTTTGTGCCCTAAATCTTCAGATCGCCATAACTTTCGATCCAAAGCTCGATTTGCACGTTCTTTATATCAACGGAAAGCTGGTGAAATTCTCTACACGATTCCGGGTCAATCTTGCGTTTTGGAGTAGTCTGGAGGGAGAAAATCAAGAAACAGCTCTGACACGTGTTCATGGCCAGAAATGACATTCCAAATGACTGCATTTAATGCGTAATGGGTCGATTCTCCCGTAATCCGGCCAAAGTGACAGGGTATGGGTTCAGTAAGGTCCCCATGCCATTTTAATGCACCTGCAGTCAAGAAAGAATGGGCTCCCATGCCTTTGTACGTTTTCTGTCTCCTGGGTTCGACCCATGCAATGTAAAAAGCCAGATTTGGCTCATTCCAAAGGGGGAACATTTTTTGGGCATAGCAGACTTCTTCTTTCACCGCCAACAAGTGATTGATGAAGGATCGACCTTCCAAGGATTGTATAGCTTTTCTTTTACCTCTCTCGAGGGTGTAATGCGTGTTTTGACATTGAAATGATAATGCAAGCTCAGAATGGGTTTCAATCCTCTTTGTATTATTTGCTTGATTTCGTATACTAAATTATACATTATCAGTCTGTGTATGTTTTATGTTGTGAACTTTGGTCTGTGTCTATTTGCATGACAAATATGTTTCACCACTCCTTTTGGTGCATCACCATCTTTAGTTAGTTTCAATTTTTGCACTTCTACCCCTCGTCTCCTCGCAAGTTAGAATAGGATTAGGATCTAAACCTCTCGTAGTTTTGCAAAATATAGATCTAAATCGAGGAGTTTGAGGAACCAGCCTCTAATCTGAGATTCCTCTCTTAGTTTCACAAGTCCCCAATGTTTTCTCTCTTGCTTTACTTGAAATTGGATGAAACATCTTAATGTGAGTATGCTGAAAACATTTCCTGTATCTTTTAGTAAGGATAAGGGTTGTAATATATTTGGAAAGATTGGAAATAATGATATGTTATGATTGTTGTTTTATAAAGATAATTGATGAGATCAATTATACTTTAAGTTAAGGACAAAATTTATAGACTATATTCTGTTCTTCCATTTGTTAACTCTGCCTTAGTATTACTCTTCTTTTATTAATATTACATATGCTTAGGGGCATGAACTATTAGTGGTTCATTAAATCAGGGTTGTTCTTATTGGGACATTTAGTGGATTGCACTTCATTTTAAGGCTTAGTGTTTATCATGCTCAGTTCATTGAACTGACCCGTGCTAGCAATTTTTGTAGATGGACTTCGTAAGTGATAAAAGAAGGCAAAACTTATATGATGCATTGGCTGATCTAAGTTGATTCTTGTGAAGAAATTCTGATTTGTTCTCAAGTAGTATTGTAAAAAGAAAAGTTTATCTCTTTTTAAATAAAGACTATTGTCTTACAGTATGCCTAAAATGCATAAGTTGTAAATGTATAAGTTTTGGAAATGAATTGAAAGATGAGAATTTACTTGCATAGATTGTGTAAATTATCTTGTTTGAGGATAATCTTCTTATTGTCTATATGATTGGATGTGTATTCTTGATGGGTATTATAAAAAGAAATTTAGATAAATTTCCTAAGTAACCTACAGATTAAATAAGTGGCTGAATACAATATTCTTATTTAAGTATTTCATTATATCAAGTGATGTGAAATAAAACTATAATAAAAATTATTGTAATTATAAAGGACATTATAGGTGTGTTAAGCCCTAGAATGTAACTATGAAGAGGAAGACCCTTCCTCTCTAGTAATGAACTAAATAAAAGAGGAAGATATGATTGTTAATCATTAAGATTTAATTATAATAAGTCTGATATGTTTCAGCCTAGTAGGCTGTTACACTTCCTTAATTAGTTAAGTTATTTAAAATAAGGAACTTAAGTTGTTGTTGTCCTGTTTTTGGATAACGGGTTGTTAGGACAAAACTAACAAATTTGGAAGCAATCCTAAGTTAACTAAGCTCTTAGGATTAATTGTATCCAACTTTTAAAAAAAAGAACTTAAAGAGTGTTGGACTCAGGGATTGATGGGCTGCCGAAATATGTCATCTTTTAACCCAAATTTAACTTAACATAAGTAAACTCTTGGAGGTATGTACATCTTCACGAGGTTGTTCCATAGGATGTTGACACACATCAACTGCAAGGTTGTACCTTTGAGAAGATTAGGATCTTCTCGAGGATACAACAGTGCAGTTAACATGTGGCAACACCCTTCCTGCATGATCGTCAAGATTTAAACACCTCTGAACTTGATCAAGATTTCCTCAGAATTATTAGTATCATTATTAGGATATGAAGTAGCCCTTTAGGACTCAGGGTACCTTAGCACATGGGGTTAACCTAGGTTGACCCAGTATGCCAATTTACCCTAAGTCTTTATAAGCCTCTTCATATCATGACCTAAGTTGTTAACCTGTAATAGAGTTAAAACTTGGGCAAGGGGTCTAACAAAAGTTAGCGTAAGAAATTCTAGATAACAATGGAGTGGGGTGAAGGATGTATTCTAGATTGATGAGTATGCCATCAAGGAATAATTAATACAAATAGTATGTTAGAAATCTTTGGCCAAAGTATCGCATAAGCTGCTTGATTATTTTGTGTTATGTCACCTAGTCTAAGGATCATGATGCTAATGAATATTGGTAACAATATTAAGTTAGGTTCTTAGATATATCACTCGGGAACCCGAATAGGGTAAGAGAACCAAGTACATGAAGTATTCAAGAATACTCAAAACTCAATTTTACACATGAATATATCGGTAGTTTACCGAGTCATGGAATGAATAGATTAGTTACTCACTTTGAGTCATTGCAGAACTACATATGGTTATCTATTATATGAATGGTTGTTATGAAATATGTGTTCTAAATTATGTATTTAGAACAGAGAACATTAATCATGCAAAAGAAAAAAAAAATTCCTTGTTCTAAAGTGTTAAAATAGGAATGTTACATTATCAGTTTGTGGCGGGCCTTTTCCATTATTTACATCATTAGATTACCCATCCTCACTTGCTGTTCATCCCTGACCACATTTGAGACCTCTGTAACCCTCAAACCTACCCCACCACCTACATCAAATCCCAAATCAAGCCCTCTAATCATTTTCTTTTGAGTTTCCTTTACCTTGACCATTTCGATCTTTGATTACCCATAACCATCGCCGGTTCCACTTTAACCGACATCGGTCATACTAGACCGAGGTCTTTGTGTTTTACCCTCAAACCAAAAAAAAGCCTAAATTCTCCACAAAACACCCAAAACAACCCAAAACCATACCCTGACTAGTACCAATACTCTAACAGAGACCTTGCCCTTCAAATTCAATCATAGCTTAGCCTGTTATGAATGAATTTGTTTGTTGTATTCAAATGAGATACATAAATCATTTTAACTACACTAGGATTTCATTTTTATTAATATTGAATTATTTTAAACAATGGATTGATAGTTATAGACACCTATAATTATGCCCAAACAATTTAAATAAGTAAATTGTGCTAATCATCTCCTTTCCCATAAATTGATGACATTTCGTCAATGGCGCTCATCTTCTCTTCCATTTTCATTAATTGATTACATTACGCTAATTAATTAAGTCACCTATCCAACGCATACCCTAATTAATGACCCTTCGTTGATCAACACCTTCTATCTAGTCTAATTAATTATTATTAATTAATTAGCCTCCATTCTCATTAAATCAATAAATCACTATTTAATTGGTTTAATTCCCTCCTAATGGTCCAAATCACACTAATATCCATCTAAAATCTTATAAAATCTTGCACATGTATTTAATTAATCATCTTGATTAATTAATACACCCCCTTTATCCACATGAGCCACTAGAGGACAAACTAAATCCTCCTAAAGTTAACTCAACCCCATCTAAACCCCCCTTATCCATAACTAACTCTACATCTCCATTAGTCCCACATTCATGAGGATGTGTTGAATCCTTTATCCTTTGGGCTATATAAACAACCCTCCTCTACTTCTACACCTACACCTAAATCTCTCAAGAGACAAAAGTAAGCACATAGTTTCATACTAATAGCCTTTTGTCATTCTTGAGCCCTCCATCCTCCATTCTTGAAGAGCTAAGCCTCACACCCAAGCATCCATTGAAGGATCAAAAGAAAATATGGTTTGATTGCCATTTGGACTATTTAGGTCCATTTTAAATGTTTAATTAAGTAATTAAGGGAATAGAGTTCATCAATTTACATTATGTTTTGATTAATTCAAATTTATTAATATTAAGGGTAGGACTTGCTCATTTCTTCATCATGATGATGCATATTTCTCATTTTTAGCTAGGTTAGGAAACTATTTCTAGGTGGTAGTTTTCTTGCTTTAAATTTGGTTAAAATTGTAGAAACACTTTCACACATTTTGAATGCCTAGTGTGACACTTAGTCCCATGGCATGTTAGTTTAAGTTTCATTGTTTTGGCTAACTTTCAATATGCACACGTAGTAATTAATGTCCATTTTCTTGGAATTTTTTCTCATTTGATATGTGTAACTTCATGTTCATAGCCATAATTTTAATGGGTTATTGCCATTCTTAAGATAACTTGTCAAAATTTGAGATATTGTGAGTTTTCTTATGTTTGTTGCCATATTTTGGTTGTAGGTCAGCACAGGCATGATTTTAGGGGCACGAGGCACAATTTTCATAGTGCGGGAACGGTTTTCGTGGTGCACACATCTCTCTGGTGGTATAGGCACACTGTTAAAACCTATCACTCTGTCCGCCAACCCCCTGGCGCATGTCTGGTAACCTTAGTTCACACACCCTAACCAACACATATGCACACTAACCTGGTGTAGACGTCATTTTGTATTGTACCTTCATTACATTCTAAAACTTGTCATATCGGTGCACACGCCCTAACTAGAGTACACATGTTGTTTTAGTGGCGAAGACACATTTTTCTGGTAATGTGGTTATTCTATTTATTTTTTTGTATGTTTTTCTTAGAGTAGTGCATACGTTGTTTTTGTGGCACACATACCTCTCTAGTGGCACAAGCACTTGGTAAATCCAAAAATTCCACAAAGTAGCGTAGGCACTGTTTTAGTGGCACATATATTATTTTCATGGCGCACACACCTCTCGAGTGGCGCAGGTGCACTGTGCACCGAAACAATCTTAAGTGGTGCATACACCCTAACCCATGTGTAGGTGCTAAAAAGGGCATAGGTGTCCTTTTGCATTTTTAAAATTAAGGTGTTGATGTGCTAACATTCTTACAGGTTTATCTAATCATATATTTGTCTTTGCAGGCTATTTTTACATGTTTATATTTGATTAGGTGATATTTCACATTGTTTACTTATAGGAATATGGATCGCGTATGCTCTTCCCTCACATCCCTTGGGGTGATCTTGGGAATCAGAAATGATTCTTAAGTTCTTTTGATGCTTTAAGGTTTTTAGGATTATTTAAGTTGGAATTGGTTAATTTGGCATAGTTGAATTCAAGTGTTTTCCATTTGATATCTTTTTGGATTTTGAAGACATCACGTATGCTCTTCTCTTGCGTCCCCTTGGATGATCTAGAGAATAAAAAATGATGCCTTCTATTTTGATGGAAAACTACTAAAAATCATTATACTGAGACCAAAATGCCATCGCTTGTTAAATAACGGAGGAATCAAAACAAAAGTCAAAAAACTACTAATATAGTTGTTATATAGGTTGCCAAATGGTGTTCGAGAAAACCATATCTAATTAAAAAGATAAAACGAACAACATATTCAAAACACCATTACGAGTTTCGAAAAGGGCACGCCCTTCTCGCTCAACTAGAACATAACCCTTTGGCATAACACCTTAAGATACAAAATGGGGTGGTTCTAAGAACCCTAAAGTAGTCCACCTAAGAGGGAACCTTGTCGACAAAATTGAAGTGCTCCACACTACCTATCCGACTAGTAAATCCTTTGTGATATAGAGTTACAAGTTTTCCCTATGCGACCCTTTTAAGTACAAGCTTGGATGCATTTATTTCCCACTATGCTTGAAGGGGGTAAAGTTGAGATACTCCCAAACTAGTCATTCCACTTTTTGGTAAATCATCCGCTCATGGATAAATCTTTGTAGCACATAGGATGAGAGAACCACCTAGGAAGATATACTTTGTCCAGAGCCCACTTTGACCATTCTAAAATAGTGTTGAGTTATGAACCACATTTTCATTGAGAAATGTGTGACATTATTTTCGCCTAGTTTTTACTTACCTTAGGGCGAGGGGAAACTCACAAAGTGAAGCCAACATTTTCATCCTTTTTTTAATTTGCTTCCTTCACATTCTTTTGACACTTTGTTGATCAAAGAAGGGTGACTACCTTTGTGTTACCAATCGATTATTTCTCTCACTTTTATGTCCATTTACACCCATCCATGTTTGTGGTTGGGTTAGTTAAAAGTCTAAAGTGTGCGGAAGAATTTTCACGTCATTGGTAGTCATTGTGATCTTGATACCCATGTCAAGATAATTAGTGTAGTTAGGTGTGGCTCATCACCATGGAATTCCTTATAAGAGTTAGCTTGTTTGTATTGTATCACTACAAATTTGATATTTATGTCTTGTTTCTTGTAAACTCGACATAAATATCTATATTAAGGTTATGATGCACACATTTTTAACTATTCCTAGCTATACTTTGATATTTTTAGTTTTGTTCTATTATTACCTTGATTTCAAAGAGTGCTAGGTGTTACCATTTGTGCGTCTTATATCAATAAAACCTTGATATCAATACTTCACTTTCTTGCAAAGTGGGTTAACATATCTTAGTGATATTGTTGTGTCATTCGCATGATTGTAATTTGCACTTTTTGAGATATAGGTCTTAATCGAGATTGCACTTGCTCTTCATATATCTTGATTGGGAGATCGCATTGACTTCTTGTATTTATTTAAATTTTGTTCATTCCTTGAACTTGGCATAAGTGAAAACATCTTATGACGTGAAACTACTCCTTAAAATGTTGTCTAGGAGGTACTTCATTTAAACAAGTTTTAATACCAAATGATTGTGTCACTAGTGATTTATCACTCTATCACATTGGTATTATCGTGTTGTTGACTTATTCATACTATTCACAAATACACTTTTCATCTCACTTAGAGGTGGTCACTAAACTTTGAACACATTTACAACTCACCCTAGTGAAACTATCACGAAAACATGTCTCCTAAAACACATCTAGGATTAAAGAAATAAACAAATGATGAACAACAAGAGCAAGATTGGGAAACCTCTAACAGACAAGGGTCAAACCCTTCATTAGACATGAGCTAGGACCATTGTTTTCTACGAAAAAGAAACAAAGAGATGGTCGATCATATTGCAAATGAATTAGAATCTCCACATGAAAACTTGAATTTTGACCCCACTCTATTGGATGAATTTCTTCTTAGAAACAAAGATAGAGTGTTCGCATGGGTCATAAAATTAGGGGCCAAATTTCCCACCCGAGAATGAAACAATACTACCTATGAATAATGTTGCTTGAGGAAGAATGTCCCCTTACCACTAGGGAAGATATTTTAACACACGAGACAAGCTTTTACCTCTTATGTGCAGAAAAATGATAAAGTGGGAGGGCATACAATACCCTTTATTAAAGTGCCACAAAGAAATAAGATAGAACATGAGATGGGTGAAGAACCTCCACAATACAAGGAGAAGGAACCTTTAGAAGAAGAAGCCACAATCCAACAACAAATCAGTAACCTAAGTTGACAACTAGCTTTTCTTACTTCCCATGTATAGAAAAGACGTAAAAGAAATGCTTAAAAGTTGAGGCCTAAGGTTCAGATAAATGAACTCCATCGAGAAAACCAAGGAGAAGAAGACACTTTGTACCATCATGTATACATCCCTACTTCTCCCACTAAAGAACAATTGCTCACATAATAAGTGCAGTCCATGAAAGTGATGCTCATGAGCTTACAAGAGAGTAATATAGGGAGCATCAAGAAATTTCAATACGAAGAATTATGCCCCTATCCTTCGAGACAAGACAATGACCCTTCAACCCTTTCAAAGAAATTTGATATGGAAAAGTTTGAAAAATATAAAGGAAAGGGAGATCCATAGGATCATGTTAAATATTTTACATGGCATGTCAGCAGGTGTCTTATAGTGACAATTACCTCATCAGACTATTTTCCAAGAGTCTTAGAGGTCAAGCCTGGAGTGGTTTACACGCTTACCGCGAGGATCAATTTTCACCTAGCTAGAATTGGCGAGAAAAATTCATGCATCACTTCTCGTATAACATAGAGAGTGATGTCACAATGACAGACTTATATGGCAGCAAGCAATTGCCTAATGAGACTTTCGCCGATCTTCCTCCAATGGTGGAGAGGGATAGCTAATCGCTTCCTCATGTGCTTTCCTGAAAAAATAGTGGTTAGTATTTTTGTTCCCAATCTCAACTTGGATATAGCTTTCCACCTCCAAATGCATTTCATTCGTACTTTTGAGGAGGTTATTGAGAAAGGGATTTAGATAGAAAAATCTCTCATTTCCAAAGGAACCCTCAAAACCTAATCTAGAGACAACCAAAGTGTCAAACCCATAGAAAAGCCAAAAGTATTTAACAAAAAAATGTGGTGGGAGACGGAATCACTGATTCCAAACGTGTTCAAATGGTCCAAACTGGTCAACCTTTTAAACTAACCAAGGGCCCAATTCAACCACAACCAAAGTGAAGAACATTCACCTCTCTCAATGAACCATTGTCAGTTATACTAAAACAATTGGATGCGGCCCACATGATGACCTATCCTACAACACAACCATTTGATGACAACACTCCAAAACCTTCATGGTACAAGGAGCATGAATATTGTAAAATGCATCACGTCAAAGGACATAAGACAAACAAATTTCTATGGCTTTATCATTATATTTAGGACCTCATTAACAATGAAGAGATAGATGTGGATAAGCCAAGAAAAACACAAACACCTAACGATAAAATGGAGATATATAAAGAACCATTCCCCAAGCATGATAAGTTACAAAAGTCAAAGTTGGATCGGGAGAGTCTTCCAAAATTATAAATCCATGAATTACTTATACACCAAAAGAGATAACAATCATTATGATTCACTTATCGGATGTATTCGCTCTCCTGCTGATCGTGTTAATACCATCCCAGATCAAGGAAAGGATTTGCTTTGTGGTAACAAGGTGTGTCGGCCTCCCGATTCTCGGAACCTTCTCCATCGAACCCGTAAAATGGTAAATATAACCTTTTAGAACAACTTGAAAAGACATCTGCTAAGATTTTGATCTTAGATCTACACAAGATATCCAATGTGCATAAAGACATTCTATATCAAACTCTTCAAGGGTCAGGAGTGCCTTTAGAATTCTATCCTACACACCTTGAAGCCACAGGTAGCAAACATAGCACCAAGTGAACAAATAACTTTCAACCATAGGGAAATCCCCACTAATAACCCAACACATAATCTTCCCTTATACATTGAGGTAGTTGTCACCTATAGGAAAATCAAAGGGTTCTTGTGGATAACGGATCTGGTTTGAACATCTACACGCTTAAGTTGGTCAAATAGTTAGGACATACAGGAGGAAGATCTTAAGTCCCATATTATCACTATCACCGCATATGAAAACGTGGAAAGGGAATCAACAAGTACCATCATGCTTGCTATAGAGGTGGGTCCCACTTGCCATCGAGACAAATTTTTACGTCCTAGACTTGGAACTTACATATAACATGCTTCTAGGCTAACCATGGATTCATTCCATGCGGGATGTGCCATCAACGTTTCATTAATGCAATAAGTTGAAGCATGAGGGACATATGGTTATAATACAAGGAGATTCCCCTGAGCCTTTACTCATTGTATAGCTCTCAATAGCTTTACGAAAGGGTACATATGCATGTCCCTCTACGAGATATAGTTGTTCCTCTCCATTCTGAGGCCATGGAATCCCGAGGTTGATTCATATTCTCTTAGTTCTTGCGCTCATGGTGTGTCTACTTCAACATCCCCATTTGACTCATGGGAGATGAAAATCCTCGAATATGGCTATGGGGAGTATAATGTACAACAAGTGATCTTGATTTTCAACCTCTCATTGTACCCAAGACTAGAGGTTGACCTAACTACTACTTGAAGACCTAGAGAGGAACACACTATTGGGTTGTTCTTACAGAGGCTTGTTAGATGAGGAGAAATTGCTTGATCCACCTAGAACTTGGTTCCCTGAGGATACTTAGCCTTCCTGTTATCGAACCCCAAATATGAAAAATCTAATAAAATGATGTACTCCACGGGGCAGAGGCCTAGGATGTGGGAGGAACAAACAAGGACAAAGAGAACCAGTCCCCTCTTCCGCATTTCAAAATAGAAATATATGGCATTGGGATTTTCCCTTATGAATCACACCCTAACGATCAAGACGCTACTTATTCTCGAGTGCAAGGATAGCTATGACTATCTACACATCAATATGGATTCCCATTATAGCCAATATGAGGATCTGGCCTCCATAAACCTTTTCAAACAACGCTATCCTAACCATAACCCCCATGGAACAAACTCTTGACCTTGTCTACCCTTCCCTTGTTGAATGGGACCAACAATGTCACATGCCACTAGATTTATTTGAAAATGATGAGGCTATCACGAGAATTCATGGGCATAAGGGATATAATTCCCATTGGAGATCACAAGAAAGGTTTATTTATTGACTTAGATATTTGTGCCTACTTCGGTGAGGAGGCTAAACTTCATGTGTCAGCAAAAATTAAAGAAAAGTGAGGAAAAATATCTAAAGAAAAGCCTCGGAAAAATCAAAGTCCAAGTCGCACGTGTGAATACCTCTTTGAGTCATTGGGTACACAAACAAATAAGAAAATCAAAGGAAAAACAAAGTGACCATTCCAAGGATGAAAATCTCATGGAGACATCCTTGGATGAGTATCTCAACTTGCCTCCCGATCCTATGAATATGGAGGACTTATCAAAATTGCTAGTCAAAGAAACCATTGATTTCAATCTTGGTATAGAAGAAGATCCCAAGATAGTAAAATTAGGAGCATCACTCTTGGCTAGAGAACAAAATACGTTCACTATGCTGCTGCGAGAGTTTATTGATGTGTTCGCATGGCCTTACAAAGACATGCCCGACTTAGATCTGAATTTAGTCATACACAACCTAGTCATGCACGCGAGATGCCAAGCCTATCAAGCGAAGCTCCAAAAGATGCACCCAAGATTGGCCCTGATGGTTAAATAAGAGTTGGAAAGATTGCTTGTATGGGATTCATTAGGCCAATTGATTATTCTGAATGGATATCAAACATTGTTCCTATCCAGAAAAACCTATTGGTATCTGAATCTACATGGATTTTAGGGACATCAATAAGGCTTGCCCTAAAGATGATTTTCCGCTGCCCAATATTGACATGATTGTTGACTCAATAGTAGGGTATGAAATGTTATCACTCATGGATGGCTTTTCAGGATATAATCAAATCAAGATCACTCTTGAACAAGATCCAACACAAAGCAGATTTTATGACTCCTTGGGGCCTTCTACTATTAGGTGATGCCATTTGGCTTTAAGAATGCGGGGGAGCTACCTATCGGTGGGCCATGATAGTAATTTTCATGATATGAATCATGATATCATGGAAGACTATGTAGATGATATCTTGGGAGAGTAAAAAACAAGAGAGGATCACCTGTTATTTTGTGGCATATCTTTGAACACCTACGTGAATACAAAGGTAGGTTGAATCCAAAGAAGTGTGTCTTTGGTGTGCCATCAAGGAAACTATTGGGATTCATTGTGTCAAGATGCGGTATTGAGGTAGACCACCTTAAAGTGTTTGCTATCATCCGAAATGCCTTCACACGAGAATATCAAGCAACTACATAGATTACGGGTGAAATTTCAAGCCATTCACCACTTCATCTCCAAACTTGCAAATAAATGTCACTCATTCACCCATTTTCTTAAAAATATGTCACTTTCATTTGGGAACTTGAGCAGAAGAAGCCTTTGCTTTGCTTAAACAATACTTGGCTAATCCATCTATCCTCATGCCTCCCACTCTTGGAAACCTCTCTTGCTCTATATTTCTGCCATAAAATTTCTATTGGTGCGCTACTCACCCAATACGACCTTGGTCATAAGGAGAAAATGATGTACTATCTAATTAATTCGCACGCTCATCTCCTATGAGCTTAATTATCCTCAAATTGAAAAGGCTTGCTTGGCCGTGGTTTTAACCTTTCAAAACTTCACAATTACTTGTTAAATACTAAGACCAAGCTAATATCCAAGGTTGACCCACTCAAGTATTTATTGTCCAACCCACCCTCATAGGAAGAATGGCTAATTGGATCATTCTACTCAATGAGTTTGACATAGAGTTTGTCCATAAAAAATGGTTAAAGGACAAGTACTTGTGGACCAATTGCTAAAAGCACCTTTGCAAAGCACGAAACCTTTGAGTCTGGATCATCAGGATGCCTCCTTGCTCTACATTGAAGAATCTATCATATGGCGAGATACATTTCAATGGATCCTTTATGTTTCATGGTTTAGGTGTAGGAGTGGTCCTTATTACCCCTTTTAGCAATCATATACCATGCTTTTTACCTAGGCTTCCCATTCACAAACAACATTACAGAATATGAGGCACTCATTGCAGGGATGAAGCTGGCCATCAAGTGGAATGTTCATCATGTCAAGGTTGTAGGTGATTCACAATTAATTATCAAATAGGTTAATGGTGAATACAAGGTTAAGGATGACAAGCTCATACCTTACAAAAAGTTAGTGGAAACTCTAAAGGAGTATTTTGTGCACATTACCTTTGAGAAAATCCCAAGAGCATAGAATAGATCGGTAGATGTCATTGTAATGTGGGGTCTATGCTTTGTATTCCACCAGAGAATAATGATATTCCATTCTTCATAGAAAATCTACGCCAGCCCACGTATGATATGCCCAAAATCTTTCCTAGCTTGTGAGGTTGTTAGTCCCAATTCCTTGTGGTATGAACCCATTTTTACCTATCTTAAGGACAACACATTCCCACCTGATATCTCCCATTCTAAAAGAAAATCCTGATTCACCAGATAGCCCATTACACCCTTTTAGGAGGTACACTTTATCATCGTGGCTATGATGGGAATCTATTATGTTGTCTGGATGTGATGGAGTTAATCTAGGAAATCAAATAAGTGCACGAAGGGGTGTGTAGAGCACATACTAATGAAATGGTATTGGCTAAGAAATTGTTGAGAGTAGGTTACTATTGGCCTACCATGGAAGTTGATTATTGCAATTATGTTAGAAAATGCGTAATTTGCCAAAAGTATGGAAATTTCATCCATGCTCCGTCACAACCATTGAAAAATGTGTACTTTGCCAAAAGTATGGAAATTTCATCCATGCTCCGTCACAACCATTGCAACCTATCACTACCCCATGGCCATTATCCAAGTGGGGACTTGATTTTATAAGAAAACTTACTCCTACCTCATCTAATGGTCATACACATATAATCACGATATCAAAATACTTTACAAAATGGGTGGATGTTGTCCCTTTAACCTATGTCACAAGAGCTCAGATTTCTAAATTTATCATGAATCACATTATTTGTCGATATGGTACTCTTATAGCCATTGTTACAAATAATGGGAAGTCATTTAAAAATGAAACCATGAAAGGTCTTTGGCAACAGTTCCAAATCAGATTAAAATGGTCCACACTTTATTACCCTCAGGGTAATGGACAAGTTGAGGCAACAAACAAGACTTTGGTCAGGATAATGGAGAAGATGGTCAATAAAATAGGTCGCAACTGGCACCTACAAATTCATCTAGCCCTTTGGGCTTACAAAACATCCATTCACACTCCTACGGGTGTGACACCATATACCCTAGTGTTCGGGACAAAATCTATCATCCCTTTGGATATCGAACTTCTATCCCCGAGAATTTCTCTTTGGGACTATCTCGGATAAGGATGAAGATTATCGAGTAGAAAGAATGTATGAGTTAGAACTTCTAGATGAGAGGTGCATTCACACTCTTAATCACTGAAAGTATATCAACATAGAGTCTCTAGAAACTACAATAAAAGAATCATCCTTCATTAGTTTGAGGTTGGTGATTTAGTCATGAAGGAGAACCGAGTTCAACTCTAGAGCAAAGTGAGAAAAGAAAGGGATGTTCAAACCAAATTGGTTGGGACCCTATTTCATAGTCACCAAATATGGCACATAGATGCATACAAACTAGCTCACCCCAATGTTGATGAGCTCTAGAGCCCATGAATGCCATGCATCTTAAGCGAGTTCTATGCTTAAACATGGCGCAAGGAGGTAAAAATGATAAAAAAAGGTCGTCCACTAGTGAAAACTACGTAATTGTGGCACTTTGGACATGTCCTTAGGTAAAAACCAGTTTTTGGCACCTCAAGAGGATTCGTTTTCACAAGAATCTTGCATTAGGAGGGTAGTTTTATTTTCCTAGACACAGTTACGCCTTTGAGATTCCCTATGTGCCCCATCTGTCAAGCCTTGATCGGCTTTGCCTTCTTTTATTCATCTCTACGGGAGTGTAGTCTTTCGCTATTTCCCATCTTACGTTGGGGTAAACTCAACAACTTCACATTCTTTTTCATAAACGCGTGGCTTCGCCCTTGTATATTCACCATCTAATGTTGGGGGCATCCACACTTTCTTGGTTACCCGCATAGCTTTGGAAAACCATTGTAAAACATCAAAAACAATAGAAAATTGTTTCACAAAAACCTAAACAATAGAAAATTGTTTCACAAAAACCTAAACAATAGAAAATCGGTGCATGAAAACAAATCTTACACAAAAATAGTTACTTGCATTGTCTTGTTCCTTGCTTTGCTTGTTGCTTGTATAGTTGTTTTGTATTCTTGCTTTTGGGTTGTTTTTTGCTTGGGCATACTTTGTTAGGATTCTTCTTTTCTTGCTTAGATTAGATTTATTCTTGCTTGTGTATATTGTGGTATGTTTTTGCATACTTGGTGAAATTAGGGAAATCAAGATGTAATGTGTTAATTCATTATGTTCTTTCTTAAGAATTTGGTTGTGTTTGTTACATGTTAATAAAGCATGGTGAATCATGGTGTATTGCATTATTTCCTGATGTTCTTTGTTATCATTTGGTTGTGTTACTTGCATGTGCATTGTTTTGCTATCATCAACATCACATTACCATCATCATCATCACATCTAACATCATCTATAAATAAAATTCTAAGTTTTACATCATGCATGTATGCTAATCTAATCATCACATATTATATCATCAACGGGAAAGAGGGGTTGTGCATGATCAAAAATCTATCCCCCCTGCACCAATATCATCATATCATCCCATCCATATACATCAAAATAACACATGAGAAATACATTTGATATCATCTAAAGATCTATCATCTAACATCTATAGCACATGTGTACATAAAACATTGAAATCAGATACATACAAAGTACAAAATCAGATAACGCATCCATAAGTGCTGAATCAAAACATGTAACCTCTGATAAGAATAAATATATACCCACTGTGTCACAACACATCCATAGGTGCTGCATCAACAAATGCAACACGCAATGAAAACCAACATAGAGTAATTTCTAAAAGGGTATTTCACATCATAAAATTATCCCACTCATATTACATGCATCAGGACACAAAAACAATGAAGTCCATCATCTCATAACTTTGTGTGTATCTAAGCAAAAAAAGAGTAATCCTCATATATATACATGTGTGTAAATATACATCTATATCAAAAATGGATACAAATCAGTGCTCTATATCAACAATGCCTTCAGCTAGAGGTGTACAAATATGCTACATCAAACATATCTATACACATACATACATTGTCTAGATCGGTACCCAATATAATACATCATCGATACACAATGCTATCAAAAAGGGGCACGTATAAAAAGAATCAAGCCTTCATCATGAGACATCATCAAAATACATGTATACAAGGTTGTACATCAAAAATTAGCTTTCATAAGAGGCATACATATAAAGAATCATGACAACATAAAAGTGTGGATCTCAACCACACTCTTTCCCTCACCGGGCTCTCAGAATCTATCATCCGGTTGACAAAACAACCGGGCGGATGGGATGGCGCTAGTATGGCCTACTACTCTAGTAGGGGTTATCTCAACGATCGATGGAATTTCTAATCGCCATGATCCAAAGCCTAATGCACTCGACCACGACACCTAGGTCGATCTATAGAAACCTAAAATTGGTTACCCAGTTTAGTGTCCCCATGTTCGTTTACCTTCTCAACACAGGGGGCACCTTTATATCACCACTTCTCCCTTAGGATATTATTTAAATATTTGATTTAAACATTTTTCCTAAGTTTATTATACCCCATTGTGTTTTACCCATGGATAATTAAATATTAACTATTTAATTATACTTTTTACATGTATCTTAAACCGCTTATCTACCCCATATCAATTTCCAACCTCCCGTGCTATTTCTATCCATCTATCCCCCTATTTCTCCTCCCCCAAACCATGCAGTGGGATATTTCCCGTATTTGAGTCGGAAGGATCGCTTTCGTCTTTCCAAAAACGTCTACTTTGGTAATTTTGGGGTCTCTGTTCCTGATCGGCGCCAACTGGTACTCAGTTGACACCAATTTTTCGGAACGGCACCGATTATACCTGGTTAGTGCCAATTACAAATACGGAGCCAAAATTTAGTTCTGGTTAGACAGAAAGAATGACAGAGAGTTTTGAGCATCAAGCCCGAGCATCTTCTATCAAGCGAAAGAAATTCCATCCAGATCAATCCCTGAGAGGAGTACCATTACTCTGCTCCTACCACATCGACATCATGAGCCTCCATCGATCTCTTGGTGACTCTGCTCCTGCATCTAGCAGAGGTGGAGATTTTTCAATATCCTTGTGGATCTTGCAGATCTAGCGGACATCGATGATCTTGATTTCATTGTTCGTTTCTCCATCTTCCTATAATTTCCCCCTAATCAACGCTGACCGATCCTAGTTGATGCTGATTTTCCTAATCAACACCGATTCACCCAATTGGCCCGATTGTCCTGTAGACAAGTAAAAGAACTCAGGTAACACAAATCCAACATTGTTTCACAGTTTCCTATTTTACTGTTTGCTTTCTATCAATCTGTTTACATTATGTCGAAATCACTTTTAATCGAGAAAATCTAGATATTTACTTACATCTTTTATCATGTATGCTTCTTTCTTTAATTGAAAACATGGATTGACATCCACCGAGGGGGCTTATCACTTCCTGCACTCCGCTTCTCGGGTAGTCCACCCAAATATTTTTAACATTGTCTTTTTTCTCACAAGTATTTGTGTCTCGCGGGTTTCTCGGATCTACTTTGCGGATTGCTCGTGTTCACCTATCTTGTTTACATTGGCTTTCTTTTTCAGCTACGTCTTCGGATCCCATATTAACTATCGGTATCGATTTCATTTGAGTTTTTCATTATTTTTGTGTTTAGTTTGGTACATTAACTTGGATAGGTAACAAGTGTAGAAATTCTTGATCTACAAGTACTACTCGCTACTCTGGGGAACCACTCTATAATAAGCAGTCCTATAAAATAGGGCCTCACCACCAAGCCTAGTGGCATCACATATCAAGTCCACATCCCTAGAGGTGAGCACTTCCTGAAGGGTAGTATCACGCTCACCTATCACTCAACCCAGGTCTACATCGGCCTATCTGGAGGATGCAGCCTCTCGTTCTCTCTCTGTAGTCATAGTCTGACAGCTCATCTGGGGCCTGGTCCCTCTGTGCTAGTAGTTCCTGTGATCATGCATATACATGGTCTCTTTGTGTAATCACCATCTGCACCTGTGATTGGGATTGATGAAGAAGGCTCAATATTTGAGCCCCCTATGCCGTTGTCTCCTAAATCTAGCTCTGCTATGCCACTCTATCATCTCCACAGGCCAGCCTACTGGGCTAGAGCCGATCCTTCTCTCGAAAGTAAGGTAAAAATGTGAGCTTGAGCCTCATCTCTCTCTGCTATGGCAGGTCACACACTAGCCTCGAGCATCATCTCTCTCTACTCTAGTTGTGTCTCTCTCGAGATATGGCCTATTATAACTCGCACTGTACTTATGGATATCTATGCCACTGGCTGGGAGGCTATGTGTGCCTCAAGGATTGGTCTCTGAGGTTCTCTAGAAGATATCCCTCCTTGAAGACCCTACCTCTGGGTGGCTGCACTACTACCTGTACTAGGCCATGTGGCCTCGGTCCCTGTGCCTGTGAGGCACCCTATCCATCATGTGGGATACCATAAAAGGATCCTCTAGGATCTGGCCCCTATGCCACTACCCTCACCCTACGCTCTACACCATGCCATATCTCTACAGGTGGGTGAATTCCTGCTGCCCAAGCCTCCTCCGGAATGGTGAGCCACTAGAGTAATACTATATCATACTAGGCAATTTTGTATAGTTAGATGTGGTCCCAGGATCCCTCACTGTCGGCCGGGTCCCATACCTATGGGACCACCTGTGTGAAACTCACCCTAGCTTGGGCCACTAGTATATGAGGCCCCATGGTCTACCTCTCTGAATCCCTACGTGCATGCCAGATATCTAGTTGGGGACCCTGTGCCATACTTTCGAGATGCCACTTTGGCACTTATCTACTCGAGTATAGATCCATGATGTAATTGTGGCTACCAATGAGAAAGTGCTCCACCATGCATGCACTAATCTCTCGTGGCATCCTCTGGCCACTAAAAATACCTATATGGTTACCAGATCACGTCTATCTCTACCAGCTCATCAAACTCCCACCTATATCTGAATAGGCTTCCAAGATGGACACGTACATCCCCACCAACTACTACCCATGCCATATATGATAGCTCCTTGGGATCTCAAACATGAAAGGGGCCCACAGGGCATTCAATCACAATATGATCCCATGACCATATATGTAATAGTGAGACTGGCCCCAAGGTCTTCTGACCATGGTATGTAATCAAGTGTAAATCCCAGTATAGGTGGGCTAAGGTATACACCGCCCTAGCTATATCTCTCATCCGCTAGATACCATGAACCAACGGTAGTAGTCCTCTCATAAATGGGGTCCCTATCTTATCAGTGAGGAGGAACCCACTGATAAGAGCCATAATGTATAGAGGTCCCCGATGTAATGTGGGGTCAGAGATGCACTCATGCAATGCTATAGTCATCCTGTCATGTGGTATATCATCCACACCAAACAGGGCACTGCAAGCTACTCTAATCATCCCTACATCAGAGTTATACTCAATCAAGGTGCCCATCATCAACACATGAAGAATCCACCATACATCCTCAATAGTGATAGTCATCTCTCCTGTCGGCAGTCTAAAACACTAACTCTTGCTATGCCATCGCTCAACTAGTGTAGTCAGTAGGCCGTGATCCAATACGATGGAAGGCATCCGAGTCACATGGCTTAGCCCTATTGCCTCGAGATAAGTATCGTCATGGATCGTCGGTGGCACTGGCACATACTACCCTCTAGCTTTGCAATCTGGGTATGTCACCCTGCATCTACAAAACTGGTAGTTGTCTCTACAAAATAACATGCCACTAATCATTTCCTAGCATTTCTTCTAAAAATCTATCTTATCTTTTAGGGTTAACCCAAAAATCCTAAAAATTATTCTAAAGTGTCATGTTTTTGACAATTTCCTATCTTTTTTTCACCTATCTAGGGCACTTCTGCATGCCCTTTTGGGTGTGTGCACCACATTTCTAGGAACCTACGCTTACGCGCGTGTGTGTGTTTGGCATGTGCACTCTCTTTCGGGCACATATGCACCCTTTTTAGCATGTGCGACACACATTGGGTGCTTGCGCTTATATGCATATGCTCCCATGTGTACGCCCTCCCTCTCCATGCCTGCGCCATGACTTTTGCATGTGTGCCCCATTTTTGCATGTGCACATGCATATCGATGTGTGTTGTCTGTGTCAGCGCATGTGCGCATGTATGTTTTGGTGCATGCACCCCAAAAAATATGCCTATGCCCCCAAAAAGATGCCTACGCCCCCAAAATAGCACCTACACCCTCCTATCCCATGCCTCAAGGCAGCACGCAGACATGCCAAGCATGTTTTCCTATGAATAAAACTCAAATTTAGGGCATTGATGACAAAAATTAATGAGCAAGGTCTCGATACTCACATAGATGCCGTCATCCACGTGTCGCTGGTACCCTGGAATGCATCTGCGTGCCTCAAACAGTCTCGTACAATCACCATGGTTCTCCTAAGTGTCATAGCCTCATGGTAAATTTTCTAAACATATCGAGTTAAAATGAATTTTTGCGATGTTTTTAACCCCCATGTGGGGTATATTAACTGTTTTCACCATCGGGAGCTCCTGGAGGCCTCAGCTTTTGATTGCCATTTTCTCCTCATTCACTTTGTGGAATAATTATTTTATTAAATATTTTTTTTTCTCTTATTTTTCACCATATTGGGGCATTTTTGCTGTCCAATACCCTTTCTTCTCCTTGGACAATTTTATTGCTCCTTGGTGATTTTATTCTTCTTCACACTCTCGTAAATAATTATTTGTCAAATAATTATTTTTCCTTAATTTTTCCACTAAACAAGGACATTATTTGTCATTTGTTTCTCCGTTCTTCCACCTCGGGAACTTTTTGTTGCCCCTAGGCCCTTCACTTTCTTCTTCTACTTTCTTCTACTATTCACCATGGTTCGAAAAGCAAAAACAATAAAAACAATATATAGATCAAAAATCCAAAAACAAGGCAAAATTTTTCAAATATCCTAAAAAGTAAAAAACCCTACTAAAATGGTAACTTGCTTATTTCGGCTGAAACTTATGTCTTATACATGGTATTTTCTCCATATCCTGTTGGTTTGTCTCACATCTTCCTTGATTAATACAACTCACGGATCACCGGATTCACAACCATTCACAAAGCTATCTATTTGCTTCATATGTACTCAGGACACTTTCGTTGTCTGGTGTTGTTTCATTGTGCACAAATGCTTTTCATGGACCCCATGTTCATTTTCATTTCCCCTTACATGTATCCTTACTCGGGGAATCATTTTTAACCCTTTTCATCAATCACAAACTTTTGGATCTCTTCAACACTGATAACAAAACATTTGTACAACTGTTTTGACCGTTGTTGGGTTAGATATGTGTGTTCGTACTTGTTTTCCCTATTAAATGAGCTTGTTTCCTTCTTGTATTGCATTACATTATTGTATGTTGCGTGGAGTTGGTATTTTCAGAAATGGAAAATTGTTCATAGTATGGTTTTCATGTCATTCTATCTTTGTTGTAATCTTATATTTTTCATAAGGACCGATGATGTAGTTCCTATGGCAATATGATGACATCAAAATTATTCTAATAAAAAAGTTGCTAGAGGCTAAGATCTTCTCTCCCTCCATATTTCTTCTACATCACTTCCCTTTCACCCCTACTTTTCTCTCTCACAGGGCATTCGCCTCTTCCCCATTCCTCCGCCTATCTCTCACCTTTTTCGATCATCGATCAGCTTCTTTCATCACCCTATCAACACTCGAGGGGGAATCTCTCTCTCCTATTAATTTTTATTCTATCCCTTCAAAATTTTCTTCCGTCTACTATCTTTGAAGTGGCGTCACTTAAGCCACCCAAAAGAGGGGAAAATGTAGACACCTATAATTACACCGAACAATTTAAATATTTAGATTGTCCTAATTATCTCCTTTCCCACAAATTTACAACATATCGTCAATGGCGCTCATCTTCTCTTCCATTGTCACTAATTGATTACATTACACTAATTAATTAAGTCACCTATCTAACATACCCTAATTAACAACCCTTCATTGATCAACACCTTCTATCTAGTCTAATTAATTATTATTAATTAATTAGCCTCCATTCTCATTAAATCAATAAATCACTATTTAATTGGTTTAATCCCCCTAATGGTCAAAATCACACTAATATCCATCTAAAATTTTATAAAATCTTGCACATGTATTTAATTAATCATCTTGATTAATTAATACACCCCCTTTATCCACATGAGCCACTAGAGGACAAACTAAATCCTCCTAAAGTTAACTCAACCCCATCTAAACCTCCCTTATCAATAACTAACTCTACATCTCCATTAGTCCCACATTCATGAGGATGTGTTGAATCCTTTATCCTTTGGGCTATATAAACAACCCTCCCTCTACTTCTACACCTACACCTACACCTAAATCTCTCAAGAGACAAAAGTAAGCACATATTTTCATACTAATAGCCTTTTGTCATTCTTGAGCCCTCCATCCTCCATTCTTGAAGAGCTAAGCCTCACACCCAAGCATCCATTGAAGGATCAAAGTAAGAAAATATGATTTGATTTTCATTTGGACTATTTAGGTTCATTTTAAATGTTTAATTAGGCAATTAAGGGGAATAGAGTTAATCAATTTACATTATATTTTGATTAATTAAAATTTATTAATGTTAAGGGTAGGACTTTCTCATTTCTTCATCATGATGGTGCATATTTCTCATTTTTAGCTAGGTTAGGAAACTATTTCTAGGTGGTAGTTTTCCTTTTAAATTTGGTTAAAATTGTAGAAACACTTGGTGACAACAACCTTCTAGGGAGTATCACACTTCCACAAACTACCATACGCTACGCAATCCACTGTCATATGCTATTTAATCTCTTTTGGTGGTCTTGTTGTTCATTTCAGGTAGTTCCTCCCATCTAAAATGAATCTCTCATGATCGATGTGGATCAAGAATTCAAACGTGCATAACAACCTTCAACCATCTTTAATGTATTCCTCTAGCCCTCTTACCCTTATCTATTTTGTCACATTCAAGAAATTCCCTAAAATCGGTGAAATAGTTCGATCCATAAGAATGTATCTTGTTATTGCAATATTTTTATCTCCACTACTCATGACACTAAGGATTATAGATTGATTGACCAAATACATGAATCCATTGATATTGGTGTGTGCCAAACTAGTATTGCCAATAATTCTAAGGATGATGGTCATCACTATGAAGGGTATGTGGACGGAGAATCCCATAGAATAATCTGCCATGGAGGATTTTGAGGTCGAGGAAAATGTAGAGGAGGAAGAAGTGATTTCCCGCATGGAACTTTTTATAACTATAGGTCTACGAGCACTATAAGGGTGAATGCCTGATATGTTCCAATGCTCTTCATGTGGAAATAAGCACAAGAATGGGGAGGGTGCAGAGTTATTTGAACACATGAGCCAATAATCACCAAAGGATAAAGGCACAGGAATGGTAAGTTTGAAAAGGGATGACTCACAATAGATGCCAAGGGTTTCACGCGTCTCGACTTAGAACCGGTACTGGTGACTTTGCGAGCCGAGGCTGTATGTGCGAGGAAATACGAAAGCAAAGGCCACTAATTACTAGAGAATAGGTCATTCATGAGAAGTTACCAAACCCTAATCCTCATAAATAAGTTTATCAAGAGATCATGGATGTAATTCAGATTCTACAAGGAGATATCCAATGCCTAAAGGATAAGCCACGATAGTTATAGAAAAGAAAGAGCTCGAGGCTCCACAAAATTACCTAGACAAGGTCGGGAAGTATGTAAAATGATAAGGTAGGAGAATATCATTTCTTTATGAGGGAAATGGTTATGGGAGAAAGTACCATGCACTAAAGGGAGTGTGAGTGATAGGTCCCGCATGATAACCTTCCCCCTCAAACCATTGCTCATGATAAGGAGATTACCTTGAATGTAATAGTCGACGATGAATCCTAAGTAACATTCTAATATATATAGGTGCAAAAGTTAATATTCTTACCTTGGATTCCTGGAATCAAATGCGAAAGTCCCCATTGTATCCATCTTCAAATGAAATGTATATGGCTAACATGACAAATATGGTGTCCATTGGTGTCTTGAAGGATGCTACTATCACTATCTAAGGGGATAAATTCACTGGAGACTTTGAATTCTTGGTGCTAGTGTTTCGCATGGAATGTTTTGGCTCCACGAATAGACTTACTTCTATCCTATCATTCCTTTGAAAAAGCAGATAAGGGTTAGGGCTAGGAGGAATACATGTGAATGTTGAGATGGTGTGCGCGTACCGTGAGAGAGATCGAGATCGACTTGCGAAGAACTCCTTTTTGTCTTGGAAGGACTACCTGCAAGTAAGAATACAAGACCACAAGATTTTAATTAGACAACAAATGAGGGATCTGCCTTAGGCCCAGGAAATATAAAAACTTCCTTTCGAAGGTGGTCAGTTCCCCTTTTAATACGATTTAACACAAATGATAATATAGAAAGCTATTGCAAAATCACGATTTAGGTATCTCGTTACAAAGCAATAGAAACTAAACTATCAATAATAAAGCGCCACTTTGTTTGTTCGGTTACTGGTCGTTGATACGTTCAGGTTGAGTTATAGGGATAAACCAGGCTAGATTTGGGGTTGTTAGGTGGCAAATAGGCAAGCAAAAGGTTTTGGGGTATAAGTCACAGTGACCGACGGTGGTCACTGGGTAACCGACCGCGGTTAGATAACCGATGCCGGTAGAGGATAAACGATACCGGTAGGGGCAGCAATCTAAGTGCTTTTGGATAGAAGTTGGTTGCAAGGTGATTGTGGGGTTATTAGGATTGGTGGATGGCTGAGGGGAATGATGGGAGGATAGGGAAGACTCAGAGTGTGGTAAAATGGCCTTCTGGGCAATATCAGGGTGTGTGGGTGAAGGTTAAGTGTAGTAGTGGCTGGTAGTAGATCTAGGAATAAACTTATGATTACTATTAATCAACAGGCTCAAGAAAATGGTGCTTAGAAACATATAACATACTACTTACTTGCCCCTGATGCAGATGCAAGTTTCAGGACTGTGATGATGAAGACAGGACCCAAGTTGGATGCAGTTTTCTTTTCTGATGCTCGGATGAGTGTTACTGGGCTCTGGTTATTCAGTTGCAGTCTTGGGCTTGATGTCCTTCTCTGCAATCTCTTCTTGTTTCTTCACTTGTCTCTGCTCGGCCAAGCAAAATCTGGATTCCCTCGATGGTTTCTCCTTCTCCCGATCAAATGAAAATCTGATCCTTTGTTTTTGGTTGGAAGTGGTCATTTACGGGAACCGATGGCGGTTATGCAACCGACGGCGGTCGAGTAGGAACCGGTATCGTCCCGGTCGGTCAAAGCGGCTATTTTTGGTAAAATAGCCGCCTTTCCCTCCTTTTCTTTTGAGGGATTGGTATCGGGCTTGGTCAAGTCATTATGAAGTTGGTTTTAGGTGCGGATGAGGAGTAATTAGTCATAGGTGTGGAATTGGACCAAGTTATAGGTCTTAATTAGGTTAGTTTAGGGTTAAGACTAGGTCATGATGAGGTGGCGACATGAGGTGGCAGGTATGGTGATGTGGATTTATTAATTATAAGGTAATTAATAAATAATTGTGTAAGGTTTAGGTGGTGAGGTTAGGTTGCGAAATGTGATGCGGGTCACAAGGGGTTGTAAGACACAAATTTGGTGTCTACATTAGCCCCTTATTGTCGTGTAGTTTGTTTTGTAAAGCTGCACGGACAATAATAAGAAGTGGTTACTCCTGTTAAGGGTATAGGTAATCCCCCTCAAATCTATCACAGATTGAGGTAGCGTGAAATCAAGGATAGGGTTGATAAAGGGTAAATGGTGTTGAGATGAGGGTGAGATGGTGGGGTAGGTCCAAAGAAGCAGACACACGTTGAAATGCAGTAGTGCGACCGGTGGTACATGATTTTCTTGGTATCCAAGGCATAGGAAGTAGCTCCAAGGTATATAACGGAGTAAGGTACGGGAACGTTTAGGCATGTTCGGCGCAGTACAAATGGTTGGTTTGGTTGAGATAAACGTCACGGTCTAGGTCTAGGCAAAGTTGGTCGACAGATCAAGTCAAGGACCCTAATCATGCTAAAACACGAATAGGTGAGCTCGATTGAACAAAAAATTACATGATGGGTGGATAAAAGTGTATGTTGTTGATGTTGGGTAAGGTATTGAAGTGGTACGGCCTTGGGTCGGGCCAAGTTGTTGGGTTGTGGCCTTGGGTCGGGCCAAATGGTTGGGGTGAGGCCTTGGGTCGGGCCGGATGGGTAGGTTACGGCCTTGGGTCGGGCCGGTTGGGTAGGTTACGGCCTTGGGTCGGGCCGGATGGGTAGGTCACGGCCTTGGGTCGGGCCAAATAGGTTGGTGGCGGCCTTGGGTCGGGCCAAATGGTTAGGGTGAGGCCTTGGGTTGGGCCAAATAGGTTGGTGGTGGCCTTGGGTCGGGCCAAATGGTTAGGGTGAGGCCTTGGGTTGGGCCAGATGGTTAGGGTGAGGCCTTGGGTCGGGCCAAGTTGTTAGGGTGAGGCCTTGGGTCGGGCCAAGTTGTTGGGTTGCGGCCGTGGGTCGGGCCAAATGGTTAGGGTGAGGCCTTGGGTCGGGCCAGATGGTTAGGGTGAGGCCTTGGGTCGGGCCGATGGTTAGAATGTTTGCAGCAAAGGTTGATATAGGCGATGTGGGTGAAAAAGGGCAAATAGTAAATAAGGGCAGAAATTGGGGGAAATTTGGAATAAAACCGATGTCGATTGTATGTGACCGATATCGGTGAGGGGACCGATACCGGTTCCTTAGGGCATAATAAAACCGATATCGGTTATGGGCGAAAAACCTATAAAAAGAAAAATACGGCCTGTCATTGTCACTTTTGCAATTTGGAAACCAATTTGAGTTGTCTGACGTGGAGAGTTAAGATTGGAGCATTGGTTGCGTGAGGTGGCGCTATTTGACTGGAGGAGTTAGTTGTTAGTGGGCCCGAGTGAGGAGAAGGCAGCAGTTGATTGGTGGAGGACCCAGAAGAGGACATTTGGAGCCATGGCACAACCAGGGAGGAGCGGAGGGGCTGGACCAGGTGGACCACCACCACCCATCCCTTCACAATGACGTGTCGTCAGCGGGTAGGTTCGAAACCCCTCATTGTGTGGATTTCAGATATTATGCTTTGTATTTAGGTTTTGGGTAGGAATGTTAGATTTTGATAAAATAATTAATAAATGGAAATGATTTGAAAAAAGGAGAGGGTAGATAGGTTAAATAGGCCAAGGCGGCTGGGTGGGTAGGTTTTTAGGGTGTTTGGGTGGGTATAGAGGGAGAAATAGGAAAAAATGGATTTGGGGGGGGCCGCGCGGGGTTCGGCTCCAGAATTTTACAGCGACCGCATCGGTCATGAAATTTTTGGTGGACGGAGTTTTGTGAGTGACCGGTGTCGGTCGTATAGTGACCGGCGTCGGTGAAGAGGACCGGTGTCGGTCATAAGTGACCGGTACCGGTCCTTAGTTATTTTTATTTTTGTTGGTTTGGGTTTTGTTGTTGGTTTGAATTTTTGGTTGTTGTTTGGGTGTTTTGGTATTATTTGGGTTGTTCGTTTGGGTGTTGTGGTATTGTTTGGGTTGTGGTGGGGGTGTTTGGGTGTTTTGGTATTGTTTAGGTGTTTTGGTATGGTTTGGGTTGTGGTGGGGGTGTTGTGGTATTGTTTGGGTGTGTTGGTATGGTTTGGGTGTGTTGGTATTATTTGGGTTGTTCGTTTGGGTGTTGTGGTATTGTTTGAGTTGTGGTGGGGTGTTTTGGTATTGTTTAGGTGTTTTGGTATAGGGCGGTCCCTGACATAGGTTTATTTCAATTTGTTGGTGTGGGTTGTGATTTTGTTTTTGAGTTTGTGGATGTGGTTTGGGTATTTGGGCATGGTGTAGGGTGTTTGAGTATGGTGTGGGTTGTTTGTTTGGGTGTGAAGAGGGAGGGGGAATAGCGTAGAAGTTTTTAGGGGAAGATAGATGGGCGTAGACGTGTGGTATGGAGTCGGGTTGTGGTCGGGGGATAAAAAAAAAAGGGTATAGAGGGTATAAGTAGATGTTGTGATAAAGAGTAGGGCTAATACTGTGGGTTGGTTTTGTAGGCACGTCAGCAGCTGACGATGCAGGATAGGATGCCCCCGCTGTTGGTACGGATGTGGCCACACGTATCCGCAGCACACTGGGGTATCATGCGCGAGGTGGGACTCGGCGGAGTCCAGCGGTACAGAGCGATTGATAGGGATCATAGTTTGATGGTCGCCCTCATCGAGAGATGGGATCCGGCGACCAATGTGTTCCATCTCCCGACTGGGGAGATGACTATCACATTGGAGGATGTGTATCGTATCCTTCGACTGCCGATTGAGGGAGAGGCAGTCTTTCAGGTGGACGCAGAGACTGCCATGGACAGCATCCTACAGGTTTTCGGGGATGCAGCCGCGCTATTGACGTATCACAGCGCGAGCATCGGGTATGGGGATATGTACGTGCACATCGCCATGCCGTGTTGATGATGATCGGGATCACCTGCTTTGCCCTCCCGGACTCAGAGGGAGGCCGCTTTCCACGGGCGCTGATGGGGGTTCTACACGAGATGGTGGAGGAGCACACCTGTTATGCTTGGGCACCAGTATACCTGGTACAGTTGTATCGAGAGCTGTGGGGCTATCACCGGATGAGGTGATTCGGGATTTGTTTGACGTTTTTGCTGCATTGTTGGGCATATGAGCACATCATATGCCTTAGACCAGTAGGGCTGCCCCAGCAGCCAGGGCCACAGGTCATATATAGATACGGCTTTCAGAGGTGGTTGGGGGTCATGGGTCAGCCACGAGTAGTGCTTGCAGGTGAGACGTTACTTATTACAGGCATTTATTAGAGGGCCTGACAGTGGCAGATATCATATGGAGACCTTACAGAGGTCATCACCCGCGCAGAGGAGCCCGATTACAGTTGCGCTTGATCCAGTACACTTTCTGGATAGCAGGACGGAGGCCGGGAGAGTATGAGAGGATACCCCTAGAGAGGGTACGCAGGTAGATGGGGCTGCGACAGGACGAGCCACCTCCCTTCCCTCAGTACCGGAGGGATGATGTAGAGGCCCCACTGCCTGCACCACAGCCCTTGGACCCAGATTGGGTTGCTGAGAGGCCAGCAGATGACACTGTAGATGATGCTGGTTATACGGGAGCATATATGGTTTGGTGGGCTGGTCAGAGAGCAGCGAGGGATATGCACACCTGCAGACACCCGACTTAAGAATGCGGTGACAAAGCAGAGCGAGATCAGCTCGAGGCCGCAGTGCTTATTACAGGGTAGCTTGCTGCTACACAGCTCGAATAGGTGTTTTACAGGGGCAGCTAGCCTAGGCTCAGTACAGCACACCACCACTGCAAAAGCAAGCGGCCATGCTTGAGCACGAGTACGAGCATAGGCACCACCACCACCAATGCACGCCACGGCCCAGCACGAATGCAGTACCACCATGGCCACAGCACCACCGATGGCACCAAAGACAGCACGAGGGCACTTTGGTAGTAGGTGTTAGGGGACCAGGCCCAAGACCTACTAGTAGCTCAAGAGCGTTACATGGAGGCTAGAGCAGAGGCCCGATACTATCAGGATATTCTTGATGGTACCGGGGCTGATTATCAGCCCTATGCGGCACATAGAGTAGAGACCTCTCGAGCCAGAGGTCTCAGGGAGGTGCAGCCACAGCTGGTGGGTCCGTCACAGGTAGGAGGCGAGAGGTAGGACAGGACCAGCGAGGCAGACGGGTGAGGAGGTGGAGAGAGCTGAGGGGTCCCTGCACATTTTGTATATTGGACATGGGCACCGGTCTGCGAACCGGTTGTGTTGATAGAGGCTGCGCATGCCTATTTATTCATTTATTCATTCATTTATTGTATATACCGGCCTGCGAGCCGAGTACAGGTTGTACAGTTGATACCGGCCTACGAGCCGAGTATGTTTTTGATATGAGAGACCGGCCTGCGAGCCGAGTCGAGATTATTGATAGTTATTGTGGCCTGCGTGCCGGCTTTGTTGTATTATGAGATTACGGAGGCCCCGATGCAGGGCACATTGTATTTTTGAAACTTTGTATATATATAGATATGATGTTTTGACCCACATGCTGTGCGTAAAAAGCGTTAAATGTTTTGTCGATGGTTTGTGATATGTGATATATGATGAGTTTGATTGACATGGTGTTATATATTAATGATGTTGATGTCTTTTGTTGATGGGATGTATATAGATATAAATGATGAGTTTAATTGACATGTTATATTATGAAATGTTGTATGTTTGGTCGCTGGTGTGTGAATATTAAATGGTTGTATCTGATGAGTTGGATCCAAATGGTGTATAGATTGATAGTTTTTTGATATCCTTAGTTGATGGCTTGTTTGTTTTTGGTAATATAGATAGATGATATTGATGAAATTGTAATGAGATGTGGATTTAATGAAAAATATGGATAATGGTGTTGTTCATGCAGGAAAAAGGGACGGGCGCCACAAAAATTTGCAAAAATGAAGAGACGACTTAGGTTTAAGCAACAAGGGGTGACTTGACCGATATCGGTTATGTAACCGATGTCGGTAGATATATGACCGGTATCGGTTAAGTAACCGATATCGGTTATGCAAGAATTGTTTTCCTAAAAATAGAACTTCTGGGTTGGCAACTTAAGTTCTTATTTTTAGCATTCTTATTTTTAGAGTCATGAAACACGTTAAATATGCGAATGCGACATTTGATTGATAGGCTGCTACGAGTAATTGCATGAAAGAATTTGAGTGATAAGGAGGAAAGAGACAGGTGAAGTGAGCGTGGGCTGAGATTCAGAAGGCAAAAAGACAAGTTATATTTGAAGAGGGTGGTGAACATGGCTGAACGAGGAGAAGCATCCAGCAGGCAAGGATGAGGGGGAAGACATGTGCCGCCCCAAGCGCTTTGATCCGGAGAGGTAAATTGTTTGGTTGTAATTTGATTCTTGCATGTGTTTGTAAATAGTATGAAAGAAGTGTAAGTGGGTAAAGATTAGAAAAAAGGTGATAGGCAAGGGTTGGGGATGGTATGAGTGCTACGGGGCAGGTAAACAGGGTGGGCCTGTATGTTTTTAGGTAGAAATAGGAGTAAACGGGCTTCATAAATATCGAAGGTGTATGTTTGAAGCAGGGTAGGTATATTTTGACAGTGACCGGTATCGTTTATAAGTAACCGGTATCGGTTAGCCAACCGGTATCGGTTATGCATAACCGCTATCGGTTACTGTAAGGGTTTCCAGATTTTGAGAAAAAACCCGTAGAGATTTGTTCTTTTGAATAATTATGTGTCATTTTGATGTATGCAGGCAGAAGCAAGGTTAAGGATGAATGATACTGTGCCAGCGTTGTTGTCACGAATCCGAGCGGATGTAACACCAGCTGAATGGGCATTGATAAATCGGTTGGGGTTAAGTGGAATCCGCTATTATTCAAGAATTGCGCGTAACCATGCTATGTTGCAGGCATTGATTGAGAGATGGAATCCAGAAAAGAATACCTTCATCTACCAACAGGGAGATGATGAGCGGTGACTTTGGAAGATGTGTTCCGTATTTTGAGACTCCCAATGATAGGAAAAATGGTGTATCGTGGCATTGCCCAAATTGCAGAGAAGCAAGCGATAACAACAAGATATTGGGTCACCGCACGAGATTTGACATAGCGAGGTTTATCATTTATATATGTACAATGTATGCAACACACCCCGAGGAAACAATGTTGGCCGTCTTATTAATGATAGCAAGTGGGGTATTATGCATTGCCGAGGGTGGAAGGTGGAAGATTTCCCAAAGCATTGATGAGTGTTATTTGGGAAATGATAGAAATGAGCGTGACATTCGCATGGGCACCCGCCTATCTGGCAGAGTTATATAGGGGTTTATGGGCATGCAAGCGAAAACACAGGACGACACTGGATTGTTCGTACTTATTACATTGTTGGGCCTATGAGCATATTGTTTGTGTACATCCAATAGGCCGACCCATTGAGTCGGGAGAGACAGGAGTGCAAAGGTTGGGATTCAGACGATGGGTCCAGACAGAACAAGAAGCGAGATCCCAGGCCGTGATAGATGACATCGAGTATTATAGACAGGTATGGGAAATGGTGACTGTTGTGGATATTTGTTGGAGGCCGTACGGGAACTATATGGTGACAGAGCACATAGCTGAGGAGTTGAGGGGTGTAGAGCGATTGAGGTGGATCGCAGGGCATAGGCCGGGCGAGTACGAGAGGATTCCTCTAGATCACGTGCGGCGACAATTTGGGTTCGTTCAGGATATTCCTATGACATATAGACCATACATGAGGATCAACGCGAGGCAAAGCATTCTCACCTCCCGGCCGACACCTCCGAAGGGGCGAAGAGATGCACCCGATCGTAGGGTTATGGATGCGGAGGCGATGGAGGCCTATAGAGTATGGTGGGTAGTAGAGCTGCGAGGTGCATGTGAGTGCCCCGACATAGCTGTGTGATTACAACGGAGAGAGATCGTCTACAGGATTTGGCTTGCGCTGCCTTCAAACACAGGTGAATGAGACAATGGGAATGTTAGAGGCTTCACAGCTACGAGTGGAGAGACTGGAGGCAAGATTCCTCCACGTGAGAGGACGTATTCATATGTTACAGGAGATGTTGGCGGATCAATGGGAGGAACCAATGGCAGTGGCACCTTTGAGGATGGAGAGGCCAGCTGAGAGGCATCGACGATCACGATCACCACCTGATTCGGGAGGAGGTGCAAGAGTCTAAGTGGATTTTATAGGAATATTAGAATAAATAAGGATGCCGACCTGCGAGTTGATGATAGAGAAGATGTATTTGGTTAACATCTAAAATAAAACTAAAGATGTATGTTCTTTTGAGTGATGATAATAATAAGAATGGTTGTGTTTTGAATGTTGTTTTTGTTTGTTTTGAAAAAGGATAAAGATGAATGTTGGCAAATAGAAATACACAAACAATATTTATATTGACAACACATGAGAGGGTATGGTAGGGGATGGTCGAGCTAACCTTGGGAGACCCCATGTCTCCTAAGTGCTGCCTACATAGCCCATTGCACAAAGCAAGGAAGGGCCTCAGACCGATGTAGTTCTCCCTTAGGAGCAGGGAGAGGTGAATTCAGGCAATTTGGTTGTGGTTAGGCAATTTTGTTGGTTAGTAAAAATTTGATGTTGGTAGGGTAATGTTGTTGGTGTAGGTATGGGTGAAGTGAAAGTTAGCATACCCAAGTAGTAGGGAATCGTGTCCTGATTAAGGGCAACACACAATCCTAGAGCCGAGCAAAAGAGGCAAGAGTGTCCCGTAATTGAGAAGAGCTAAACAAACCACATATTAATGTAGGATGAGCTTGAATCCCTAGGTACCTTGCATAGGCGAGAAGTCGACAGGTGAAAAGAGTGGTATAATCACAATATATCGGATATACGTCACGTCCCTTGAGTTTTGGTGCTTTGACAAATGGTGGGGTGAGGTGGTTGATGTGGGCGAGGGTGCAGAGAACTTATTATAAGATGATGATTCTGACAAAAGAAAACCAAACCTAAATAGACAAGTCCATGACTCAAAAGTGCTTTGAAGTATTGCTTGTATTTTTATTTTTCTGGATATAGACTGATCGATGCGGGAAGTCTACATGGGATATGTATTTTGTTGTTCTTGAGGTCTTCACGAAGCTGATCAATGCGAGAAGCTTCTGATAAGGCTGACTGTGTATAGCTGTCCTTCAAGGGAGCAGTCTATTTATAGTAGCAGATGCAGTGTTTATGTATAGCTGTCCTTCGGGGGAGCAGTCTATATATAATAAGAGCAATAGTTTGGCATATAGCTGTCCTTCAAGGGAGTAGTCTATTGTATAAGTTAGAGGTCTAGATGTCCGTTGGGCATGAAGCATCTAGTTTTTTGTAAGAAGTTTGACTCAAGAAAATCCCATAAGTGTGTAATTAAGAATGTGTCATTTTGATACTTTGAAGTCATGGACTAGACTAAAAAGGGGAAGGCATCTTTTAAGGGGAGGTGATAATCAAACCATGTGAGCTTGATTGGATTTTGAGATGTAAGAAACAAAGTGTATGTGGTGGTAAATGAGCTCAAGGGACGAGCGTAAGGTAGATAAGCAGTGATATAACACTAATTTCAATAGTAGAATGGTCGAAGATGCAAGGCATTAAGGGGCTCAGGCTCAGGTTTACCATTAAGCGAAGCTAAACGATAAGTGCCTGATCCGTAAGTGTGAGTGATAATGTAAGGCCCAATCCAATTAGGAGAAAATTTTCCACGTTTACTCTTTTCTAGTTTGGTTACATGTTGATTCTCTTTGAGGACAAGATCACCAACCTTAAAAGTACGTTCATGAAGTCGTTTATCATAAGCACACTTGATGCGTTTTGGTAGATTTGAAGGTGATCAAGAGCCGTAAGACGACACTCATCAAGAAGCTCTAATTGGGCTAACCGCTCTTGGCGTAAATCATCGTTGGTGAGAATGTCCTGAAGAGATATTACGAGGGAGGGTATTTGTACTTCGAGAAGCAAGATGCCTCGGTACCATATACCAAAGAAAATGGTGTGGCATTAGTGGAGAGTACGAATGCTAGTACGATAAGCCCAACGGGCAAAGGGAATGTGATCATGCCGCTTCTTCCTAGACTCATTGACAACTTTCATGAGGATTTTGGTTAGGGTTTTATTAGAAGATTCACTGACCATTGGCTGGGATAGTAAGGCGATGAGAAACTAAGTTTGATACCAAAGTTGTCACAAAGGTCTTGTAACAACTTATTTTTAAAATATTTACCATTATCTGTTATTAGGCGATGAGGAATACCAAAACGACAGATAATGTGATGGTTAACGAATTCGACAATTTTTTCTTTTTTGATTGAAATGAGTGGAATGGCCTCCACCCATTTTGTGTAATATTCGGTTGCTGTGATTATCCAACAGTGACATTGTGAAGAGGTCGGGTGAATCTCACCAATAAGGTCTAAACCCCATTGTGAGAAAGGCCAAAGATCTCGTGCGACCTGTAGCGGATGGCTAGGAGTATGTTGAAGGTTGGCATGTTGTTGACACATAACACAATGCTTAACATATTCGTAGCAGTCATTGTTAAGAGTAGGCCAATAATAACCTAGGCGAAGGATTCATTTAGCCATGGCAAGGCCACTAAAATGTCCACCACAAATGCCATCATGGACTTGTTGGATGGTATAGGTGACCTCCGCGCCGGTTAGACAGTGAAGGAGGATGCCATCAAAGCCACGTTTATAGAGGAGTCCCCCCATGACAACATAACGAGAAACACTTTTAAGAAAAGCATGTTTTCCGTTACTAGTAAGGTCAAGTGGGAGAACAGAGGTTGTGAGGTAGTCGTGAAATTGGTGGTACCAGGTATCCTGCGAATTAGTAGACACAGTATTTATCATACAAACTACCGGGGTTGAGTAGGATGGGGCAAAAAGTTGTTGGACCAAGACGAATATGTCAGAGTCAGTTGGTGCGGCAGGAATTTGCGAGGCTAAGCAAGCCATAGTATCCGCAAATTTGTTAGTGGAGCGGGGAATGGTTTGGATAGAATAACGAGTAAATGAGGTCAAAAGTGAATCCACGTAATGTTTGTACTTTTGAAGTTCCTCATTCTTACATTGGTAGATGCCCATAACTTGATTGACTACCAATTGAGAGTCGCCAAAAATATTAATAGATTTGACACCTAAGTGTAATGCAACCTGGAGACCCAAAACAAGGGCCTCGTATTCCGCTGTATTATTAGTGCAGGGAATCTAGCTGGAATGAAAGAGGCATAGGTTCAGCGTCAAGAGGGATGAGAACAATGCCGGCTCCTCCGCCGCGCTGGCATTTAGATCCATCGAAGAAGAGGGTCATTTGATACGACTCTTCCCTAAGTGAAAGAGTGGCGATGAGTTCATCGGGAAATTAAAATTGGTGAATTGTTCCCTGTAAAGGGGCCTCCATGAAGTTGGTCTGCAAATAGTTTGTCCTTTGATTGACTTCAGTTGTACAAACTCAAGGTCGAGGTCGGCGAGGAGCATAAGCCATCGGGCGATGCATTGGTTTAGATGTGGTTTGGCATACATATAATGAATGGGGTCTGTGTTGGTGATGACAAAAGTTTTGTGATTCAGGAGGTAATGTCGAAGTTTGGTGGCTACGAATGATAGGGCTAGGCACAATTTTTCTACATGTGTATACCTAGTCTCGTAATCCACGAGTATGACTTATATAATAAACGGATTGTTCTCGACGTGCCGAGTCCCGATGTGCGAGCATAGCTCCTATAGCATGGTCGGTGGCGAGGTGGAAAGGTAAAGGTAGAAAGGATGATCATCCGAGGTGGAATAAGCACGGGTGGTCGCAGAGAGATAGGATTTGATAGCTTCAAAGGCTTGGTGACACTCTTCACTCCATCAAAGGAAATGTTCTTTTTAAGAAAGGTGATTTAAAGGTGAATCGATTCGAGGTTGGGAGAGAAATCCCGAGTCGGATGGATTTGATAGTTTACACTTGGTGACACTCTTCACTATCAAAGGAAATGTTTTTTAAGAAGGTGATGGAAAGGGTGACATCGATTCGAGAGTTGGGAGATGAAACGTCGGATGGATTGAAGTTTACCCCGCAAACTATGCAATTGTTTGAGGTTTTGGGTGGGGCATTTCTAGTATAGCTTCGACTTTAGATGGATCAGAACGTCCTCATTTTATACCTTAGAACAAGTGATTTTTTTTTTTTTGAAAATTGCATCCTGGTTCTAAATACATAATTTAGAACTCACAAATCAAATAACCATTCTTATAACAGACAACCATATGCAGCTGTAATGACTCGGAGTACCTCCGATCTATTCATTCCATGACTCGGTAATCTACCGATCTATTCATGAGTAATAAGAGTTGGTGTTTTTATTTAACACTTCACTCTTGCGGTTCTCTTCCCTATTCTGGGATTCAGAATGCTCTGTCCAAGGAACCTAACTGAATAATTGTTACCATTATTCATCGGCATCTCATCCCTTAGACTAGGTGAATTAGGACAATGCAATCAGCAACTTGCGATACTTTGGCCAAAGATTTGAAACATACTGTTTATGTCTCGTATTCCTTAACGGCATACTCGTCAATCTGGAATACGCCCTTCACCCCATTCTTATGTTATGTAGAATGTCTTATACCGACTTCTGTCAGTCCTTCCTATCTCAACTTAATCACTCGGAGACAGATTAACAAGGTGATAATGTTATATGGATGCCCACGAGGATTAGGGATATGATGACATACTGGTTCAATCCTAGTTAAACCAGTGTGTCAAGATACCCCGAATCTCCTAGGCAGCCTTATAACGTGACCACATTCCTAATCGGTCCCTGAGTAACTCGTTCGAGATCAAAGTGTAAATCTTAGCGATCAATGCAAAGGGTGTCGTCATAAGTCACCTGCATTGTTGTAACTTCGAGAAGATCCTAATCTTCTCGGAGGTACAACCCTGTAGTTGACTTGTGCCGTCAACCTTTAAATCTGCCTCAAAAAGATCTACTTATTAATATGCGTTACGCACATTGAGTTTAAATTACATTAAAGACGTTCCCCTAAGGTTAGCCTTTCCCGATCCTGGATTCTTCATAAGGATGGCCTTCCTCAATAAAACCCATTACATGGTGGAGATATTAAGGCCAAGGTCTCATCAAGGAGTTCTTAGAATATACATGATTCTAAAACAACGAAATTGAACAATAACTCATAACCTTCACATGAGATTGCCATCCAACACCATTAGATTTATATCGGTTCTCCTAACTGAATTTATATCATACTTATTAGTATCAAGATATCAATGATTAAGAATCCAATTTAATGTTGTCTGTCATAATCAAGACTAGGGATTAGTAATTTAATTCAGCCTGATTAGCGTTCTGCTTAGGTTCATTTTAAAACTATCTTTTAGAAAGACAAAGATTTAAAATTCAATTTTTGCTTTCGATAGAACAAATTAGAACTACTAAACACTCATAAGAATTCAATCTCATATTCTTGTAACTTTCATTGACAATCACAAAGTCTCCAATTTATACAATGATAACAATGCCCCTCCGGTATATAAACCAAAGAAGGTCAACAATCAGAATAAGAATACAACACATAAGTAGCAAATACTTATTTCCATTCTTTTCGAGATCTATACTGAGATACATTTTGTACAATCAGCATACTTAATACAATGCTCAACGGAAAAAGGACATCTTTCCTCATATAATACATTTTAGAGAATCTATCTGAAATTCTACTTAAAATCAAATTTAATCAATCTGATTATCCTATCAGATCTGCATGCTTTTACCACTTACGGCAACCATCTGCAAAAATAGTCAACATGAGTCAGTTCGATGAACTGAGCATGATAAGCACTAACTTTTAAAACAATTGCAATCCATCAATTGTTTTCATTAAACACCCTGTTTAAATGATATAAAATCACCAATCAAATAAACATGACTCAGACTATACGTTAAGAATATATCATGTCTATAACGTGTAACAATAATTTTCGTTACGGAGTAGTCCTATATACTTCTCAAATATTTCATCAAAATATTAGGGATCAAGAAGAACAAAAGTGTCCTAAGCAATTATTCATTGTAAATCCCAAGTTGAACAAACATCAGAAAATCATTATATTCAACTTAAAAAGAGGAATATCATATCAATCCAGTTGACGTCATTATGTAAAATCAATTACGGATGTTAGTTAAACAATTATATCAACTTATAATTTACAATGAAGAGAAATAAACAAATTGTACATGTTTCCCTCGGAACTAGCTCATGTCTATACCATCTTTCCAAAAGCAAGGCATTCACTTAATACACATGCTAATAAATCAGTTGAGTCCATCATCAACACCACCGTTTTATTAAAACTTACAATAAAGCAACTACAGTACAGTAGCCTTCTTGCCAAACAACGGCGTCTATCTACCAAGCGGACTCAGTATGACCTTACGCAAAAGTGACAGATAAGAAGATTAGCACTGAAAGGCTTTTAGACACAAGGTCGAAATCAAAGAACTCCTTTGCTATAGCAGTCAACCAAAGACTCATGATCATTTAAGCAATGACATTTCCCTACGACTATGCGAAGGGATTTTTAAACGAAATCCAAGCAGCATGCACAGCCACATCAAACTGGAATGTAATCAGAAGGAAAACATACACAGAATATCGTAATCACCCCTGAACGAAATCAGAGTTGAAAGTATGGTATTCGCGACCTACTTAAAAGGCCATAATTCATGTTATCAAGCTTAATTAAAGAAAACCAACAAAGCCAAGAACATTACATGTTCATACTCAGGCTTATACGGAAAACAGTGACATAGATTACCATTCGAGGAATTAAAACTAAGTCCATAAACAGTATTCACAGTTTAGCTTTTCCAGAAGCCGACATACAAGATATCTTCCCATACTCATAGAACCCAACAAGTCAAAAACAAAGTAAACCCAACAGTTATAATTTGAAGCAGTTACACTGTTTATCTATCAAGAATTCAACTGAGTCCCAACAACAGTAAACAAAATACATAGAAGATAATGATTCCATCCGTGCCAACATTGGCAAGCCTTTAAAATCAGGTTTATACAAAAGCTATATAATGATTTAGTAACAAGAAATCCAACGGAGCCCGTATAACTATATTTGCTCCAAGCTTACATAGAGTGGAATACCTATTTAAATGCCCAACTGAGTCTGAACCACAAATTCCTTGTAAAATGAAAGTATTCATTACCAAATAACAGAAGTCGCCTTACCTGTTACTCCAACAAGACTCAGACAAAGCAATTTCCAACATTCAAATATATATATATATAGCTTCCACAGTGGCCCAATTTATATGAATCATTTAATGGACTCTACAGAGTCGTTCAAATAAAATACATATATCCATATTGTATACTGTCAACGGGTTGAATCCCATTACCACAATAAAAAGGAAAAACAACTTCCACAGGGTCGTAATGACTACTGTAACACAGTAGTTACCTCTTCCCAAACAACTTTAAAAGACAAAACGAAACCCAACAAGTATCAATAACCACCCCATCAATAACCATGACAGAGCTTACAAGGTTCTTTTAAAACTGAATAATCAAACAAATGTCCAGCAGTTTCCCTTCCAACAAGTATTCACAACATGCATCGATGACAAAATCGACAAGCATAACAGTGGCCTGTACCCATCACAAGAATAATTTATGGGCTCTCGCCGAGCAGGCCGAGCATACATTCCTTTCATATATTTCACATATTTAAGCCAGAATGCAAAACACAAAGAAATAAAGCCACAGTTCGAATTTAATAAACACCCATCAAGGGATAAATGAAAAATCGAACCAGCATGAAGATACAGTGTCAAAATCACACAAGACATCCAAAGAAAATCCTCTATTACCATAAATCATTTGAACAGAGTTGTTCTAATGAAATCACTTGAAAGACAACAAGATTTTTAAAGGTTAGGGCCTAACATGCCTGGATTTTTGCTCAAAATTCCGAAGCAGACCACTGAAAGAGCTCGGACTTCCTTTTCCTTTTCCAAGTTAGAGCGACCAACAAAATTTTGCTATCTCCATGACATATATATTTTCCTTGCCAGAGAAAAGAGCTAGATACGCTCATACTCGCCATGCAACACAAAGAAGACTGGTGCGAAGAACCAGTGAACAGGCAGAAGGAAAACCGAAATTCGTGATAAGCCAAACAAAACAACAACTTTCCAATTTGCATGCCTTCTCGCGAATTCCGAGCTCGACTACCGAGCTCATTAATTGCATTTACTCCAAATTTCCCGCTCAAACTCCACTGCCACCGACCGCCAAAGTTGGCGATAGACAAATAAATTTCAAGACCATTTTCAGTTTTGGCGACCTGCCACGTCGGCTTGGTTAGCCGTTTCTAAAACCTCCGCCAATACCTGTCCTTCATACTTATCCTTTGCATTAAATAACATAGAAACTACCGCCCATGGTTCGCATCCCCTCCATAGGTCCCCATAATCCTTGCCCAATAGTTAGGTTAGTAACTTAGGTTAGAATTTAGGATAACACCTAGTCTAACTTCATAGAACATAGATACTAACTTAGGACATTAGTTCTTAGCCTAGGTCTAGGTTAGATTAACACTAATCTAACCCCTAGGTTAGGTTTAGTTTTAGGTTACTAACATTAATAATTCCAGTTAGGTCTACATTCCGTACACTCAGAAAAAGACCTACAACATGCATTCTTGAATAGGGTTAGCTCCTGTTCTGCTTTTAGGCTACAAAATTGTATGAAACCGAATTATTACCTGGTCCACGATCGAGACCTTCCAGATATACTTCGATATCGGGAACCAATCCATTTCACATGATCAACCTGAGTTATACTCCGGACTAGCTTATTCAATGCTTCTAGACCTTGCAACCTGTTCAAGGTCTGTAATTTTAATTCATCACGAACAAACTTAAAGCAATACTTGGATCAATTCCACTGATCCAAGGCTAGGTCTTATAGATGGATAACTCTATGATTCATTCCGAGATCAGATTAAACTCAGATACAAAATGAAAGAAATAAAAGAGTCCAATCATATTCCGACTCAGTCAAAGATCTGCAATCTGCAAAGAAGATACAGTACATATCAAGCATGATTTCTCAATCAAGGAACACATCCTTTTTACAAAGAAATCACATATCAACACTTGTATGCTCAGGAGGAAGTAACAACAGTTCAGGGTGTTACATGCTTCCCTCCTAAAAAGATTCATCGTCCCGATGATTACATATTCGATTAACCTTCAGGTCAATCAATTTATTAGTTCACAAATCAATGCGACTATTTTCCAACTTGAATAGTTCCAGAAATCAATGTCACAACACATTTTATTCAACCTGAATAATGTTTGCCTTCATCTGGCTTTCATAAATACTTATAAAAAAAAAAGTTCATTAAAGAATGTTTTGTTAACAGATTTCATTCTGTTGAAAAAGAGAAGGAAAAGCAGTTTTCATCTCTTCCAGATTTTCCCAAGTTGCACTTTCTTCGTTAAACTGGTCCCACTGGACCTTACATTGCTGTATCTCACGATTTCTTAAATGCAATTGGTGAGTTTCCAGCACTCGTGTGGGTTTAACCACGATTATTCCTGGGTCTTGGACCTGCAAGGAATTCCAATTTAAAACATGTGACAGATCTGAAACGTATTTCTTAAGCAAAGAAATATGAAAAACATCATGCATGCGAGATAAAGCAGGTGGCAATGCTAAACGATAAGCTACAGGATTGATTATTTCGACAATTTCGAAAGGTCCCACGAATCGAGGTGACAACTTGGCAGCCTTGCCAAAAGTTATTGAACTCTTCCTGGGTTTAACACGAAGAAAAACCTTATCACCAAGCTCAAACCTTCTATCAACCCGCTTAAGGTCAGCGTAGCTCTTCTGTCTATCCGCTGCTTCCTTTAGTCGTTCACGAATCAGCTTAACTTGCTGTTCCATTTCAGTGAGAATCTCTGGTCCAATTACCACTCTATCCTCAACACTGTCCCAACTAACAGGAGTTCTGCACTTTCTTCCATAAAGTGCTTCAAATGGTGCCATTTTAAGAGATGAGTGATAAGTATTGTTGTATGCGAACTCAACTAATGGAAGATACTCCTCCCATTTATACTGTTGATCCATGCAATACATACGCAACATGTCCTCCAACACTTGATTTACCCTCTCAGTTTGTCCATCCGTTTCCGGATGATATGCAGAACTGAAGTTTAGTTTTGTTCCAAGAGCTGCGTTAAGCGTTTGCCAAAACCTTGACGTCATTCTAGGATCCCTGTCAGATATAATCAATTCTGGTACACCATGCAATCTGAAAATTTCATGTACGAATCTTTTGGCCAGCACTGGTGAATCATCCTTTAGATTTCCAGCGATGAAATGAGCTACCTTAGTCAGTTTATCTACAACTACCAGGATAACATCATGTTTATTCCTGGACATGGGTAGTCCTTGTACAAAATCCATGGTTATTACTTGCCATTTGTACTGCGGTATGCTATGAGGATATAATAGTCCAGCAGGGTGCATATGTTCTGCCTTCACCACGACATTCCAGACAATGAGTCACAAAATCTATTACATCCTTTTTCATACCTTTCCAAAAGTATTGTTGTTTCAAATCAGCAAGCATTTTTGTGATACCCGGGTGTCCAGAGAAAGGTGAATTATGAAATTCAACTAACAACTTCTTTCTCAAATCGTTCAGCATAGGTACATATACCCTGTTTTCATAACGCAAGATTCCTTCATTATCAAAATGAAAACCTTTATACCTTATATCCTTAGGTTCTGCAGCAAGCGCTGCTTTTACTTGTTGAAAGTATGCATCTGATTCTGAGGCACTTTTTACCTCGTCTTTAAACTGAGTTCTTAATGTTATAAGAGCAGAAATGTGCCTCCTACGACTTAGAGCATCAGCTACTCTATTCTCCTTCCCTTTGATATAGCTAATATCAAAGTCATATTGTGATAAAAATTCTAACCACCTTCTCTGTCTGGCATTCAGATTGGGCTGAGTAAAAATATATTTCAGTCCTAAGTGATCAGTTTTCAACTCAAAAGGTTTCCCAAGTAAGTAGTGTCTCCAGACTTGAAGTGCATGAACAATGGCAGCAAGTTCCAAATCATGAGGGGCATAATTCAGCTCATGTAACTTAAGTTTTCTACTTTCATATGCTATGACCTGATCATTTTGTAGCAAAACACCTCCAAGGCCTTCCCCAGAAGCATCCGTTACAACTGTAAAACTCCCATTAGGGTCTGGTACAGCTAATATAGGTGCAGAAGTCAACTGGTCTTTCAGACTTTTGAAAGCCGCTTCGCACTTGTCATTCCACATGAATTTCTTATCCTTCTTTTGCAATGAAGTTATTGGTGCAGCTATTTTAGAAAAATCCTTTACAAATTTTCTATAGTAACCAGCAAGACCCATGAAGCTTCTTACTTCATGCACATTCTTTGGTGCAGGCCACTCAGTTATTGCCACTATTTTTGAAGGATCTACAGCAATTCCTTCTTTACTTATGACATGACCCAAATAGTGAACTTCTGAATCAAAGAAAGAACATTTGGATAACTTACCATACAACTTTCTTTTTCTCAAAATTCCCAAAACTATCTTCAAATGCTCATTGTGCTCCTCAACGCTTTTAGAATAAATGAGAATATCGTCCAAGAATACAAGTACAAACTTGTCCAGGTATTCTTGAAAAATATTGTTCATCAAGTTCATAAAGGTTGCGGGTGCATTAGTTAATCCAAAGGGTAGAACTGTGAATTCATAATGTCCGTACCTTGTTCGGAAAGCTGTTTTATGAATATCTTCCTCTCTAATCCTTAACTGATGATAACCAGATCGAAGGTCTATCTTAGAATAAACCGCTGCTCCACGCATCTGATCAAACAGATCGTCGATCCTAGGAAGTGGATATCGGTTCTTGACTGTTGCTTTGTTCAACATCCGATAATCAATACACAGCCTTAGTGTTCCATCCTTCTTTTTCACAAATATTACAGGCGCTCCCCAAGGTGAAACACTTGGTCTGATCAAACCTTTAGACAAAAGCTCTTGCAACTGTGCCTTAAGCTCAACTAACTCTGTAGTAGTCATCCGATAAGGTGCTTTGGAAATAGGTTCTGTTCCTGGCTTGATTTCAATGGTGAAGTCAAATTCTCTCTTGGGTGGTAACCCTGGTAATTCCTCAGGAAAAACATCCCTGAAACTTTGTAACAGAGGGAATCGTTTCATGAAATCATCATCTTCTTCCGAAGATTCGGATATCTTTACTGCATAAAGGGTACATCCTTTATTTTTAGCCTTTTTAAGCTGCATAGCTGACAGTTTTCTAACTGAAATTTCCCGTTTCACCCCTTGAATCTCTGTTGATTCCAGCTGATCATCTAAACATTTTATGTTCTTTTCATAGCAGTCTACTTTTGCTTTATGGTCAGCTAACCAATTGACACCGATAACAATGTCATACGATCCTAAAGGTGTAACATAGAGGTCAACTTCCGTGGAAAAGTTAGGTAAGTCAAGGACTGCCCCAAAAAGACACATACTCACTGTATGAACAGAATTATTACCATCTTTATACGATCCAGATTTATCCATTTTCCACTTTTCTTTTAAGTTTAGAAGCAAGTTTATTAGATATAAAACATTCAGTAGCTCCTGTATCAAAAAGAATAGTGACAGGTATGCCGAATAACTTACCCGGAACTTCTATAGGTGTCACTTGCTTTTCAGCTTGCTTGTCCGCTACTGCAGCATGTATCTTATGCTGCTGATTACGATCATCCTTCTTCAAGGGCACTTGATTTGCATAGTGATCTTTGCCACAATTATGTAACACCTCCTACGGAGTCCCTTTTAGGCTCAAAGTTGCCTCCCGGTTTTGTAATTGTCACGTTGTCCTCCATAGGGCTTATGCCCATTGTTATAATTTTTAGCAAAATTATCCCTTACGTTTCCAATGCAGGCTTATTTACTACTGCTTTCTTATTGTTATCTCCTGAAACTTACTCTTGTTTCCAAACTTTTTCCATGGTCCTTTTCTGGGTGCAAGAGAGGTTGAAGAGGGGTTTGCAGTCTTCTTCCGCACTTCCTCTTTATGAGCAGAAATAGCCTTTAATTTCTATTCTTGCCTTATGGCCTTTTCAACAACTCCTTCCATAGTGGTTGGGCTGTGAACATCGACCTCTCCCCCTATCACGGGATTGATCCCATGATGAATTTCCGTATTCTAACTTCTTCTCGTCGGTTTGATCTTTGCGGTACATACTTGAGGAGTTTTGTAAACCGCTCCCGATGTTCGATTCTGTTAGCTTCCCTTGAGCTAAGTTCTGAAATTCTGTCATTTTCGATCATAGAAAAGTTGTGGCAGCCAACGTTGCCTAAAATAGCCTTTAAATTGATCCCAAGTAATATTGGTCTCATCATGTTTAGTTCAGCTTTACGGCTATCCCACCACGAAGATGCTTCGTGGGAAAGGTGATAGGCTCCCCAAATAGCTTTGGTTTCCTTCACGAGAAGTTCCTTATTGCAAAGTACTTCTCCATTTCACTGAGCCGATTCTCGCTCCATCTCCTAATGTGGTGCCATCATACTTAGGTGGACTTATCCTTTTTATATCATTAGTGAGTTCTGCTGCCAATCTGGCCTTTTTGTTTTCTGGTTGGACAGGTGCATTCCCAGCATTAACATCAACACCCATGTCGGGGTTGTCCTCAGGAGGTTGCTGATTATTATTATCAGCTTCTTCATCCTCCTCATTTCCCATCACCTGCTTTCCAGTACAGCTAAGCGATCTCTTGTGTCCAACAGGGCAGCAAGGATCTCATCAAGTTTCTGGGTGGTTGCCGCTCCTCCTTCAGGTGGAGCATTATTCGCAACGTTCCCCCTTGTTCTAACCATTTTCTGTTACAAGAAAATTCAGGTTTTTATCAGATTATGGACACAATAGGTCCAAGAGCTGCAACCTTCAGCTCTGATACCAAGATGTAACGTCCTCATTTTATACCTTAGAACAAGTGAATTTTTTTTTTTTTTTGAAAATTGCATCCTGGTTCTAAATACATAATTTAGAACTCACAAATCAAATAACCATTCTTATAACAGACAACCATATGCAGCTGTAATGACTCGGAGTACCTCCGATCTATTCATTCCATGACTCGGTAATCTACCGATCTATTCATGAGTAATAAGAGTTGGCGTTTTTATTTAACACTTCACTCTTGCGGTTCTCTTCCCTATTCTGGGATTCAGAATGCTCTGTCCAAGGAACCTAACTGAATAATTGTTACCATTATTCATCGGCATCTCATCCCTTAGACTAGGTGAATTAGGACAACGCAATCAGCAACTTGCGATACTTTGGCCAAAGATTTGAAACATACTGTTTATGTCTCGTATTCCTTAACGGCATACTCGTCAATCTGGAATACACCCTTCACCCCATTCTTATGTTATGTAGAATGTCTTATACCACTTCATCGGTCCTTCCTATCTCAACTTAATCACTCGGAGACAGATTAACAAGGTGATAATGTTATATGGATGCCCACGAGGATTAGGGATATGATGACATACTGGTTCAATCCTAGTTAAACCAGTGTGTCAAGATACCCCGAATCTCCTAGGCAGCCTTATAACGTGACCACATTCCTAATCGGTCCCTGAGTAACTCGTTCGAGATCAAAGTGTAAATCTTAGCGATCAATGCAAAGGGTGTCGTCATAAGTCACCTGCATTGTTGTAACTTCGAGAAGATCCTAATCTTCTCGGAGGTACAACCCTGCAGTTGACTTGTGCCGTCAACCTTTAAATCCACCTCGAAAAGATCTACTTATTAATATGCGTTACGCACATTGAGTTTAAATTACATTAAAGACGTTCCCCTAAGGTTAGCCTTTCCCGATCCCTGGATTCTTCATCTAAGGATGGCCTTCCTCAATAAAACCCATTACATGGTGGAGATATTAAGGCCAAGGTCTCATCGGAGTTCTTAGAATATACATGATTCTAAAACAACGAAATTGAACAATAACTCATAACCTTCACATGAGATTGCCATCTGAACCCCATTAGATTTATATCAGTTCTCCTAACTGAATTTATATCATACTTATTAGTATCAAGATATCAATGATTAAGAATCCAATTTAATGTTGTCCTGTCATAATCAAGACTAGGGATTAGTAATTTAATTCAGCCTGATTAGCATTCTGCTTAGGTTCATTTTAACCCTATCTTTTAGAAAGACAAAGATTTAAAATTCAATTTTTGCTTTCGATAGAACAAATTAGAACTACTAAACACTCATAAGAATTCAATCTCATATTCTTGTAACTTTCATTGACAATCACAAAGTCTCCAATTTATACAATGATAACAATGCCCCTCCGGTATATAAACCGAAGAAGGTCAACAATCAGAATAAGAATACAACACATAAGTAGCAAATACTTATTTCCATTCTTTTCAGATCTATACAGATACATTTTGTACAATCAGCATACTTAATACAATGCTCAACGGAAAAAGGACATCTTTCCTCATATAATACATTTTAGAGAATCTATCTGAAATTCTACTTAAAATCAAATTTAATCAATCTGATTATCCTATCAGATCTGCATGCTTTTACCACTTACGGCAACCATCTGCAAAAATAGTCAACATGAGTCAGTTCGATGAACTGAGCATGATAAGCACTAACTTTTAAAACAATTGCAATCCATCAATTGTTTTCATTAAACACCCTGTTTAAATGATATAAAATCACCAATCAAATAAACATGACTCAGACTATACGTTAAGAATATATCATGTCTATAACGTGTAACAATAATTTTCATTACGGAGTAGTCCTATATACTTCTCAAATATTTCATCAAAATATTAGGGATCAAGAAGAACAAAAGTGTCCTAAGCAATTATTCATTGTAAATCCCAAGTTGAACAAACATCAGACAATCATTATATTCAACTTAAAAAGAGGAATATCATATCAATCCAGTTACCGTCATTATGTAAAATCAATTACAGATGTTAGTTAAACAATTATATCAACTTATAATTTACAACAGAAGAGAAATAAACAAATTGTACATGTTTCCCTCTGAACTAGCTCATGTCTATACCATCTTTCCAAAAGCAAGGCATTCACTTAATACACATGCTAATAAATCAGTTGAGTCCATCATCAACACCACCGTTTTATTAAAACTTACAATAAAGCAACTACAGTACAGTAGCCTTCTTGCCAAACAACGGCGTCTATCTACCAAGCGGACTCAGTATGACCTTACGCAAAAGCGACAGATAAGAAAATTAGCACTGAAAGGATTTTAGACACAAGGTCGAAATCAAAGAACTCCTTTGCTATAGCAGTCAACCAAAGACTCATGATCATTTAAGCAATGACATTTCCCTACGACTATGCGAAGGGATTTTAAAAGCGAAATCAAGCGGCATGCACAACCACATCAAACTGGAATGTAATCAGAAGGAAAACATACACAGAATATCGTAATCACCCCTGAACGAAATCAGAGTTGAAAGTATGGTATTCACGACCTACTTAAAAGGCCATAATTCATGTTATCAAGCTTAATTAAAGAAAACCAACAAAGCCAAGAACATTACATGTTCATACTCAGGCTTATACGGAAAACAGTGACATAGATTACCATTCGAGGAATTAAAACTAAGTCCATAAACAGTATTCACAGTTTAGCTTTTCCAGAAGCCGACATACAAGATATCTTCCCATACTCACAGAACCCAACAAGTCAAAAACAAAGTAAACCCAACAGTTATAATTTGAAGCAGTTACACTGTTTATCTATCAAGAATTCAACTGAGTCCCAACAACAGTAAACAAAATACATAGAAGATAATGATTCCATCCGTGCCAACATTGGCAAGCCTTTAAAATCAGGTTTATACAAAAGCTATATAATGATTTAGTAACAAGAAATCCAACGGAGCCCGTATAACTATATTTGCTCCAAGCTTACATAGAGTGGAATACATATTTAAATGCCCAACTGAGTCTGAACCACAAATTCCTTGTAAAACGAAAGTATTCATTACCAAATAACAGAAGTCGCCTTACCTGTTACTCCAACAAGACTCAGACAAAGCAATTTCCAACATTCAAATATATATATATATATATAGCTTCCACAGTGGCCCAATTTATACGAATCATTTAATGGACTCTACAGAGTCGTTCAAATAAAATACATATATCCATATTGTATACTGTCAACGGGTTGAATCCCATTACCACAATAAAAAGGAAAAACAACTTCCACAGGGTCGTAATGACTACTGTAACACAGTAGTTACCTCTTCCCAAACAACTTTAAAAGACAAAACGAAACCCAACAAGTATCAATAACCACCCCATCAATAACCACGACAGAGCTTACAAGGTTCTTTTAAAACTGAATAATCAAACAAATGTCCAGCAGTTTCCCTTCCAACAAGTATTCACAACATGCATCGATGACAAAATCGACAAGCATAACAATGGCTTGTACCCTCACAAGAATAATTTATGGGCTCTCGCCGAGCAGGCCGAGCATACATTCCTTTCATATATTTCACATATTTAAGCCAGAATGCAAAACACAGAGAAATAAAGCCACAGTTCGAATTTAATAAACACCCATCAAGGATAAATGAAAAATCAAACCAGCATGAAGATACAGTGCCAAAATCACACAATGACATCCATAGAAAATCATCTATTTCCATAAATCATTTGAACAGAGTTGTTCTAATGAAATCACTTGAAAGACAACAAGATTTTTAAAGGTTAGGGCCTAACATGCCTGGATTTTTGCTCAAAATTCCGAAGCAGACCACTGAAAGAGCTCGGACTTCCTTTTCCTTTTCCAAGTTAGAGCGACCAACAAAATTTTGCTATCTCCATGACATATATATTTTCCTTGCTAGAGAAAAGAGCTAGATACGCTCATACTCGCCATGCAACACAAAGAAGAATGCAGTGCGAAGAACCAGTGAACAGAAGAAGGAAAACCGAAATTCGCGATAAGCCAAACAAAACAACAACTTTCCAATTTGCATGCCTTCTCGCGAATTCCGAGCTCGACTACCGAGCTCATTAATTGCATTTACTCCAAATTTCCCGCTCAAAATCCACTGCACACCACCGCCAAAGTTGGCGATAGACAAATAGAATTTCAAGACCATTTTCAGTTTTGGCGACCTGCCACGTCGGCTCAATTAGCCGTTTCTAAAACCTCCACCAATACATGTCCTTCATACTTATCCTTTGCATTAAATAACATAGAAACTGCCACCCATGGTTCACATCCCTCCATAGGTCCCCATAATCCTTGCCCAATAGTTAGGTTAGTAACTTAGGTTAGAATTTAGGATAACACCTAGTCTAACTTCATAGAACATAGATACTAACTTAGGACATTAGTTCTTAGCCTAGGTCTAGGTTAGATTAACACTAATCTAACCCCTAGGTTAGGTTTAGTTTTAGGTTACTAACATTAATAATTCCAGTTAGGTCTACATTCCGTACACTCAGAAAAAGACCTACAACATGCATTCTTGAACAGGGTTAGCTCCTGTTCTGCCTTTAGGCTACAAAATTGTATGAAACCGAATTATTACCTGGTCCACGATCGAGACCTTCCAGATATACTTCGATATCGGGAACCAATCCATTTCACATGATCAACCTGAGTTATACTCCGGACTAGCTTATTCAATGCTTCTAGACCTTGCAACTGTGTTGAAGTGTCCGTAATTTTAATTCATCACGAACAAACTTAAAGCAATACTTGGATCAATTCCACTGATCCAAGGCTAGGTCTTATAGATGGATAACTCTATGATTCATTCCGAGATCAGATTAAACTCAGATACAAAATGAAAGAAATAAAAGAGTCCAATCATATTCCGACTCATCAAAAAAGATTTGCAATCGCAAAGAAGATACAAAGATACATATCAAGCATGATTTCTCAATCAAGGAACACATCCTTTTCACAAAGAAATAAGTCATCTTTGGGGCAAGCGAGGTTAAGGTCTCGGAAATCTATGCATATCAGAAGTCCCCCCTACGCTTTTAGTGATCAGTACGATGTTAGAAATCCATTGAGGATAATCAATAGGCAAGATGAAGGAAACAGAAAAGAAGTCGTTGAAGCTCTTCTTTGACCAAGAGGGCAATGTGTGGATGCATTTTTCTCGCTTTTTGTTTGACTGGTTTGGAATCGGGTTTAGGGTGATGTTATGGATGGCAATGGTAGGATCAATTCTGGCATGTCGGCGTAGGACCAAGCGAAAGCTTGGTTGCGGGTACGAAGGAAGGTACTAAAGGCGGCTTGTTCGACGATGTGTTAAGGGATTGTACGATCTTCACAATGTGAGGATCCTCCTCCGTGTGGATGTTGATTTCTATAGTTGACTCATTCAACATGGTTTGAGTTTCAGACGGTAAGGCACGTTGAATATAGGAGTCGTCCGCCCCAAGGTAAGTGAGGATGGAGTCATCATCCTGGCACTCAACAACATTAATCGAAGGCGAATCCTCTTCGATCATGTCTGGATACAGAAGGGGAAGAGAAGATGGATCCTCATTATCGCGTTGATAAGTGAGAGGACCTATGGAGATAGCATTTATGAAAAAAAAAAAGTTAGGAGGGATAGATTCAGGGTCTATCGACTCTGTGGGTGATGATGGCAAAGTGGGTGATGATGGTTTGGTAGGGGTGACGTCGTCTTCTTCCAGGATACAACTGACACGAGGTGTCTCCTATGTAGGTGTTTCAGGAAAACCGAGACCACTGCGATCATTGTGTTTGCGTGTAGTCACGGGAATGAGTGTATGTTGGCCTTGTTCGTAAAGACAAAAACCAAAGCCTTTCCAAGACAAAATGAGTCAAGAAGGTGAGGGAAAACGACGATTTGTCAAGTATTGAAAATCGGATTGGAAAGGAACCACACCAAGAGGAGGTTCAGGGGTAATGGAGGATGCGTCAACACCCCCATACGTTAGGTTGGTGCGGTAATGGGGTGGTCCGTGAAGATTACCTCCCCACGCGACGGTCGTAGGTGGGATGTGCATGTAACTATCCATACTCCCGTGGGGTATGGAAAGAACTAACGTTATATAGGCGGTACTCCCCAAAGAAAGGCATTGAAAACATCTACTAAGGGGTTAGAGGTTAGGATGTTATCTCATGGGAAAGGAAGTAATATTTAGAATGGCGGTTTCATTAGTTGAAGGTGTAGGTGCATCGGAAGTGGATGGCTAGGTTGGATGAATGGGTGTCTTGACTGGTACAAGCACATCATTAGGGCGATACAACATATTGCAAGTTTTGAAGGGGGGAGGATCAGATTTTATGGTGTAGGACTTCCCCTCGTACTCAAATTTTATGCATCTATGTAAGGTGGAGGGAACGCATCCCATAGCCCGGATCCAAGGGCGGCCTAACAACATGTTGTATTGGAACTCTCCCTCAAGGACATAGAAGAGTTCGGGTAAAGTACGTGGTCTACCACGATTGTTAAGGATCACGGTGCCTAAAGTAGAAGTAATAGCATCATTGAATGATCGCAACATGATGGGGTTGGCACACATGCAACTAGAAGGGATATTCATTTGTTGGAAGGCTTTTGAAGAGATGATGTTTAGGCTAGCACCTCATCAATCATAACACGATGTACCCGAATATCCCGAACGTACACTGAGATGAAAAGAGTAGGGTCAGGATCTTCGGCACCAAAGTCGATAATTTCATCTTCGGAGAAACTGACAGCAGCGGCTTGCTGTACAGAGATAGAAGTGGTTGGGGAGATAGATTGTTTGGTGAGCGAAGCAACATGATTGGGTGTTAGAATAGAGGTAACAGGCAAGGTTTCATTAGGTAAAACCTCTATCCCTTGAAGGATCTCAACGAGAGCTTGTCGATGAGATTCAGAAGTCTGAATGAGATCATACAATGTCATTTTTACAGGCGATTGGTGAAGCTGTTTGATCATAGTTCGATGGGCAATGCCATTAGAGACGGGATAGGCAGGTCCGCGAATAACCACTTTAGGTGGTGGTGCAATCGGGATGGTGGACGGAGAAAGAGATGCCGCAGGCATGTTTTCTTTCGCTTTCCCATTGTTTTTCTGCCCTCGAGTAGCAACACTAATCATATTGATCTCGTGAACACAAGAGGAGGAAGACGGTAGGGATAGGTCATGGTTTTCGAGAGGTGGGGCTGTAATAATGAAAGATCTTGGTGAGGTGGGGACAAGTGGTATAGGAGAGGGAAGCTGAAGCTAAAGGTCTCTCTCTTCATAAGTTGTCTTTCTTAACTTTTCTATCGAGAGAGGTGAGAGACGAAGTATGGTTTTAACACTTTGCATCCCTCTACGTCATGTCCTAGTGTGCGGTGGTAGCGCAGATTTTAGACTCATCGTAACCTATAGGTCGGGTTTAGATGGATCATAAGGTCTAAGTGGGGGTAGGGAAATTGTCGCATTCTCCACCAACATAGCAAGGATTTTGGCGTAAGACCCTTTGAGTGGGTCAAAGTCAGAGGAAAATGAGGCTATTGACTGGGTCGATTCTGGTGATGATGTGGTGTGGTTGGTTTGTATGGGGGTGGTTTAGCCAAGGAGTTTTGGTAATGGGTTTTAACTAACCGTGGTTTCTTTGACGTAGAGGATATGTTTAGCCGATTGGATGATGAGGCCACAGATGATGTGGTATCAAAAAACAACCACGGAGAAATAGGAGTGACAGAAAACAAATCTTTTGATGGTGGAATTTGTTTATGGTTGATAGGTAGATAGGATACGCGGGGTAGCGGTGTTGCTATACCCTTGATTTCTATATGGTGCGAAAGGCGTAGGTTGCTTTAAAGAAAACGTAGGAGGTATGATATATTGATGTAAGGTAGAGGGATGGGGTCCCAATATGGAAGGTAGGTGTGATGACGAGGGTTTTAGTTGTGTTAATGGCATAGATTGAGGAGATTGAGTCTGTCTCCTAATGGGATGGACGGCTTTATTTTTAGATAAATCAAGCCGCTTAGGTGGGTGTGTTAGACTAGGTATGGGTGAGGTCCCAAGCGTAGGGGAAGATTTGGCTAAGTTAATAGAAGTGGACAAGGTATTTGGTAGAGATGAGGGGGGTGAAGATGAGAACATGGGCATTTTAAGCTTCTGTAAACACTTCGGGTATATGGTGGAGGCATCAGGATCGGTCATTTGCATTTGAGTAGAATATGGCGTACTCAAACGTTCCCATAGAACCTATCTATCTTCTCGTGGAATGAAAGTCCTCACCTATGAATAGGAACTTTTGTATGGAAGAAAGGTGGGTTGTGATTACGGTCCACTTGTGGGTGTGATACAAGAGGTATATGAGGCACTTTGTATCAATGGGCGTTAAGAGGTCAACCATTCTTTGAAAAGATTTAGGTGACGAAGGACTAATAGGTAGGAGAGTGTGTTTGAGAGGATCTGTCATGTTTAAAGAATGTGGAGATGTCGGTTCAAGAGGTTGCTCGTCTAAGGATAAGAAAAGAAGTGGCGAGCTTTCCTTTTATGCAAAGAAGAATGGTAGAAGGAGACGTTTGGGAAATAGATAAATTAGATAACATCCGCTCACCGTCTTGCAAGGATGTGGTATAAGAAGGCTCATTTGTGAGAAGGGAACTCTAGGAAGCTAATTCCTTGATGGGTAAAGGAGCGGCAAGGATTTAAGTTTGTCTTGATGGCGAGGAAGGGGGTTCGGTTTCTGCGTTAGTGAAGAGTCTTGATTGAGAATTTGTTCGATAGAGGTCTTTGGGCTGGGAATCGAAGACTGCATGGATCTCATGAACACTCTCCTCGGCTAAGATATATTTTTTTAGATTCTTTGTTAGAAGAATGATTCGGGAATGGTTTCTTGAATATTTTCAAATTTCGCTTAGTAGGGCGTTAGGATTATCAAAGGCTATATCCCCAAGCATCAACTATTTCTGCACTATGTTTTTCAACATCTTGCAGCTCTCATGACCGTGTCCCTTCACACGGTGGAAGTTCTGAAGTCATTTTCTTTGTACCAGAAGGTATGGCGCGAGTGGAATCAAACCCGAATGAGGTTTAACAGGAGGTAAGGTAATGGCTCCTGCTTTGAGCAATTTTTCCAATATCACACCATATGTTTCTCCCAAGGGAGTGTAGTTGATGGGTTCTGCTTTATACTTATAGGTGGTTTTTGGCGGGGTATTAGATGGTGGTTGGGATTTGACCATCACCGCGTGCACAGCCCCTTTTGATTTCGAAGCGGTCGATGGGTGAGGATTGGTGGTGTTAGGTTTGTTGGTGGAATCTTGGGTTCGGAAAGTGGGGTTTTTGTTACGCAACCACAATTTCTCTTCCTCTAAGGCTCGAATCTCTAATTTTCGAGCCATAGTAAAGGCCTCGTCAAATGTACGGAAAGTTTGAATTTGGAGGGTAGGAGAGATGTGCTTAGCGCAGGCCCGCGTAAATAGTTCGATAAGTTCGGTTTGAGGCAAGGCATACGTAAGTTGGTTGATAAGGCCCCGCCATCATCCAACAAAATCATAATAGATTTGTCTTCAAATTGTCGAGATGGCATAGAGGTCGGTGATATATACTTTCTTGCAATGTTAATGGAGAAATGATCCAAGAAAGATTGGGCTAATTTGGTTAAAAGAGAAGATTGAGTGTTGGGTTAAAGCAATCATACCACTCCAAGGTGGGTCCTGATAAGGACATGGGAAAGGTGCGGAGTAGTAAAGCGTCGTCGTGAGCAATCGGATAGCGTAGGCATGTATAAATGATCGCAAGTGTTGTTGAGGGTCCTCATTCTTTGTTAAAACGGGTAAATTTTGGTAATTCCCATTGAGGAGGATATGAATGAAGGGGGATCAAGGGTGGATAGGCTCCCGACAAACTTGCTCGTATGTCAAGGCACTACGACTTCTGAAACAAGCCTCCGGGTTTTGCATTTTGTTCATCATTTGTTTAATTAAATCAGTAGTTGGATGAGATGATGGTGTGGTTGTGGTAGCGGAGGCAAATTGGGCCAAGGGCCACCGCTGAGACAATGGTGGGGTTAAATGTTGATAAGGTATGGAGGACGCGTGTGTTGAGGCAACCGAATAGGGATGTCTATATAAGTGTTGAGGTTACCGATATGTGTGTGGAAATGAAAAGGTGGGTAGAGCTTGAAAAGGAAAGCTCATGTGGATAGGTGGCGGAGAGCAAGTCATGAGCAGGCAGTCTACAAGAGAGAGAGGTAGGAGCAACATGGTAATGACATGTTGGGCCCAAGATTAACCAAAGGAAAGCCAATCATGCCATATGGACCCCTGAAGCCTGCCGAGGTAGATGACGGGACTAAGGATGCGGAAGGCAAAGCGAGTTGCTCAGTGGAGAAGGGGCTAAATGAGTAGCTATCTTGATAGGCATGCCAACAAGGAGTTGACCGTCGGGTGTACGGTCAAGGGCATGAGACAAATAGTCTTCATGTCAAAGACTAGGATTAGCATCCAGAAATTTGGCAAATTCTTTATCTCCCACAGGAATTTTAGGAACCTCGCTGGTGTTCGTAGGATTCCCCACAGAATGTGAAGGGGGTGATTCAGGAAAAGGAACAGAGCAAGCATGTGAAACCATGGCGGCAGCTTGCTTTGAGTGATAACAACCATGGACGGAGTTTACAAGTAGGGTTTCAATCATCGGGAAATCGAAATGACTCGGTATGCAGTGAAATTGGTAGGTTCTTGGTTTGTCAAGAATCTGAAAAACGATAAGAATCGATATTGGTCTCATAACCAATGTCGGTTATACTACTATATAGCCAACGTCGGTCGATTAACCGATGTCGGTGTAATAAGACTAGTATAAGAAAATATAAGAAGCTACGATTTTCTCGGTATATTTATCAAATTGTTCTAAGGTAATCACGAGAAGACAATGTATAACGGGGAAAACAGAATCGAAAACAAACAAGATGCACACGCAAATCCAGATACTAACCCTAGGGTTAATTTTAATTATTGTGGGCTTATGCCTTTAGACGCGGAATGATGTCAATCCTAAGCAAAAGAATTAGGGAAATGTCAAGTTTGTTTTGGCTTATAAGGTTACCTCAATCGTGCGGAGGAATACCGCGAAAAAGGGGGATGTTTTGAGTGTTGTGTTAATTGTGAAGTGATTCAAGTATGTGTTGTGCGGTGAAAGTAAGATTAATTTCCTGTCAATACCGTGGAAATCACCCCCATGTGTATGACTGTTACTTAGTCTATGTTCACTAGAATTGAAAACAGCAAGCAAGAATGTAATGCACGTCTTTTAAACCCAAATCGAAAATGATATTCGATGAAGCAAATGAGATGACTTTCACTAATGCAAAACTGGGAAAGCAAGACAAATTCTTCACTAAATATAACAAAAACAGCAACAACAAGTATGCTTCCTAAAATGAAAGCAAGCAAGAGAAACAGAAACCTGAAATGGGTCCCACCGGGCGTGCCAAAATGTTTCACACGGAATGTTTCGGCTCCACAGAATAGACTTGCTTCTATCCTATCATTCCTTTGAAAAAAAGATAAGGGTTAGGGCTAGGAGGAATACCTGTTGAATGTTGAGATGGTGTGCGCGTACCGTAGAGAGAGATCAGATCGACTGCGAAGAACTCCTTTTTGTCTTGGAAGGACTACCTGCAAGTAAGAATACAAGACCACAAGATTTTAATTAGACAACAAATGAGGGATCTGCCTTAGGCCCAGGAAATATAAAAACTTCCTTTCGAAGGTGGTCAGTTCCCCTTTTAATACGATTTAACACAAATGATAATATAGAAAGCTATTGCAAAATCATGATTTAGGTATCTCGTTACAAAGCAATAGAAACTAAACTATCAATAATAAAGCGCCACTTTGTTTGTTCGGTTACTGGTCATTGATACGTTCAGGTTGAGTTATAGGGATAAACCAGGCTGGATTTGGGGTTGTTAGGTGGCAAATAGGCAAGCAAAAGGTTTTGGGGTATAAGTCACAGTGACCGACGGCGGTCACTGGGTAACCGACCGCGGTTAGATAACCGATGCCGGTAGAGGATAAACGATACTGGTAGGGGCAGCAATCTAAGTGCTTTTGGATAGAAGTTGGTTGCAAGGTGATTGTGGGGTTATTAGGATTGGTGGATGGCTGAGGGGAATGATGGGAGGATAGGGAAGACTCAGAGTGTGGTAAAATGGCCTTCTGGGCAATATCAGGGTGTGTGGGTGAAGGTTAAGTGCAGTAGTGGCTGGTAGTAGATCTAGGAATAAACTTATGATTACTATTAATCAACAGGCTCAAGAAAATGGTGCTTATAACATACTACTTACTTGCCCCTGATGCAGATGTAAGTTTCAGGACTGTGATGATGAAGACAAGACCCAAGTTGGATGCAGTTTTCTTTTCTGATGCTCGGATGAGTGTTACTGGGCTCTGGTTATTCAGTTGCAGTCTTGGGCTTGATGTCCTTCTCTGCAATCTCTTCTTGTTTCTTCACTTGTCTCTGCTCGGCCAAGCAAAATCTGGATTCCCTCGATGGTTTCTCCTTCTCCCGATCAAATGAAAATCCGATCCTTTGTTTTTGGTTGGAAGTGGTCATTTACGGGAACCGATGGCGGTTACGCAACCGACGGCGGTCGAGTAGGAACCGGTATCGGTCCAGTCAAAGCGGGCTATTTTTGGTAAAATAGCCAGCTTTCCCTCCTTTTCTTCCGAGGGATTGGTAGCGGGCTTGGTCAAGTCATTATGAAGTTGGTTTTAGGTGTGGATGAGGAGTAATTAGTCATAGGTGTGGATTTGGACCAAGTTATAGGTCTTAATTAGGTTAGTTTAGGGTTAAGACTAGGTCATGATGAGGTGGCGACATGAGGTGGCAGGTATGGTGATGTGGATTTATTAATTATAAGGTAATTAATAAATAATTGTGTAAGGTTTAGGTGGTGAGGTTAGGTTGAGAAATGTGATGCGGGTCACAGGGTCGTAAGACACAAATTTGGTGTCTACAACTAGCTAAGGTGGACAAATTTCCAGCGTTACTTGGGTGCCCCTAGTGTTATAAGAAAAATGATGATATATGGTTAAATAAGGTGTGCATAAGTTTTGAAAACAAGGAAGAATGGGTTAATATCACTCTAACTTATGGGAAGTCAACACCCTACACCGAGCCCTTAGGAGAAGAATTCCTTGATAGAATATATGTGTGCATTATTAGGGACCTTGAGGTAATTAATCCTAAGAAAGTAGTGATTCACTGGAAGACACTCATTTTATGAGCTACACCACTAGTGTAGAATGTGTCAATTAGGCACATGGGACTCATGATTTAATTAGGTAGAAATTGAGAGGCTCCATTATAAGAGCGAAAAGGGCATGCCCACTTAGGTGCCTAAGAGGGAAGAAGTTACCAAGCTAGATTGGGGATGACAACCACGATGTTTTCGATGATCCATGGAATCTCAATGGATATGTGAGATCAAACAAAGGAGCATGATTTTCTACACTTTGCATGGAACGACAACACAATAGTGGATGACACATCAAGACAATCTTTTAGGGTGGCACAATGTGAGAATTATGATCTCTATTAGATTCTTTAAGAGTAACACATCAACTAAGTTCTATGTTTATGATGGGAAAGGATCTACCTCGAGATAATGTCCAAGATTAGTGTGAGAGGATTTAGATGGAAGATGTAGAGGATTTAATTCCTTCCCTCAAGATGCAAAATTTTTATTCCACACTTCAAGGTTGTGTGCAAGGATGATATGTTCATTCAAAATTACATCATCAAGAAGGGAATTGGTGGGAGTTAACAAATGACTTGGTTCAAACTTTTGAATGTAATAGTACTAATCCTTATGTGAAAAACGTGCTCTAGGTTGTTAAGATCCTAACAATGGGATACATTTCCATGGTAGAGGAACAAATACGTGAATTATTGGGTGAACTCGGCTTAGAAGCAAACTCTAATTAGGGAGAATCGATGAGATACAACTTAAGCATGCTTACATGGAGAAGAGAAGGGAAATTTGGTATATATGATTGTTGGTCCGAAAATCTATCGGGTGGGCATATCTATGGATAGATGAATGAAAAGTGTGTAGGGCATAGCCCCTATTTGGGACAACAAAGAGAAACTAGTTTATTGTTATTTTACTACCGTGGAATGCATGCAAGTCCTATAGTATTCTTCCTTCAGGGTTTGGGATCTCGCCCAGATAGGGTATCCTCACTATGAATAGAAAGGAATGAAGGGAGGAATGGAGATAGGATAGATCCGAAGAGAGAAAAGAAATGAATTCCAAAGTAGAAAGGTCAGAGGGTTTATGTTTTGGGCTGGTAGTAAACAAAGCCAAACCTACTTGCATAAACAACAAAGCAATACATGAGGAAATGACAAAAAGTAGAGATAAATCTAATAGAAAAATAACATAGATCTAACTTAAGAAAGATCTAATGCACATAACACATCCATTGAGCACAAAGTCTTAATTTTTGTATTAATATTTTCTTACAAAAAAAGTACAAATCCTTTTCTTCTACTTCTATTTTCATCTAAAAATGTTCACCACACAGAATACAACAAGTATCCAAGTATTTATAGAAGGAAAAGGAGAAAGAAGGAAAAAAGGAGCCAACAACTATTTACAAAATATCTAAAATTCAAATGTTGACTTTAGGGCAATTTGTGGATGACAACATCCCATGGTGCAACATGGATGATGTCATCATTTGTGCCAACATTCTTTTAAATATTTTACAAAAATGGGATAAAATCCTAGGAGGAAGGAGCCTATTCATCATCATCCCTTGGCTAGAAAGGAGTATCTTGTTTCTACTCAGGAGAGGAAATGTGAAATTGAGCTTGGTACTCCATGAACTTACTGACCATCGTTTGAAGTTGATCCTGAGCAGGACCCTTGGTGTGATCCCGATGAATTCACAAGTCTCCCATTCATCTTTGAGTCTCTCCAAGAGTTTGAAGTATTCATTACCTACCTCCATTAGGTATCTAACAAATTTGCGGCAGGATAGAAGGTTATTGATAGATTCTGTATCAAAAGTGACCTCTGACTCTAAACCTTATGACGCGATCCCTTTGAAGAGCTGAATAGTGTCATCTACCTTCCTCAAGGCATATGATGGGGTGAGAAAATGTAGAGACATCCTTAGGATGATCTGTTCCATTTGATGCATTACATTAAAGGCTTCCTACTTTATTTTATCTATTTTCTCCAAGATAAACTCCATTTGCTCAACCCGATAGTCCAAAGTAGCAAGGACTTTGTTGGGTGCTCTTGGGTGATTGAAGATGCTGAATTTCATTAAGTCATCGACTAGGAAGTTGAGCATCTTCTAGAATGTCTCGTGTTGCAACCTAGCATGGTCCAACTCTTCGAGAGATAGGTCCTACTATTGCTTGGATTTCCTTGTTAGCTTGATCTATATTTTGATATAGCTCTGTGAACTTTATAATCACTTCCTCACTATCTTTGAGGATTTTCTCTCTCCAGTAGACAGTGCTACACTTTGCTTGCCAATCTTGGCGTACTCATTTATATTCTCCTGACTAAGGGCTTCAGGAATTTCGGTAGTAGCTATAGGAGGTGCATTGCCCATGTTTTGCAGGGCTCGAAGAAGATGCTTATTCTTCTCTTTCAATATCCTCTTCTCTTCCTTTGCCTCTTGAAGCTTTTTTCAAAGGGAATCCACTACGGATAAGGCCTCTCCTTGTAGGCTTTCTGAGGATGTTCCCATGGTGACCTGAGTCACTGTAAAATCTGTAGGAGACAAATCTTTTTTCTCCTTTGTGGGATCAAGGTATGCGATCTCCATAACTCTTTCACCTAAAGCGCTTTTAGAGAAGCAGGTTATAGCCTTTTGCTTCTTAGCCCATTTAATTGGAATGATGGAGAAGTCCATAGGTGTAATGGGGACTTTCCTCTTGTGATGGCTCGGGTGTTTGGATATCCATTCGACCTAAGGGAGTGGGACCAGGGGAAGAGGAGGGAACAGGGGTGGAAAAAGGAGAAGCTGCAATGGGCATGGGAAATGCATCGAGACACTCAGTGGCGGAATTGAGAGAGAAGCCAACATAGTGCTCACGGGGTAGGAGTCACCGTAGGATAGGAAATTATGGGGTGGAAGGGATATGAGAGATGAGAGAAGAAATGCTAGGGATAGATCCGTGAGGCAAGAGAAGATGGAAGAAGAGGAAGGGGGAATGGTAGAAGATGGGGAGAAGACACAACCAAAGGAGTGGTTGGTTGAGTTACATGAGGAGGGGAAGGAGGAGTGGGAGAGGGGATGATGGGAACCTCACCAGTTGTAGTAGTGGAAACATCCTGAGTGGATGTTCCCGTTGGAGCACTTACCGCTTCTTCTTCTTCTGGGGATATCAGGCTTACTACCTACTCCTCGGTGGTAGAAGGAGGACTCTCAGGAATTTCCTCTTGAGTGGTGTTTATCTCTCCCTCTTTATTTTCCCTTTTCCCTTTGGCAAGTGCTTCAACTTGGTGGGTGATTTCCTAAGGGAGACGTGGTAAAGTCTACTCTAAGGTAGATGAGATCATTTTTCTTCCACCAATGCTCGGTGCACCGCAGAGTTCCCTTAACCCTTTCTTGAATAGTCTAGGTGCATTAGTTTTATCAATCTCAAAGAAATGCGCCAATTGTCCCCATCCGTGTCTAGATAAACTTGATCAACTTCTTGATCAGTTTCTTGGAAACCTTTTAGGACAATGGCCACACCATATTGAATGATCTCTGCTAGGGCCATGTGGGAGTGATCCTTTCATGTGAGCTCAATCTCATGATATAGATCGATGTAGATATCTTTGATTTGAGGGATGTGAATTGGATAGAGATTTTCCCTTGGAAGGCAATCACGAGGATCAAAGGTTAGCCTTGTCGAAATTATGCTTTAAGTTGAGCAAATTCAAGCTCCACAAACATTTCTCGGGATTTGCTCTATGAAGTGTAGGTGTACCTACCCACTATGAGGGGGAATGGAGTTCTACCCTTCTTTCTTTTCAAACATTTCTCCTAGTATGTAATAAGTTGTCTAGATAGCTCCAATAGGATCAGCTTAGGTCCCACATACCTCGGTAACTTGGTGGGCTCCCCCAAGAAGTTGGTGGCTCTGAGATAGGTGAAAGTGGGGAATTGCGTGAATAATGCTCCCCACTTCTCTGGTAGTGACCACACTCTTGGTCATCCGACCATGAGTCATATTGGGCCTCAAGAGGTAGATGACACCATAGAAGAAGGCATCATTGATTTTGCTGAATTGGGCTATACTATTTTCCAGTCTTAACTTTGGATAATACTCGTATATTCTAACTTGGGGCCATACCCCACATCGATTCAAAGTGTTGGTATTCCCTTTCTAAGATGCAGCAATGTACACTACATAGGAGTTCATGTAGAACTTCCCAGTTTTTGAAAGTTGTTGAAGCTGCTCGGAGATGGTGCTTTGCTGATAATCTCTGCCCATTCAAAATGTTGATCCGGAACATTTTTTCTCATTATTTCTAAATATCTAAGCATCCACTTGTGAAAGTAATGGGCATCAGGAAGCCTAAACACCCTACTTAGGAAAGTGATGGTGTCACTTAGCTCTTCTGAGAAGTCACTGCGATGAATGACTTGTGGCCACCTACTCACCACCTTCTTGTTTTTGAGGTATACCTCATTCATTAGCTACATGCATTTGTCTTCATTTTCATTCCATGCCTTCATGCAGTCTTCTTGGCTTATTGCCACAAAATGCCAGTGGTGTGGGATACCCAACATGATCTAAAAATTCTGGCGAAGTGAGGTTGATTATTACCTCACCCTTCTCATTTTCGACACATCTTGTGTCTTTATTATAAAAACGGCCCACCAACATCATGAACTCATTGTTGATTGCACTCACAAGAATCCTCATGCGGCAAAATGTAGGCCACTGCTAACCAATTTGTCCATCCATGGGCTGCCCGTGACCTTCTTGGTTTTGGCCCAAAAGTCCTCCATGTCAATGTGACTGAGCTCTGAATCTATGATATCTAGGTCACACTCTGCAAGGGACTCATGCATCCTGACCCTTTGGTATTTATACTTCATTTCTTCTTCCATTAGTTTGGCTTTACCTTTAAAATTTGTTAGGATTCTTACTCGATGAAGACATGTGTGAATCTGAGTTCATTTGCTGATCTGCAAGAAGAATCAGGGAAGTCCACCATAGAAGAGCCATGTTAGCTATTAAGTCATCCATCAAAGCTTACAGAATGAAAATTTATCAATTTATGAGTCTTTGGGCGCAAGGCACAGGTCTATTGTAGGGCTCGCAGGTCTCGAAGAGCAAGGCACACTTTGGGAATGTGTTGTAAGGAAGAAAACATCACCAAAGGGGCACAGGGCATGGAAAGGCCACACACAACATTCAGATGTTGGTGTTAATGGATGTGCGCTTGCACCATATGAAGGGTTTTAACTGGGCGCAGATTCATTTGGTGTAGCAAGGTCTCAGGGTGTGCCTTTAGCATAGATGTGGTACATGTTGCAAAACATTATGATGTACCAAGGGCGTAGATTCAAAGGGTGCATCATTAAGGTAAGGTGTGCCAAGAATTTGGCTTTGCATGGCGCGGGAAGGGCTTGCACAACATTCAAATGTTGGTGTAGCTGTAAGTGTGCTTGCACCAATGCTTGTGCTTTAGGAATTCATAAGGCACGGGAAAAAGCTAATGTTGTGTGTGGGGACAATGATGCCTATTGCATGCGACTATGCTTAATATAACAATAATGAAACTTACACTAATTGAAAATAGTGGGTTTGATTGCAACAACTTTAGAATTTTCACTCTTTTGGCAGGCTTTGTGGTTTTTTGCTTCTTTCAACTCAAATTTTGATAGTGAGGGGAACAGAGGAAAAAGGGACAGGGATCCATTCTGAGGCAAGGCCTTCTAGGTTAGCAGATCTGGAAGGAGAGTAAAAATGGTTTGAAGGTGGGTTGATTTGCAAAATGGGTTGGAGTTGCATTATCTTCTTAGGTTCTTTTTTTGTGTTTTTAATGACACTAACCACCAAAACCAACAAAGAAACCACAATAAATCCACAAGAAGGGCAAGGGCCACTTACCAGGAATATATAAGATAGAGGAAATGATGTGGGGTCCACGAATGTGACAAATAGCAACACGCGGGGCTGACAGGAATGCTGACAAGTGCAGAAGAATAACTTTTTCACATTTTTTCAATCGTGAAAATGACAGGTCGATGCACCTATATATAGAAAAAGGTGTAATAAATGCACCACCAAATTTTTATAAGGTGCACCCAAATAGATGTCAACACAAAAATATTTTCACTCTAGGCACAACTTTGATATTTTCAACATTTCCTTTTCAGTTCTTTAGCGTACCATTGAGGGACGCAACATTTTGAATGTTGACAAGCTAGTACATGCACTTGGGCATAGCCTTGGAAGTCACAACATTGGAAGGCACAATATCTAGAGTGTTGACACTCCAAAGGATGTGCCAAAGGAAAGGAGGGGCATAGTTTTGGTTGATGTAACGTGAAGAAAATATGCGCCTAGTCTAAAAGATAGTTCTAAAAACTAGATTTTCTAGAAAGGGATTTTATGCCATTCCGAATGCTAAGGGACCTCAACAAGGAACTAGAACAGAAATTTTGGTATGGTTACCTGAAAATTTCCCTTGTCAATTTTACAAGATAACAATGATAGATGGCGAGGAATTAGAGAACTTGGATGTTAACCATATTATGGGTATGCATAAAGTAAAAGATAGTTCGATGAGAAAGTGTACACCTACCACACACCCTTGAAAACAAGATGGTCAACATTTTCTTAGAAATGGAACCTAAGGAGGATACTATTGGGGATTATTGATAAGAAAAGGAGGTTTCAAAGATCATTGATTGATTGTGTGAGTTTTAGGTTTTATTTTTGCATGCATACCATGATCTTAAGGGAGTTCACCACTCTTTAGGAGAGATGTGGATCAAACTAAAGGAGGGAGCATGCCCGATTCGGAAGTGAACTTACCAAATGAGCCAAAATTTATGCATCTAGGTCAAGAAGGAGATTGAAAATATGATCACTTTAGGTATCACTGAATCTATTGAGGAATCATAATGAATAAGCCCAATGTTTATTATAATTAAAAAGGATGAGAGGATAATGATTTTTGTTGATTATAGAGATTTGAATGCATTATGTGTCGGTGATCCCTTCCCAACACCTTTCATTGAGAATATACTAGAAGGAGTAACCAGGCATGAGATATATTATTTGGCGTATGGATTCTTTGGGTATCATCAAGTTCAAATTGAAAAGGAAGTCCAAAAATACATATTTTTCCACCGAGTGGGTAATCACTTCCTACAAATTCATGCCTTTTGGAAAGAAGAATGCTCTGCTATTTTTTTTCATGCACAAAGTGGTCAAGGAATTTCAATATTTTATCCATAAGTTCCTTCAGTCTACCTTGATGACTCGATGGACATTGTATGGACTATTCGACACCATTGTGAAATTTGCAGTTGATGTTCGAGAGATGCCCATAGTTGCACATATCCCTCAACATCAAGAAATGTCTCTTTGTTACTCCATTTTGAACCCTATTGGGGCATATCATATGTAAGGAAGCTTTATTGGTTGATCCTACTAAGGTTTTTTTATAGTGGTATTGGAGGAACCTACCAGCCAAAGCACAATGATCATATTCCTTGGGAATACTAAATATTACCACAAATTTACTAAAGGGTATGCCAAAATCACCACACCACTTGACGAATTGTTGAAGCAAAGATGTACATTCCATTGGAGAGAGAGCACAACCGATGGAATTTGACACATTAAATAATAATATTATTAATGCACCTATATTACACTTTCCCTCTTGGGATAAGCCATTCAAAGTACATGTTGATGCTTCGGGAATGGTGATTAGGGAAATATTAGCACAACTTGGAGAAGGAATTTTGACCACCCCTTGTGTGTTACCAACAGAAAGTTGACACCAACAGAGATGAACTATACTACTATTGAGTGTGAATCATTTTAATGATCTACACGATGTAAAAATTTAGGAAATATCTATTAGCAAAACCTTCATATTCTACACAAAACACATGGCGTTAAAGTATTTGATGAACAAGACCATTTTACAAGGGTGAAAATGTTGGCGGTCCTATTATTTCAAGAGTTTTAGTTGAAATTTCTTATGTAACAAGGAACGAGTAACTCTGTGGTCCGACCATTTATCTAGGATTGACTCTAGGAGGATGCACAAAGCATTGAGGATACAATGCCAGATGCACAATTGTTTAGATTACGGCGCGTGCACCCTATAAATTGGAAGATGTTCCCGGTTTCTCAAAATGGGTGTGAAACTGGAGGGAATGAAGACCTTGGAAAGGAATAAGTTATCCATACCCACTGCACCCAACATGATAATTAGTGGAGACTTATACAATCTAGGCCATAATGACATTTTACACCGGTGTGTGTTAGAACATGAGCATGATGAAATCATGGAGGAAGTACATAGTTGGATTGGAGGAGGACACTATGCAACAAACGCCACTACATGGAAGATTTTACTAGTAGGGCTTTAGTGGGAAAGCATATACCAAGATTGTATTGAGTTTTGCAAGGCTTGTGACCATTTCCAGTGCCTTAGAAAACTAGGAAGAAGGGATGAGATTCCTTTGAGATTGATAGCTAGTGTAGAACCATTTGAGAAGTGGGTGATTTATTTTGTAGGACCAATTTCACCTGTCACACGAAGGGATGGGTCTTTCTATATCATTACTTGTTGTGATTACCTAATAATAAGGGCAAAGGAATCACTTATAAAGGATTGTACAACAAACACAACATGAAGGTTCCAATGGGAAAACATACTCGAGAAGGTATGGGCACTTTTAAAGCTTGTCTAGTGACAAAGGAACACACTTTTTAAATGAGACAATTAGGATTTTGTTAGTAGAGTTCATGGTGGCCCATCACAAGACCACCCCATATCACCCCCAAGCTAATGGAACTACTAAAGCATTTAACAAGATACTGAGTCACACGCTGACCAAAATTTGTGATGTGGGAAGATAGGATTGGGATGAAAAAGTCTCATCCATACTATGGGTGTATAGGAAAACCTACAAGAGATTAAAATAGGCCACATAATTTCAATTAGTGTTTAGCACATACACTATTTTACCAATAGAGTTTATGTTACCATCCCTAATATTACACACGCATGAGAATTAGTTGGTTAGAAAGAACTACAGAGCACATTAAGAAGTGAATGCAGTTGGATGAAAGGAAATCACTTTCTAGGTGGAGTCAGAAGACTAAAAATGTTTAACAAAAAGTATGGCATGATCTCCTTATTAAAAACTAAAAATTCGAGGTTGGGCGGATGGTCTTACTTTATGACTCCAAATTTTTGCACCACCCTAGAAACTAAAATTCCATTGGTTAATACCTTACATCATATCATACATACTCGATTTATGTACATGCCATTCTAAGCATTGAATGGGACAAGGTTACCAGGTTACTTCAATGGGAGTAGGTTGAAGCCCTACTATAAATAAGGTTTATGTGTAATCAGAAATAAGGTAGTTTTTCCAATTAGTTTAGATTTATTTTAGTCTTTTTGGTTGTTTCCTTTGTCATCATTTTCAGATTTGTTTTACACGTTGGTGTGCCAATAGATAATTACATTGTAATTAGTTCTATGCATAGGGGACCACATATACATTTTTTTTTGGGGTGAGGTAGAAAATATTTTGAACATGGAGGCCAACAACTTCAATAGTGGATTGTTGGGAAAAATTGGTGCATAGTCGGAAGAACAAGCAATGTGATGGAAAAAATGCATAAATTCATGCAATTATGAATGTGGGTTAAAAGAACCTAAAGAACACAAGAAGGAAAGGATAGCATGGTATGAGATAAGATAGGCAAACATTGTGAGGAGCTATTTAGTAGATGATGAAGAGGTTATGTACTCGGTGTAGAGATGTGTACAAAGGAGGCATGTGGTAGTCTAAGTGGTATTGGAGCATTTAGAGGTTATAGCTACAAAGCATGAAGGGAATTCACCAAAGTTTACTAAAGTAAAATAAAGTGTTTTATTAAAAAGTGACATTAGGACACATGGTCGGAGGAACTCTAAGGCATTGATAAAGTATAAATAAGAGATAAGGATAGTCATTTTGACTACCTTGCCTTAGATAATTTATTTTTGCTCCTCACCATGAAGTGCAATGGGTTTTTTTTTTTGAAGAATGATGCGAAGTACTCTAAAAAACAAGTAGACTTATGTAAATCTATAGTAAAATTTGTAACATAACATGGAGGGAAGAAGACAATAGAGTAGAAGGAGGTGACGTGAAAGAGAATCAGGGAAGTTGTCAAGTTAGGGAATTTGAAAGAGAGGAACATAACACCTAGGGAATGAGAGAAAAAGAAGAGGAAGATGGCACCAAAGAAGGCTCAAACAAAGAAACTAGTGGTGGAAAAGGAGGACCCTGTGGAGATCTACTTAGAGATGTAGTACCCACTAGAGTTATCAAGGCCAAAAATGGGGCTCAAAGCTATATAAATGTAAGACCAATGAATACAACCATAGAATGACCAAAATGAAAATCGATGCAAGCGGACCTTGTGTTAGACACCTCGATAGTGGAAAAGCTTGGAAACCCTAAGGTTGACAAATCAATGGAACAAGCATTGTAAAATACTGGGGTTTTACAGCTATGTGATCTCCCCTTCTTTTCCAAACCCGCCATGCTTTTCATATAGTTAATATTATGGGTACATGAATATTTCTTCTACTTTGTACGAAGAAGAATGAGGATCACACAAAAATTAATTTGAATGGTTATGGGCTTGTAGAACACTAGAGAAGATATGGTGTTTGATTTATATGCCATAGACAAGATTAATGGCTTGTGTAAAACATTGAACTACGAGAAGGTGGGAGGGCACATGTAATTTCATATCTCTGAGACCCAACATTGAGAATCAACTTCCAACTCATTAGTTAAAAATTGGGTGCATCAAAAGGTGGATAGACATTAACTAGATGTTCTTGTATATGGCCTATAGGGTAATCAAGAGGAACTGTACAAATTTACCCAATTCATTACAAATGGCATTATCGAAGAGGTAAAAATGAGGCAAAAAAATAACACTTGAGGATCCATCCTGTTATTGATCATGTTCTAGGAGATTGGTGTCTCATGAGTGCGTACATAATACTCGGATGAACATATGGTTTGATAAATTTTGCAGAGCCTTAGAGAACAAGTGGTGCATTCCCCATAAGCTACCACAAGTTGTTGGAGACAAGGTAAAAAATTTTGTTACCCAACATTTCTATCTAGCAAAGTTTATGATGGACAAACGAGAGATGGGGCCATGGTTCAAGCTACCCTTTGTGTTCATACCCAGATACATGAAATGTGCCATTAACTAGATCAAGGATGCATAGAAGCTAATTTTTTATGTAGACAAGTTGGATGCTAATGTACACACATTACACACTAAATACAAGTATGGCACTCGGCCTTCCTACATTGAGGTTTTGGAGCCATATTTCTTGGACTTACACCCACAAGTCAACATTACCATCAAGGGGTATTTCCATCAGGTGTTCATGTAGTTGTGCCCCAAAACACATGGAGGGGTTAAAGTAGAGGTTGCACACTCTCCCTTTCTAAAGCCATGGGATACAACAATCCCACCAATGAAAGCAAGAAAAGAAGAAGAATAAGAAGAACATGAAGAAGAACAAGAAAAAGAAGGGAAGTTAGATACTTTAAGGAAGAGGAAGTACTACACGTGCTAGAATAGTAGTAAGGAACCATCACTTCAAAACACAAGTGGTGCAAATACCTCATTTCCGAGGACATAAGGAAGAGGAAGAAGAGAAGGAAGAGCTTGAGGAAAATAAACAAAAGACACACAATGCATCAAGCCCCATAATAGGCTTAGAGGAAGGAGAGGAAGAAGACCCCACAACTTTCAAAGAAAAATTAGAAGTGGATTTGGAGGGGTAGGAGGCTGAGGTAAAGGTCATAGATACATGTGAAGCATGGGAAGAAGGAGAGGATGATTCAGTAGGGGGTGAGAAGAGTCGAGGTGTGAATCACGAGTACACCACAAAAGACCAACCCAAAGGGAGAGAAGGGGGACTCTTTTACTATAAGGGAGGACAAGGGATTCACCCTTGGGGTGCAGAAGTAGAGGACAAAGCATAAGGCTACAAAGAAGAAGTGGATGCTAGTGTCCCCACACATGGACTTTGTGGATGGCCCCACGAAGGTCTTGCATGGAGATAGATATAAAGTGGTGGATCTAAACCACCTAATGAGACGAGCATGCGTATAATGGATTGTAAAATATTTCATCAAAGGTAATTTGGTGTAGTCTGGATACAAAGGCCATTTTTTAGACCTTGATCATAAAAATAAAGAGAAAGGAGAAGGAAATAAATAGGTTATGCCATGGGTTAATGGGAGAGCAAGTGTGGACAAAGGAGACACACAAATGAGCTGATGCTCTCATGAAGAACATTTTGGGGTCCATTGACCATGGGCTAGATACCATGGGGATAAGATGGAGTGCCTTGAGGACCTCATGGGGATGTTAATCATTAACATAAAGGATGGCACAGTCCACACAGTGTGCAGAAATTACAAAGGAGAAAGAAGAAAAAAAATGTCACAATTGAATCCCGGATCACGAGGTTGGAAGATTTTCTTTCCCAATTAAGGAGGTGAATATACTTGGTGGATAAGGTCTTCAACAGATTATAGGAAATGCAAACCAATAATAGATGTGTGGTGAAAATGAGGAGGTAGACCTTAACATTTTGCAGAGACCATCCCCACAAACAAGGAAGAATGCACACAGCTTGGTTGTTAAAACCACATAACAGAAGGAGAATATCAAGATAAAGCGTGGAAATCTTGATTTTAGAATCGAGTAAACTTTGAGACTCCATCACTAAACATATGGATGAGTTTGAATATGTCTCGCGGGAGTTAGAGGTGGAAATTCACATGTTGAGGGGAAAGGTGGAATAAATCAACCCATACTAGGTACCAAATGTCTTGGGTGAAGTACTAGGTAAGGCCTTATCGAGTTAAAGTCATAGGAAAAATTGAAGGATGAGATAGATGCAAGTTCCTTGAACTCCTCCAATTGTTCAAATAACACCCCCATTCCTCAAATTCTTTATTTAGTTTCTCTCCTAACCTCTACTCTTTATTCTTTTCAGCAGATTTCAACTGGAAGGATTTTTGTTTGGAAAGCGCAGAGGTTTGTCAGGATGGCAACCAATTTAGTATGGGTTGATGTTGGGCCCCTGAAAATTAACCAAGTACCTAAGGCATGAATCCTTTTGGCATGTAGAACTAGGGTGTCAAGGAATGCGTAGAATTAGTCCCGAGAGAGGCATGAAGGATCGTGTAAGGAAGGATGGAGTTATAAATTAGTGAGTTTTGAACAACAAGAAAAAGACACACATAGAGAGCAGATGGAAAACTACAAGATACGATGTAGATAAGCTACGAAGAATTGAAATTCAAGAAAAGGTTATTCTAGGGAATCATTAAGGTTATCATGAGAAGAGAAGGAGTTGAGGTTGTTAAGGATTAGCTAGCACATGATTTCTAAAACACTTGATTGAGGGAAACGCATGACGACATCATTCATATTCCTAGGTAGCGTAGAGAAATCATGAGAAGATTCCTATAGGATTTCACAATTGATAATGGATGGTTAGGATAAGATTCCTTTGCATGCTTGATATAGAGGGTCTTTTTAGAGAAGGAAATATAGAGAGATTGGAAGTGATAGGATGTATAGAGAAAGATATGTAATGGTGAGCTTTGTGATGTAAAAAAACTTTCTAGCATGAACATAAAAAGAAAACAATGGGACTTTCGTGATGTAATCATGGATACCATATTTTGGTTTATGAATATAATGAAGTATTTCTGTAACACTCGGAAAATTTTAGTGGCGAATTTTCGTAAACTCGCGAATATTAGGGATTTTGGAAATTGGAAATGGCTAATTTTCAGCAGTTGGCTCCCACCCAATTCACCTAAAATTTCCACCGATAAGTCATTTATATGGGTGAATTCACCTACTATTTATATGTTAAATTAACTTATGCATGTATTTTGCCAATGTTTCTTATCATTGTACCTCATCCAAGAAAATTGTGCCCTGCCAAATCACCTTTACCACAAAACATTTTTCAGAAATTCACCATCGATTGAAAGTCAATTTTGGAGATTCCCACCCATTCTAAACTAATTTTTCGAGGGGGTCTTAAAATGAACCCAGGTAACACTTTTAATTGACCTTGATCTATGTATTTTTCCTTTTTGTTCATGTGTGTGTCACGGGTTTTCTTGATGATTCTCATGGGTTGATTCTACTTTTCCTTAGCTGATCATGTTAAGACATGTTTACAATGCATTTAAGCTAGGAGTTATTGTTTACATCATGAATTCCATGAATGAATTCCCTTGTTTATGGTTATATTACATCCTCTTTCTAAGAAGGAATGTTCTCATGAGGCTCACATAAATGAGGGACTTAGTGCATGCGCGTGCCTCAAGTGAGCTTCCAGTCCTAAGATTTGATGATATGCTAATAGGTGTGGGATTGGTTGTTGACATAGGCAGTGATAATAGAGACTAAAATGAAAAAAATTATGTTCATACCTTTACACAACTTTCCCTTAGAATATGAAAACAACTGACTCATCCTTGAATAACCAACTAAAACAAATAGCTTTATTAGCCTCATACCTTAGTCAAGTAGAATTTATTTAGGATTTATAACTTCTTATGCTATTCATTGGAAAAATTTAGTATACTAGATTGAACTCATCTCCCTATGAGATCATGCATAATTTTACATCTCAAAAATATAATGTAGAATTTGTTTCAGCCCTCTTTTTCATTAGTACCTATATGCACCTAATTTTGGATAGGCTACATTATCAAAAAAATGGTTACAAAAAGTCCCAAGTGATGATTCATGTACTTTTAGAAGGTGTTAGAGTTCCTAAGCTCATCGAAGTATATATTTTTACCTAAATTCTTGTACTTATCTTTTCCACACTTGTTCTATCTTTTTGTTCCTTTCTATACATTTTTGGCCTTTAGTGCTAGCACCACCCCAGGTAGGGCAGCGGTCCTAAGACCACCACCTTGCGCAGGTGGTGTTATTGCAAGACCTTTATATAATTCCTCATGCATGTTTTTAACATGCATTATTTAACTTAAATCAACTTCTAGGGTGTGTTTGTGAACCAAATTTCCTAAAAATAGTATTGTTTGCATGGTATTACCTCCATCTTCTAGTTTTAAATAGATTTAATTAGTTGAACTACCTCTTCACCAAATTATTTGCACTCCAAGTCTTCCTTGTGCATGAAGGAACATCCCAAAAATTACTATATATTCAATGCTTGTATTCGAGCAAATTCTTGAGAATTTTGTGTATCTTGTATACTATTACTACCACAATCCTACTAGAAATTGCATATCCAAGCTCAGGTATCTTTTGTTATCTCTCTTCTACTTGCATTGCAACAAGACTTCCTTCAAGCTTCCATTTCTCAAGTTCCTTCTCCTACTACTGCCTTTGTATTCCCAATTCCTTGGATTCATATGGACACACAAAGAAAGAAAGGATAATCTAAGGGGACAAGAATGGATATAACAAGATTTGCGAAATCTCTTGCTTATCTAGGTTGGAATTATTTGTTTGTTTTCTTCATTTGTTCAAGTTATCAATTTTGAATTATTCATTACAAATCCATATCAAACAGAGTAGAAAATTTTTAATTTCAGTTAATCAAATAATTACAAATAGATCAAATCATTAGAAATCTTTCTCTTTGACATTACTAGGAAGTTGTGGGGAACAATATATCTTCTAGAGCTATGATTTTCTCTCTACCTCTAAGGTAGGGTTTAAAGGGTTTTGATTAAATTAGTTCAGTTGTTTTAGGTTTAGATTCACATACTTACATAAGTAATTAATTACAACTTACTGATTACTTTTATTTAATTTCATTTATTAGATTAGAAGTATTGTTTAAAATTCTAGAATAGATCAAAAATATTTACTTTTGCTAGATTAGTTTACTTTCATTGTTTTGTTCATATATACTTTGTGAAAATACCAAAAACATAGCTTAAATTTCCTTTGATATTTAGTTTTATTTATTAATATCAATTCAATTAATTCCATGTGACCATCAAAGGTCCATAACAAGAGAAAACATTTAGTTATGATCCATTGGTCCCATAACCCAAAGGACTGAGTTGTTGAATGATATTGACATGGGTTTAAACCTTATTAGTAATATGCACACCTCTTAGGTATTCTAAGAAGATATAATAATTAAACATGCTAAACATTACGAGATGATCAAGCCTACGATTATTGGACTACTCTTAGAAATAGTGCTTGATTGCACATATGAAGAAATAGAGACCAAAACCCCCACAAGATCACGGTTGTGATCCCTAGGTCCCACAACCCAACAAGCCTGCTGCCAATTAAAACATCGACACTAGTTTACATGCATTAATATTTAGATAATCACCACTTCCACCTAACATTATTACACAATTGGCCATGTTGAATACAATAGCCGATCGAGTTAAGGCTTTCTAGACTAGACTAGAAAATCTCCCATAGACCTTGTGGTTCATCACACCTCTCGTTCTCATTTCCATGACCTTTTCTAGAAATCTATACGAGGCATACATACATCACTTTCCATATATTCTACAACTAGTAGAAAAAATCTTGGCAGATCTCGATATTGACTAGATCCTCCGAGTAGCCATTCTATCTTATCGCTCCACTACACCACTTCAAATTAGGATGGATTTATTTGCCTTAGATTCATAGATCCCGATATTACATGTCGAGGACATAATTTTTCTCATTATCTTGTTCATCGCCACACACACACACCCATTTACATTCTACAATGGTTCTCCTAAGCACAACCTCAAAAGGTCGGGTGTGAAGAAGGTCACGTGTCAATTTTATTTCATAAAAATCGAGTGAATCCAACATGAATAACAAGTCTCTAAATGTTTCCACTTTCATCATCCATCATCCTCTCTCCCATTATTCTACTTTGGTATTCTTATACCCCGAATATGTCAGGATATGATGAATACGGTCGACCCCTCTCAAGTTTCGATATGTAAAACTATCAAATGAATAGACAACAATAGTCACCTTCACTCTCTACATGGGTAGATAACTATTCAACCGCTTAGGTGTAAAACCCTTTTCCTTAGGGAGACAATATTGGTTCCTTCGTATCGATTGAGGAGATTAACAAAATCACATTGAGACATCCTCTAAGCAATAACTCTCTAACAACATGAATTTCACTAGATAAGTAGGTTCGTCTCCTCAGGTTTTGTTTAGACAACCCATTAGCATACAATTAGACCAATTACCACCCTTAGATGATGATTAGTTAGCATGGTAAGCCGTATGAACAACACTTCTAGAATATAAACTAGGATTTTGATAGGTTGAAAGGACATGTTGATGTATTTCTCTAAAATAATATATATATATATATATATATATATACCACTCCAACAATGGAAAAATTTTCTCGGTTGGAAAGGTGCTTTACTTTTAAGTGCAAGCAAATGTTTATTGATAAAAATCACTCTTCAAAACTTACCTATTTATATCATGTCAATGTTCAACATTCTAACAACAATGATGAATAGCATTGAAAAAATTCAAAAGAAATTTTTATGGCATGGTACTGAAGATAGGTTTAGGTACCATTTAGTTTCTTGGGAGTAGGTCTGTAAACCAAAGAGGATTGGGGGTTTAGGCATCAAAGATATCTGACATATGAATGTTGTTCTTATTGCAAATTTGGGTTGGAGACTTATAAAAGAGCAGAAGCCTTGGACCGAGTTGATCAAAATCAAATACCTTTCCAATCAAAGCATGAATTCCTTTATTTTTGATCAGTTACTTCCAAATGGTTCTATTTTCTAGAACAATCTTCTCCACATCAGACATATTCTCTCTCAGGATGCAGCTGGAAGCTAGGGGATGGGCAAGACATTGATTTCTAGACTGACAAATGGTTAGATATTAACTGGATTTCCTCTTATGGTCACATTAAAGACAACTTAATTAGAAATTATGGGCACAAAGTCTAGGACTATATTGAGGTGGTTGACAATAAAAGGAAATGGAAATAGATCAAAGTAGATGAGGATAATATGCAGTCTGTTGTTTCATCCATGCAGATTCATCTCTCCCTAATTCATATCAGTCCTCAAAATCATAAGGATGAACTCATTTGGAAAGATTCCTTTGATGGAGAGTACTCGGTTAAATCTAGCTACAACTCTTTCTTTGCCTCTATTGAAAGTGATACTGAGTGGCATAAGTTGTGGATGCCCGAGCTAACCCCTAGAGTAAACTTTTTCGGTGGCTTATCATTAAAGGAAAGATCCTAACTAATGAAAATATCATCGGAAAGGGTTCATCATGCCTAATAGATGTTGTATGTGTCAAGAAGAAGTAGAAGACGTCAAACACCTCTTTCTTCATTGTAAGTATACTTCCAAAATTTGGCATCTCATTTTTGAAAACTTCAATCGAAATGGATCTTTCCCAATACTTTTCTTCATGCCCGAGAACAATGGAACTCTCCTTGCAAAACACTATGTGGTGAGGAGATTATGGGAACTAGTTCTTCCTCACACCATGTGGCAAGTTTGGAAAGCTTGAAATGAGGTCATTTTCAGGAATACTAGAAAGTTTTGCAAAAAAGTCTACAAAGAAATTATCATTGCTGTGAAAGACAACATTGAAAGATTTAAACCCCCAAAAATAGACTTTACCCTATGGAAGAAGAGCACATTCTGGCTGCTTGGAACATTGGCACTATTTTGAACAAGAATAATAGTAGTATCGATAGATCCACTATCCGATGGATTCAGCCTCCCAGTGCTTGGCACAAGTTGAATTTTGATGGGGCCTCAAAAGGAAATCCTGGTGATTCAGGAGGTGGGGGATTCATTAGAGATCGAGAGGGATTTTTCATTGCTACTTTTTTTGGTAAAATGGGTAGGCAAACTAATCACTACTCTGAAGCTCTAGCTATGCTTTGGGGAATAAGGTTAGCCAGAGATTGTAATATTTCCAATATTATAATTGAGGGTGATTCGCTGAACATTATCAATCTTTTAAACCAAAAACAACCTCCCAATTGGTCAATCAGGGACTTTATAGCTGAAGCTATTGATATTTGCAAGAGTTTTGAAAATTTTGAAATCAAACATACCTACCGTGAAGGAAATAGTGTGGCAGATGGTCTGGAAAATATTGGGGTAAATAATACATTTCAAACTTGGCTAAGGGGTGACACTCTTCCTACTAAAGTAAATGATGACATCATCAAATATTTGCATGACTTGGAGCGTAATCACTAATAGATGTAGAGCTGATGCTAAGGAGTGGTTTATTAATTGCAAAGTGATGACATCATCAAATATTTACATGACTTGGAGCGTCATCATTAATAGATATAGGGAGATGCTAAGGAGCGGTTAATTAATTACAAAGTGAGGATTAATGATTACATCTCTCCGCACATTTGGGAGGGCTTCAAAAGCAAAGCTGAGGATGATTCGTATAGTTTTCAAATTTTTACCATTGTGAGAAGAGGAAATATCACAGGAAAAATGGGGGGACCACCTTGCAAGACTGAGCCCACCCATAATCCAACATGGAAAAATGATACAGTTCTCTGGAACTATTTGCAAAAAGGGGGTCTTACGAATTTTATTGAAAAAATCCAAGGTTTTGATCAGGATCTTTCAATTAAATTTGCTCATGGATGGAGGAATCACATGGTTGAGTATAGTAATATCAAGGTTGAGATTTCCGAGGAGCTTATTGCCCAGGTCACCGGGCTCAGTCTAGATGGAACCAAATTCTTCAACAAGCGCATGGATAGAGAGGTGGAGGCTAAGAAGTTTCTTGATGAGGGGGAGAATCTGGAGTTTGTGATGGCTAGCATCAAAATTACATCTGTTCCAGAGCCCTTCACTGAGATTGCAAGGATGGTGGTAAGGTACGTTACTCTGGAGGGGAGATTTGTCACTATCCCCCAGAAGCACTTAATTTTCCTTAATCACTTTTGTAGAAACCTCACCATAAACTTTCCTCATTACTTGTTGAATTCTTTGGAGAAATCTGTACTGGAAGTGCAAAACCACACTAGGGTTGTTCCCCTTCATCAAGGGTTAATCCTTCTCATTCACTACCACTTCTTAGCTTGCCCCACCCCGATTCTACTCCTCCCCTACCTCCATCCCTCCCCTTCCCGATAGGAAACTTGACATTGCTACCACTAGCAGGAAAAGGAAAGAGATGAAAACTAAGGTCCCCGCTTCTCAGAGGGTTCTAAGAAGTCATAAATACCTAGAGCTTCTGCGCGAATTTACTGCACATTAGTAATCTGATGGAGGAACCTAAAGATGAGGACTTGTTGGTCAGAGTAGAAAAGATGGAAAAGGAGATTCAGGACCTAAAGAGTGCTATTAGGGATATGGATAAAACAAAGGGCAAACAGAAGCTACAAAATGATGAAGAAGATGATATCACTGCTAAAGTTTTCAAGAATCTTCTCTCTCTGGATGCCAAGCTTGGAAATGAAAAAGGCATAATCAATGTATCCTCTCAGCTCTTAAAAGCATCTATAATTTTATCAAGCAACATGTGCATAGTATTTGCAGTCTCAGTAGTATTACCAAGGATATTTGGGGTTCCAAGGAGAACAGAGATCTTGCAATTGCCAAGGTGGATTTGAAAGATCCATCCTAGGCCACAACCATTGCGTTCTTCATCTCGCTCTAAATGATTAAAGCCATGATTGAATAGGTTTTCAAGTGATGCGGAGCTCTGTTGTTGTTTACTAGCGGTGAATTTGCTTGTTGTCCGGCATTTTGGTGTTGTTTTTAGCTAGGAAGACCAAAGTGGTGGTTCTGTCTTGTTTTTGTTTTGTCTGTTTGCTTTTATTTGGATCATTGTCTTACTTGATCCTATTTTGTTTCTATATTGTATTATCTGGCTGTTGAGCCTCCTAGTTTATGATGTTTAGCATTTCTAGGGTTGGTTTTTCCTCTTTTGGTATCTGGCTTTTGAGCCTTTTTGTACACAAGGTATAGTCCCTTCAAAACTATTTACGCATGATAACAAAACAATGGAAAAAATTTCCAATGAGGGGTGGAAGAACAAAGAACAATTCATAATAGCATATCACACTTTGAGCAACCTCTAAAAGTTAAAAAAACACCGGAACAAAACATGATCCCATCAATGGGTGACATCATTTTGGAATTAATATCCAAATTCAAACAGTTATAACTTTCCCAAAACATAGAAAATTTGAATGTTAGACAAGCAAGAGTTTATCAATATTAGTAGAGTTATGGATAAATCCTACACAAAATCCTCCAAATTATATGAGCACTCCAAGTCCGGGAGATTTTCTTACTAGAACGGGCACCTTAGGTATGCCCCCCACGCCACATATGGATATCCACAATAGGTTTCACCAAAAGTGTGTTTTCAAACACCATACCATCTGAAATGCATCATACATTGTGCTTGTGCCTCTTAATCCATATTAAGATAGTCAACCCCCTTATATGCACATGTATTCCAAATCACCATAAGGGGATATATAAACTTACCCAAGTCCATATGGTCAGCCACAAGGGGTGCCTTATGCCCCAACAAATGTATACATTGTACCATTTCAACATCCAATGTAACCTCCACCTCCCCAACAAGGATATTCAATTGTTGAAACATATGCAATGGTGACCTATTCTAAATATCTTAAGGAGTTGTTATCCAAAATAAGCCCCTTGCTTATTTTTTTCCTTCCTTCCTTGTGTCTCAGTCAGAAATTTTTATCTTTTAGGCACTCAAAATGTTCTAGAAATGGTTTCATTGGATAGAGCATCTTCTCAACTTTCCAGAATGGTAAATTTTTCCTTCTAACTCCTTGTATTTTTCAAGTTATGGCTCGGCGAGTTTTGGAGGAAATTTTCCCTAAGGAAGTCCACCAACCAATGAGAAAGTGCCACGTCAGTGGGAATGGCAGATTGGTGGGGTGACTTAGAAAATTTTGTTAAGTCTTGGTGGGGGCAAAAAAAATTTTTTTCGGCCCAAAGGCCCGCCAGCCAATAGGAGGAGGCCACGTGTCCTCGGGAGCGTCGGGAGGTGGAGGGGCGGAGGGAAATTTTCCTTTCACCAAAATATGGGAAAATATTGAAAGGAAGCCCCCCGATGATGACCAATCAAAGCCACGATGTCCATGTGGCCAGGTGGGTCCGCAGAAGGAAATTTAGAGTTAGGTGCCATCGATGGCCCATGGCCTATTAGGAAGTGGTGGGGAAAAAGTGGAAACAGTGGCAATGGAAATTTTGAGAGCAGAGCCCAAAGCGAATGAATCAAAACAAAATGCATGTGTCCCATCGGGGTCAAAGGCCCATTTTTTTCGAAAATTTTCCAAGACCAAAAAGGCGTAAAAATGGGAGGCCCGGCCCGTGACCAATCAAAAGGTGCCATGTGGCATCAGGGCTGTGAGGTGGAGCTTTTTGGGGAAATTTTCCCAAAGTCAAAATAGAGGGAAAATTTTAAATTTTAGCCCACCAATTCAAATTTGCCCTAGTTTTGCCCTAAATCTTCAAAAGGGCATAAATTTTGATCCAGAGCTCAGATTTTCATGTTCTTGGTGTCATTGAAAGTTGGTGAAATTATCTACATGATGGAGGGCTCAATTTTGTGTTTTGGTGAGGTTTGGAGAGAGAAAATCAAAAAACACCTCTGCAGGGAAGGAGAATAGAACTGACATTTCAACCACCATTTTTAATGAAGTATGGCTCGCATTCTCTCCCAACATGGTCAAAAACATTGGGGAATGAACTTTTGAGGGTGCCCATGCTATTTTAATGGCAATTTGGTTGGTGGTTGAAGCATCCTTTCATGCTTTCCCATGTTTTCTCCTTCTTGGGCTCAAATTTTCACCATTAAAAGCCAGATTTGGCTCATTTGTAAAGGGTTGGACATTTTTATGTTTTGCAGACTCCCTCTTTCACCCTAAAAAGTGATTTTGTGGAATATCATACCTCTTTCAAGACAACATGTTTTCTACCTCTCTCTATTTGTAATGCATGTATTTTTGATATTGGAAATGACAATGCAAGCTCTGTGAATGAGTTTCAGTCCTCTTCTTGTGTTGTTTACTTCATTTCTGATCTTTCATTACATTTTATCAGTTTTTGCATGATATTTTTTGCATTTCTGTGATCTGTGTCAATTTGTAGAAGTAAATGTTCACCACTCCTTTGGTGTATCACCTTGTTAGTCTTAGTTTTATTTCTTTTGCATCTTTCATCTCTGTCCCCTTGGAATTTAGAGTAGGATTTATAGTTTAAACCTCTGCAATTTTCAAGCATACATCTAATCAGAGGAGTTGAGGAACCAACCTCTAATCTAGAGATTATTTTCCCATTTTTACAAGTCCCACACTTGGGGAAAAGATTCAATGTTGTGCAATCACACTAGATGTCCAAATATCAAACTAGAAATCTGATAAACATCCAGGGGTGTTGTGAATCTGCACTACAGTTTTGGCACACCCGGTGGGACCTTAGAGGTCTTCATCTTCATTGCAACAAAGTTGATGTGCATTTTTGTAATTTTTTTCTTGCTTGAAAAGAGCCCTTATATGCACATCTGCGACTCCAAAGAGAAAAAATCAACTGGTTTTAGCAGTCCAAGTCTGAAGATTCATGAGAAGAATCAACACAAGGTCAAGAGCCAGAGAGGAAGGGTTGTCTGAGTATCTCGTAGCTATCTCCTGAAGAAGGCATAGAGGAAGGAGGATTCAAAGGTCTCCATCTCCACCAAATAGAACTCTATCAACTCCTCCACCTTCTAGACCTTTCACTCAATCAACAAGGGTTCTCAGGCCAATCAAAATGGCACAACCCAACCCTTATGTCAACTTCACTGGCAGCAGCCCACTTGCTCTCAATGCACAAAATCTAGTTCCAGTTGCAGCATTGAAGAACATTCCATATTTCACTAGAGAAAATCAGACCACTCCTGGTGATCATGTTAAAGATATTGCTAATGTTTGTGCAATCCATGAGATTAATGAGATGCAAATTGTTGTCAAATTACTGGCATCTTCATTCAAAGGGAAAGCATTGCAATGGTTTAGAAGCCTTGGGGCTGGTTCTATCCAAAATTGGAATCAATTGTGCATAGCTCTCCATGAGCAGTTTGGAGAAAAGGGAGATAACTTGTCTCTATTGGAACAACTGACAACCATCAAGAGAGCTCCCAATGAGCAGCTGATAGACTTCAACTTCAGATTTCAAAGGACTTGGGATAGAATTCCAGTGGTAGTTAGGCCAACAGCTGAAGGTGCTTTTCTATACTATCTCAAAGCTTTAAATTCTGATATTTCTATGTTAATTCAATCCATGGGAGGTACAACTATACCTACAGCTTATAGCATTTCCATTAGAGCTGAAAATTGTTTGATTCAAGCTGGTAAACTAGCTCCTAGGCCTCCCATGCCCTTGTATCCAAATTTAGAAAATCCAAGCACTAGTCAAGCACCTACTATAGCTCCTATTCCCACTCCTAGAAATCAAAGTTCAAATGAAACTTCTACTTCATCCTCTAGTGCTTCAAATGAACTTCAAGAAGTCATGAAACAATTGCAAAATTTAGGCAATGAGCTGGTTACACTCAAGAGGCAGCAGGCCCAAAGTTTTAGACCTTCTTATCAGCCTCAAGCTCAGCCTAATAGGCAACCATATCAGCCTAATAGGCCACCCAATCCAGCTGCAAATCAAAATCAAGTAAGGCCTCCTGCCAATAGACCATTTCAGCCCTATAATCCCAATGTTGCATCTACCTCTAAAGCCTTAGTGCCAATGTAAAAATAATATAGCTCAAGAGTATGATTGGTGTTTCCCATGCAATGAACCTCACAACCAATCTATGTGCTTCAATGGTGCCTTGAACCAAGCCTTGATGGTGACAACAACTAGCGTAGAGGGTGAGGTGAGCCAAGAAACAAACCAACAACAAGGAACATCCCAGCAAAATGCAGCTCCAAATGAGACTACACTAGTGAATTGGCAGGCTGAGGATTTTTGTGGTATGAATCAAGCAATGTCTCAGAGTGTAGCAGCCAATACAAGGTCAAAAAAGAGGAATATTGGTGAGGGGAAGTCATTAGCTCCAGGTGATCCACAACCTTCCATCACTCCACAAAGTGTTGGCAAGCAAAATGTAGTTCCAAACATGCAAGGACAGCCCAAGCCACCTTCTAGACCAACTCAAATGCCAGTTGTTGCTGCCCATGTGCAAGAAAAGAATGTGCAGGCCAAGGGGCAGCAAAGAGATGTTTCATCCCCATTTAGCATCATTGATCAGATGAAGAAAACAAATGTGAATATATCATGTGGGAATCATTATCCATCCCAGGCCAAAGGGATCTTCTACAAGCTGCCATGAAGGATTGGTCATCTTCAAATCAACAAGTTCATATGCAAGAGAAAGTACTCACAAATGCTACTCATCCTAAAGGGAATCATGGAGGACAGCAAGGTAAAGTTTTGAAGCCCCCTCCATTCTATGTTTCATTGATCATTGGGATAAATTAGTACACAATTGCATGATTGATTCTGGGGCAAGTAGTTCTATAATGCCCAAGAAAATAGTTGATCAACTTGGGCCTCCAATATGAAGTCATATCCAAAGGGGTAGTGCAATGGATGGGACAATAGTAACAATAGTGGGAGTGATTAAATATTTGAACCTTACTTTGCATGCATGTCCCAATGTCACTATTTTACAAGATGTCTCAGTGATAGATTTGCCACCACTCTTTTCCCTATGCTTGTCAAGGGACTTCATAGCTAGAATTGGAGGCTACTTATCTACTTGATTGGTCACACATGTTGTTTAGAACCAGATATGGAACTAAGGCCACAATCAGGTCTGAACCTATTGCAAACTTTCACATTGAGCCTCATACTCCAAGCCAAATCAATGCCAATTGTTCAACATTTGATCAAGAGGATTATCCAAGCACAGATGAAGCTGATACCAAAGGTTGGAAGCATCCCAGATTTAACTCTTGATGAATGGGAAAGAAAGGTACATGCTTTTGATCCCTACCAAGAAATAGAAGAATCTGAACTAGGAGTTTATTGCATACATGAAGAAAATCAGCCTATTCCTAGCATCACCAAATCAGACCATAAAGATGACAATGAGGTATGGCAGCTATTCTTTGATGGATCAAGAAGTAGACAAGGTGCAGGAGGGGGCAATGCTTGTTTCACCTCAAGGCATTAAATATTATTCAGCTTTTAGATTTCAGTTTGCATGTTCTAACAACACTGCTGAATATGAAGCTTTGATACAAGGATTGCATTGGTCAATCAAGAGAGGTATAAAACTTACAAGTCTTTGGTGATAGTGAGCTGATTGTTAATCAAGTTAAAGGGCAGCATGCTGCCAAAAATGATCTACTCAAGTGTTATAAAATAGGGTGTGGGACCTCATTGAATATTTTGAGGGCTTTGGCATCAATTCCATCCCTAGGAAAGAAAACCAAGCTGCTGATAGGCTTGCAGCAGTTGGGGCAGCCTTTGATGTTGTTGAAAGTATCAAGAAGATAAAGTACAACCAAGCATTCATGTGATTGTAAGGCCATCAGTGCCAGACAATAATGTAAGTTGGCAAGTGTTTGAAAATGATCAACAAATCATCAATTTCTTGCAAGAAGAAGCTGAGTTCTCAGCCAAAAATCAAGAAAAATTAGAACAACAGTATGGTGATCAGGTAGTACAGCTGAGAACCAACAAACTACCAAAAGGACTTGTCACTTTGGAGTCCATTTTTAATCCTAATGATCAATTTAGGAAGGAGAAAGAAAACATCCAAGTCAAGGGAGAAGATTCAATGCCCATCTTGGTTGGAGAAGGTAAGTCACTTCAAATTGGTAAAGTTACAACCAAGCAAGAAAGGTATGAGTTTATGCAACTTTTCAAGAGTTCCCTGATGTATTTTCTTGGAGCTATGAAGATTTGAAAGGTTTCAATCCCAAGCTAGCTCAACACACTATTGAATTGGATCCAAGTGCTAAACCCATCAGGCAAAAACAAAGGCCAGTCAATCCACACATGGAGCCTCTCATGAAAAAGGAATTGAATAAGTTAATAGAGGCAAGTATCATATTTCCCATCAAGCATTCTAGTTGGGTAGCAAACTTGGTTCCAGTTAGAAAGAAGAGTGGAGAAATCAGATTGTGTAGACTTCAGAGATTTGAATAGAGCATCTCTCAAGGATCATTACCCACTTCCTTCTATGGAGCAGATTTTGCAAGTTGTTGCTGGCTCTAAGAGATTTTCATTGCTAGATGGTTATTCAGGTACAATCAGATCATGGTCAAGAGGAGATGATCAGTTCAAGACAACCTTCACCACCAAATGGGGACTTATGCATATAGAAAAATGCCATTTGGGTTGTCCAACACTGGAGCTACCTTCCAAAGGGCAAATGGATATGGCATTCAAGGGATTAATCAACAAAATGGTGCTGTATATTTAGATGATATCACTATTTTTTCTAAAAATACAACAGATCATCTCTTTCATTTGAGACAAGTGTTCCAAAGATGTAGAAGATTTGGGGTATCCTTGAATCCCAAAAAATGTATTTTTCTTGCTCATGAAGGAAAACTCCTTGGCCACATTGTTTCCAAAGAAGGATTATCATTGATCCAGAGAGGGTTGAAGCCATAAAAGCACTACCATTACCAAGTCATAAGAAATCCCTCCAAAGTTTCTTGGGAAGGATCAATTTTGTTCGAGGTTTGTGCCAGATTTTGCAGCCCTTGTCAAGCCAATAACTATGATGTTGAAGAAAAGCATGGCTTTCAAATGGACAGAAGGTAAGGCAAGTTTTGAGGCAATCAAAGAGGCTATCTCACAAGCTCCAACTCTCATTAACCTAGATTTCTCCAAGGATTTTATCCTTTATGCATTTGGAGGTGATGATACAATCTCTGCAATTTTAGTACAACAGAACAAAGAAAATGCAGAGCAACCAATTGCTTTCTTTAGCCAAATCCTAGAGGACTATGAGGTGAGATATTCTTTCATTGAGAAGCATGTTCTTGCAGTGATTAGGAGCTTGAAGAAATTTAAGCATCTAGTTTCAAACAACAAGGTTCAACTGTTGGTTTCTCATGTGGGAGTTAAAGACTTCCTCCTCAACAAAGATTTAAATGAAAAATGTGCAGGGTGGATTACTCATGTCATGGAGTATGACATTGAGATCAAAGTCACCAAGCTGGTCCAGAGGAAAAGGATTATGTGAACAACTGGTCTTAAGAAAATCAATGGAAGCATGCAATGAAAAGGATGTTGTTTTGGTGCTGCAAAACAACCAAGAACAAGGAAATGTTCAAGAAGAGAATGATGGTGTCCTCACTCCTTGTTGGACCCAAGACATAATGCACTTCCTACACATAGGCCTATGCCCTCCAGAGATGAAAAAAACCAAGAGAAGACACTTCAGATTGTAGGTTGTCCCATATGCACTTGTTGATGGTGTTTTGTTCAAGAAAGATGTAAATGGAGTGTTGCTTGAGATGCATTGGAACAAATCAGATTGATAGAACATTGGAAGAGTTCCATGGTGGGACAGTTGGGGTCATTTTTCACCAAGAGTGACAGCCCTCAAGATCATGAAGGCTGGCTATTATTGGCCCAAGGTATTCAGTGATTGTTATGCATGGATCAAGAGGTGCAAGAGTTGTGCATTCTTCACAGAAAAGAAAGATTAGCAGCCCTTCCATTGCACCCAATTTTAGTTGACCAGCCATTCATGCAATGGGGTTTGGACTTCATTGGAGTCATTAACCCAAACTCAAGCCAAGGGCACAAGTGGATTCTAACAGCCACATATTACTTCACCAAATGGACTGAGGCAGTGGCACTTAAGGAAGCAAATGAATCTAGCATTCTAGACTTCTATGAAGGGATAATAACCAGATTTGGTATACCTACCACTATAATATCAGATAATGCCTTGGCATTCATAGGATCAAAGGTGACTGAATGGGCTGTCAAAAATGGGATTTATCTAAGCACTTCATCAAATTATTACCCTCAAGGTAATGGCCAAGTTGAGTCTACCAATAAGAACTTGTTAAGGATCATCAAGAGGACTCTTGATGAAAATCAAAAGACTTGGCATACTAAATTGAAATCAGCCTTATGGGCTGATAGGATAACTCCCAAGAGATCCACAGGTAATTCTCCATTCAAGCTTGTTTATGGAAGAGAGGCAATTTTTCCCATGTCACTTGAGTTGCCAACGTTGGAACTCATGAAGCAATTGGAATTGTTGGAGTTTGAACCCATGGAAGTTAGATATGTAGAATTGATGGAGCTCCAAGAGATCAGAGAGCATGCAGCCCAAGCAATGGAGAAGGATCAAGCCTTGATCAAGAAGACTTTTGATAGGAAAGCTAAGGCTAGAACCTTCCAAGTTGGAGATCTAGTGTTGAAATGGGATGCAGACCGAGAAAAGCTAGGAAGGCATTCAAAGTTTGATGCCATTTGGAGTGGCCCCTACATGGTCACAAAGTGTAAGAACAACAATGCCTTCCAATTGTCTACATTGGATGGTGAAGAACTATAGATTCCAGTTAATGGAATCCATCTAAAGCATTGCTACTAGAGGGAAAAATCTCTTACCTTGTACATATTAGCTTAGATTTTCATTCCTCCAAGTGCTTATGCACATTGTTTTGTTGTAGCTTAGTTTTTACTTTCCCTAAGTGCTTTGGCACAAGCTTGCTTGTCCCAAACATGCAGTTTTGTAGGCCATGTTCCAGATCAGGTGATGATTCTACTCTCACAATCTTCCTCCTTGTAATTTTCTAATCAGTTGGGGTACCAAGTAGAGAATTTTATGACTCCATGCCCAATGGATTGCTTCAGAAACTAACTGTAACTTCATCCAGCAGGTAGATGACCCCTCTGAGTCACCAAAATTGTTATCCAAAATAAGCCCCTTGCTTATTTTTTGGCTAACTCCCTTCATTCCTTCCTTCCTTGTGTCTCAATTGTAAAAATTTTTATCTTTTAGGCACTCAAAATGTTCTAGAAATGGTTTCATTGATAGAGCATCTTCTCAGCTTTCCAGAATGGTAAAGTTTTCCTTCTAACTCCTTGTATTTTTCAAGTTATGGCTCGGTGGAGTTTTGGAGGGAAATTTTCCCTAAGGAGGTCCACCAACCAATGAGAAAGCACCACAATGTCAATGGTGGGTTGATTGAGGGATGACTTAGAAAATTTTTTAAAATCTTGGTGGGCCAAAAAATTTTTTTTTGGCAAAGGCCCACCAACCAATAGGAGGAGGCCACGTGTCCTCGGGCATCGGAAGGTGGAGGGGTGGAGGGAAATTTTCCCTTTCACCAAAATATGGAAAATATTGAAAGGAAAGCCCACCCATGGCCCCCAAAGCCCACCATGTCCATGGGCTGCCAAATGTCTTAAGGTGGGTCCAAGAGGAGAATTTAGAGTTCGGCCCATGCCAATCGAAAGGTGCCACATGTCCCATTTGGAAAATTTGAGAGTGATGGAAAATTTGGAAGCGATGCCCCGACCCAATCAAAACATGCCACGTGTCCTCGGAGCATGTCGGGCCGGTGGAGAATTTTTGGAAAATTTTCCAAAGACCAAAAAGGTGTAAAAGGTAAAGGGGAAGGCCCACGACCAATCAAAAGGTGCCACGTGGCATCGGGCTTTGGGAGGTGGAGAATTTTTGGGGAAATTTTCCCAAAGTCAAAAAGAGGGAAAATTTTAAATTTCGGGCCCGCCATTCAATTTGCCCTAGTTTTTCCCTAAATCTTCAGGGGCATAACTTTTGATCCAGAGCTCATATTTTCATGTTCTTGGTGTCATTGGAAAGCTGGTGAAATTCTCTACATGATGGAGGGCTCAATTTTGTGTTTTGGTGGGTTTGGAGAGAGAAAATCAAAAACACCTCTGGCATGGGAAAAAGAAACAAAACTAACATTTCAACCACCATTTTTAATGAAGTATGGCTCGCATTCTCTCCCAGCATGGTCAAAAACATCGGGAATGAAATTTTGAGGGTGCCCATGTTGTTTTAATGGCAATTTGGTTGGTGGTTGAAGCATCCTTTCATGTTTTCCCATGTTTTCTCCTTCCTGGCTCAAATTTTCACCATTAAAAGCCAGTTTTGGCTCATTTGTAAAGGGTTGGACATTTTTATGTTTTGCAGACTCCCTTCTTCACCCTAGAAAGTGGATTTTGTGGAATATCAGACCTCTTTCAAGACTACAACATGTTTTCTACCTCTCTGCTATTGTAATGCATGTATTTTTGATATTGGAAATGACAATGCAAGCTCTGTGAATGAGTTTCAGTCCTCTTCTTGTGTTGTTTGCTTCATTTATGATCTTTCATTACATTTTATCAATTTTTGCATGATATTTGTTGCATTCTCATGATCTGTGTCAATTTATAGAAGTAAATGTTCACCACTCCTTTGGTGTATCACCTTATTAGTCTTAGTTTTATTTCTTTTGCATTCTCTACTCTCTGTCCCCTTGGAATTTAGAGTAGGATTTATAGTTTAAACCTCTAAAATTTGCAAGCATACATCTAATCAGAGGAGTTGAGGAACCAACCTCTAATCTAGAGATTCTTTTCCCATTTTACAAGTCCCACACTTGGGGAAAGATTCAATGTTGTGCAATCACACTAGATGTCCAATATCAAACTAGAAGGGGAGGGATCTCTAACATACATATCAAAGCTTACATGATGGCCATTTGAGATCTTCTCTTATATGATACAATTGTAACAAATATTTTCCTAAGACACTAAAAGGAATCTCTCCCTATTAGTATTATAGGATACACAGGAGGCTTCGATACATTCCTTCATGTAACTCATATCTGAGTTCATTAAAGCTTTTGATATGAACAAAATTTTAAGAACATGAATTAGAGTATCACTTCACATCAAACAAGAGCATTGCGAATTTGCTCCAAATTTCATTCAAAGGTGGCGACAGTCCTCTATTCCTCTGTAAGTTCTCCAAACATGGATCATACGAAGATTTGTGACTTATTCCTCCTCTCCATCAATAGAGAAATAAAGGAATAAGTCAAAATTTCTCACTAAGAATCTATGAAGAGGTACTAGATGGTGCCCTCCAAATTGATCAAGCCACAAAAATTGGTCGTAAGACCTACGAAATAAATGGGATGTTATTCACTTTTTTCTAGCTAACCAAGGTAACTCTTGTTACCCCAACAAGTTGAACAATAATTTGGTCCCTAAAAATGATCGTGGGGTTACATTAGACAAGTGTTCTTGATCACCAAATAATCCTAATGTTGTAAACTCTCCCAACATGAACACTACCAACAATAACAACAATAATATGAATGGAAATAATCAAAGAAACAATAAATTTTCACCTTTAATCAATGTTGTGGATTTTAATCATCCTCAATAGAAACAACAACAAAAACAACCTCAATAATCAAAACAAGTGTAGACCCAAGGACCTGGTTAGTACCCGAGGTTGGTATCAACCAATTCTAATATCAAGTGTAGGGGTTCTAAAATTTTAATTATAACAATCAGCAAATGAAAAATGATCAAAAATTTTGAATTGCAAAATAACATGAACCAAAGACCTTGGGACTACTATCATGATTTGTATTGTGGTTTTCAAAGTGTCTACTTGCAGAGACATGAGGCTAGAACATGTCGTGATTGCAATATTTGCTTCAACGTTGTCATGAGGATCGAGACAACTCTTTGTAGACATGTTTCTAGTAAACCCAACAACACCAACTCAAAACACTTATGCAAGACCAATTCCTCCTTAAACACACCTCTGAGAATATTTAATGATCTTCTCCCTATGCACCCAAAATATGATAGAATAGATTGCAATGGTCCAAAAAAGGAATTGTGATAATAGCTAAATCATGAAGCCTCATATTATTCAAACCCACAAGTGGCACCCCCTTGGATGGTTGCCAACAAAAAAATTGTGGGGTTAGTAGAATTAGACAATGAACCTCAGATTAATGATGCCACCATGACTAAGGATTATTCATCACAACCAATATCGATTTATCCACCAATAATAGAGGACATCAAATAAATGATTTATAAAATTATAGGATCATATGATTTAATCCATGACTTGAAAAAGACCTTTTCTCACATTCCTTCTTGGATATGCTGAAAAACTCCCCTTCTCATATAACTAGTTTTGTTAGAAATGTTAGGTATTGGTCATTTTATCAATGTTACTCCTCCCCGGAAGTGAAGTAACCCATGTTGAATTTCATGTCTACCCTATTAGAAGACCATAGAGGGATAGCGGGTTTGTGTTCAACATAGACAAACTTCCAATAGATGTCAAAATTAAACATAGAGGTGACCCAACCTTCCATTTGTAGGTATGGATCTACGATAAATATGTTAAACACGTGATGGTTGATGATGGGGCAATAGTTAATATAGTCCCCTTCACTTTCCTTCAAAAATTAGGATATGAGGAAATAAATAGTTCCTCAACATGAAACATGTTAAGGGGTTACGATAGCCTCATGGAAACTTTGAATATGGACCATAATATTACCATTCACCTTATGACTCAAATCGGTTCTCACTAAATTTTATATTATAGATCGGAAAACAAGTATAATATTATTCTCATCTACCCATGGATATATCGCATGAAGGTGATCCCCTCCACATTTTTCAGAAGTAATATTCCTACACTTAGGCAAATTATTCATGGTGAAAGGTGACCCAAAAAATTTCAATATACACCTAGAAAATTTGAATAAGAGACCAAGATTCCACTCCAAGTTTGATATTTTCAAAAAATCAACTTGAAAAACTAGTTGGTTCAAAACCACAAGAAAATTTCCTTCCCACAATAGAGTTATAAGTCACAAGATTGATTGAAGGCATTCAAATGGTTAAGGATGAAACCATCATCATAGAGACAGTGTCATTAGGAACCACAAAAAATATTTTCAAGTTATTGGAGAAGCATTTACCTATTCTCTTTCCATTTGATTTGATGGGTATGGGACATACCCTGGGACTTGGATCTCTTCTAGCAAACAAAGTTTGTATGGTGGAGGTAACTGAGGCAAAGGAAGAATATAAAAATAATTATTCAACATCCATTTTTATGAGTAAATATTAGAATCTTCATTTCGATGGAGCCAGATGTCATTTTAGCACCGAGGTAGCTATGATCCTTACCTCTCCTGAGAGAAGGGTTATGTCGTTCACCTTCAAGTTAAACTTTGAATGTATAAATAACTAGGATGAATAAAAGCCTTCCTTATTGGCCTCATTATAGCTAAAAGGATGGGTGCTGGTAATATTAGATTTCTAGGTGATTCAAAATTGGTAAGAAATCAAGTGTCTAAGGTGTACGAGACTAGATCCGAGCATCTACAACTGTACAAAACATCAGTGTTAAATGTAAAAAAGGGGTTTGAATTAATATCATTGAAGAAATTCCATGGGAACAAAACTTTCTCTCGGACTCTATAGTAAATTATTCTTCCCACTTCACTCCAAATAGTGAGTTGGAAAATACAAACTTCACAATATCCATTCAGCTAAACCTTAGGTTCACAAAATACCAAGAACCCCGATGTTGATGTACATAGAAGACAAGAATGAGTGTGTCATCTTAGAAAATGTTAACATTGATTAAAAAAACTCTAGGATATCCAAACACCTATGTGTAATTTCATCTAGCTCATCACAAGGTTGATTTTTCCCTTATCCCACATTCATCTTCCTACTTTGGAAATCCCATGATAGAGTCTTCCTCTAGGGAAGATCTTGAAATTTATGAGGTAGGAGAAGAGGGGGATTTAGAGCTACCTCCATCCCCTCCCAAGTTTAAGGAAGGAAACACCTCCTTAATCAAGGGAATGATTGATATAAACATCGGGATTGAGGAAAAACCAAGAATCTTGAATCGGGATCTTCTCTAACTCTAGAGAAAATAGAAATACACACATAGATTCTCAAGGAACACTCAAAATATTTCACATTTAATTACATAGAGATGATAGGGATTTCTCCTGACATTTTGGTCCATAACCTCATCACCAATTCGGATGCCAAAGCAATTAAACAAAATTCAAGGCCTATGAAGCCAAATGTGCACTCATGGTGAAAGAAGTGATAAAACTCTTGCAATTAGGGTTCAACAAACCAATTGACTAATCCTAGTGGGTGTCCAATATCATTTCTATTCTAAAAAAATCTAGTGCCCACTTGTTATAGACTCGGTTATTTTCCAACTTCTTTATTCGTATTTATGATTTGACAGGGATTTTGACATATGTTGGACATTATGTTATCTTATTTTATCTTCATGGACATGTATGGTGATTTGGGCATGTAGCGCCAATTTAGACTTGATTAGTATGTTGGCACATTTTATTTGATTTTGTGGATACTAACATATTTCTATGTTATTTGGGCCTAATTGATATATGATGGATACATAGTTTAGTTGCATGTCTTGATGATATAGAGTATTTGATTATTGATGAGAACACATGATAACATGGATGTATGTCATTTATATGTATTGTAATGGCTAACACATGATGAATTGTGTGAAATTGTGCATGTTTCTTATTTATAATTCCATGTTGATGTTGTGATATCATAGATTGCATGTTTATACTTAATCATTTATTGAGTAGTTGATTTACACTTGTATTGGGAAGATGTGTTTAATGTGTACATTGAGTGTGCAAGTTACAAAGCATAGGAGAACGTGAGTTTCATAGTGGCTACACAAATTGTGCATAAGTGATGCACAAGGATAAGTCCTAATCATGTTAGTTGTATGAGGCCTTATTGTTTTCTTGTATTATTTGGGCACCATGAGTGACCCTTATTTGTAATGTTGTATGTCATGTAAAATTAATTTTGTTTAGGTTGTTTATTTTTATAAGTAAATTAGATTGGGTGACTTAATGGTTCCCACTTGAAATAAGTTTATATTTTTGTGAGTGTGTGTTAATTAGAGAGGATTGGGTAACATGAGTAACCTTGAGTGGGCCCCACATCCTCTATATATGTACCCAAATGTTCCAAACCTGAAATTGGGCTATTTTTGGCATTTTAAGTGACCCCTTTTAGTTTTGGGAGCTCACTAGCATGAAAATAAGCCCTTGGACCCTACTTATTAGGTAGGGGGACTAATTATAAGGCATAGAGGGAGTTTCCCTCCCATTTAGCCTTTCTTTTCTCACCATCCATGTAAGATGGGTTGGAATGTGTGTGTTGTGAAAAATTGTATAAACTTGTCTCATTTTCTTTTTGGGTAATTTGGCATATTGGTGCTTAAATGCGAGTTTATCTTTTTTTCTATTTTGTTTTAGGAATCTTGAGTTGAAGGGAAGAGAGGGGTGACACATGTCACCCCCTAATTGGTGACGAATTTTTTTTTCTTCAAATACTCCCTCATGGGTGAGAAATATAATTTTTTTGGCTTTTTCTTGGTGCTTTGAGGTTTTGGAGTGAGAGTTTTCTTGGACAAGGAATTGGGAAAATATTAGAGTTTTGGAGATCTTGTTGAGGTAGGCTCTTTGATCTCACTCTATGTTATTTTGCATGATAGATCTTAGATTTGATTATGGTTGAAAATTATGCTTTGTTTTTCTTGTGTTGTATATTTCTTGGGTATGTTATTTATTATTTTCTCCATCAATCATATGGATTAATGGATTTTTGAGTTTTATTGAAGAAAAGGGAGGGATTTTCCATCTTAAAAATCATGGCTTGATGGGAAAGCCATGTTGGTTCTTTTTATTTCCCTCATATGGTTTGAGGTGGGAATGTGGTTCATATGGTTTGAACCCCCTTACCCATCCTTGGAGAGGAAACCTAATGGGTTTTAAAATCCTTCCAAGGAGAATTTTAGGTAAATGGGTGGACAAATAAGGAGGGATTGTTGTCTTGGAGGGATAAGAGGTTTTCGAAGAAATTGTTAGTATGCATCCTATGGTTGAATCATATTTTTGGCACTTTTGGATGTCTCATCTACTCTTCCCCATTGTTGAGGATGAATATGGTTTTATCCTCTTTTCTTTTGTTTGGTAAATGTTATGTTTCTTTAGTGTATGAGTTAGCCTTGCATGTGATATATTTGTGTGTATTTTCTCCCTTAATCTTGTGCACATTCATGGAAGCTAGCTCTCTCTTCCATGGGCTTGGGGAGGATAGCATGTCTTATAACCTATGGAAAGGCATGTAATGTTTCCTATAGGTTGTGTGGTAAAACAATCCTTTCTCTATGTGTTGGATTATTTGAAGAGCACAAAAGTTGGAGCTCAAGTTTAGAAGATGGTTGGAGTTTTCTTGATATCTTGGCCTCATGTTGTTCCCAAAATTTTGTGAGAGTTTTACTTATTGTAATCATGTGAATATGTCTTTTTTGGAAGTTCTATGTCCTTGTAAAGTTCCCATTTTGAGATTGGGATTGCTTTGGAAACTAGTATTACATTAGTTTGTGTATCCTCTTTCAATCTTGCAAAGAAATATTGTAAAGTGTTCCTTTGTGCATCTTAAGCATCTTGACATATGATTTCCTTGTGATATTAATTTTAGAGCTTAAACTTCATTGTTATGTAAGCTATTATTGCATGGTAAACATTGTAAGAAAGTTTGCATCTTGAAAAGAAATGGAAGGAATATTAAGTGCAACTTCTTCTATTGAAAGACGGTTTTGTATGCTATTATTTTGATCCTCAAGTGAAGTGAATTTTTTTATATTTGTGGTAGAAGTTGTATAAATTGATTGATTCTCCTTTGAAAAGAAAACTTGAATTTTTCATTATATATGGGTAGTGTAAAACTAAGATTTGAAGTAGAGAAATTTTAATACCATTTGTTGCAATATAAGTATTCTCTTTTCCTTTATAAAAAATAAAGTATTATAAAATGAGGGGAATTGATAGCAAATCATATTCTATTTTTCTCCTATTTCCATACAAGTTATAGATAGTTGATGATTACTTCTCAACGGAAATTTTTATTTCTAAGATCCTTTTAAAACTTATATAGATAAAATTGCTTGTGAATAAAATCAATTTCTCATAATTTGATGTCATTTTTAATTTAATATTCCATTTTAATTTATGGATATATACATGAATAAACTAGTTATATTTTTAAATAGAATCGTATCATTTTCCAACTTGCATTTATTTTTAATATAATACATAATATAAATATATTAAAATACAATTAATATAGTTTATATTATTTAAATAAAAATATCTATATATATTAAAATATTAAATTTAATAACAAAAACAAATTTGGAGGGCCGAGCCCCTCCCCAAACCATCGCACCAATTTTGAGTGGTAGTGTTGTCGTAGGCCACACCACCGCCCCTTCCCCTAACTTCAAACTCCACACGGCACCCTCCCTACACTCCAAATCCCCCAAACCCAACACCCCTTCCACCGTGGATTCTTGTCTCACTTCAACTACAAACCCCTACACCCCAACTTCCACGGATCTCAACCCCTCACCATCATGTAAATATCGATCTCGTAGTCTGTCACCCTTAACATATCAAGCGGTGTGGATTCCGTACTGGGTTCTCTAAAACTAATTTTTGCATATATATATATATATATATATATATCTCGTGTGTGTGTGTGTGTTTAACTAGTTTTTCTTTATTTCAAAAATGGGTATAATACATACACAAGAACTAGATATTCTGTGGTAAAGAAATACAAAAATAAAAATAAACAATAATGACAATATTACATGCAAGCCCATGAAACCAAAAATTCCATGGCTCGTCCTCAACCTACACAAAGAAGAAACAAATATAAAACTAAATGAGAAGAGAAGAAAACATAAAGATGGATTAGAGAATTTATAGGAAACATAAAATCAAGGGCCAATGTTAGTTTGATTCTAGGGTTCACATTTAATCTTACACTAATTTTAAATCATGGGATTTTGTGGGATTAGGAAATAAAATTAAAAGAAGGGTGTGTGGGGCTAATTAAATAAAAAGGGGGAAACTAATTAAATTAAAAATGGGTGTGTAGACTTTCTAATGTGACCCTAGAGCACATTTAGTAGAAGTAAATAATTAAATTTGTAATTGGACTAGTAGTTAATTAATTGTGTAAATCAAATTAGTATAAAATGATTAATGAACTGGAATAAGATAAGTATAGTATTAGTCTTTAATTTTAAAAAAATTACCCAAATGTTTAACTACCATTTGGTGTGGTTTTCTATGTCCCGAGGCAGGGCATTACAAAAAGAGAAAATATGTGTTTGTATTGAATTTCATGACATTAATAGAGCATGTCCCGAGGATGATTTCCCACTATCTTCAATTAATGTTATTATTGATGTGATAACTACTTACAAGTGGAAAGGTGTTTAGGATATAACCAAATTATGATTTTGAGGAGGATCGGACCAACAAAAATTTCATCACTCATTGGGAACTTATTGCTACATAGTCATGCCATTTGGGCTCAAGAATGCTAGAGCAACCTACCAATTCTCCATGACGTATATCTTCTATGATCTTATCAAAAATATTGTGGAGTATTATGTTGATAATATCCTAGCAGAGAGATAGAAAACAATGTGATCACCTTGAGGTGCTTTGAATCATTCTCTCTCGGTTAATCAAATACGGTGTCATGCTAAATCCGAGAAAGTACATATTCAATGTAACACGAGGCACATTATTGGGATACATCATATATTCATCAAGGATTGATGTATATCTAGACAAAATCCAAGTAGTACTAGAGTTTAACCCACCATCGAAAGAATCTAGTGTAAGGTATTTTCTTAGGAAAATTGGTGTAATCTCAAGGTTCATACCTGATCTAAGATCCAATCAACAAAAAAGAATACTTGCTGCATTGAGTGAAAAAAATAGTGCAATGAGGAATTTGAATCAATAAAGCAATTATTACTCTCACCACTTACACTTATTCCTCCTAAATAGGAATGACCTCTCATTCTATAGTCAAGGGTAAAAAATGTTTCACTAGCCTACATGTTAGTGTTTCATCTTTTTCTTAGATTGGTTCTTTGAATTGTTGATGAAATAAATAGGAGTAACAGGTGTAGGAGGAATACCTGTTCAAATGATGGTTGATGGGTTGTTGCGTGCGTATGAATTCCGAATCCACAACTAATCATGAGAGCTTCCTTTCGGCTAAGAGGAACTACCCGTAATTAAAGTAAGACCACCGAAAGAATTAAACAATATGGGCAAAGTGAACTCGCCTAGTGTAAGCTAGATCCGAAAAGTATGATACTTCCTAGATGGATATCAGTCCACTATTTTAAAAAATTTAATGTTGTAAACAAAGTAAATCCTATTGTTATTTTGAAATGATTTAGGTATCTCACTTAAAAACACAATAAGAAATAGATCTAATCTAATAGGCTAAGTTAGAATAGAATCCACAGGTCAAATGGTTGTTTCTGGGTTCTGCAAGTCTTATAAAGGTCTTTGGTAGGTCACAGGTGAATGAGGGTGAGGTAAAATTAGTTGGTTAGGTCTCTACTTAAGGATATGTGGGAAAACACAAAGACCGGTGTTGGTCGTGGGGTGACCACGGTGGTTAGGTATAACCAAGAGTGCTTTGCAGTTCTTGTGAGATCTGGAAATGTCACAGAATAGGCCGGGGTCTCCTTTGTGGTTACACAAAGGACTTTGGGTTATTTGGGATGATGTATTGGGTGATGGGAGTGGGATTTTGTGAGGTTTTGGTGGGTCTATGAAGGTAGAAAATGTTGGAGATGGTCAATAGGGAGCAAGATAAACAATGGATGATAAAAAATGATAAAATGAAATAACCAAGAAAGTATGATGTTGTACTTACTTGGATTTCATTCTTGAAGGTCTGTGTATGAAGGATGGAGGTGCTAATGATGGGTTTGGAGGCTGCAAGTGATCACCAACTGAAGAAAATATTCTGCATGGGCTGCAAGCATGCTCCTCTTTCTTGAGATAGATCCGAATGTGGTTGGATGGTTGTGCATGTAGGAGAAGATGCTCAATCTCCTTCCTTGGATGTGAGTTCTTACTGGAATTGGCTCTCTGAAGATGTGTTATCTTTTTGAGATCTCATTCTTTCTCGTCAACTTTCTTGCTTCTCACTTCTAGGTTCCAAATTCCAACCTTGAGAATAAGGTTGTTTTGGGTTAAAAGGGGTAACTGATGGTGGTCCAAGCTTAACTAGTGATAGTTAGGCTTAACCGACATCGGTCAGGTGGGATTTTCTAGGTTTACCAAACTTAGGGAGATCCTCCTGATTTCTTTAGATCTTGTGTCGTTGTCCCACATATTAGACTTGGAGTTTCTTGTGAGCATGCGGGAATGTGGTTAGAGGGAATGTAGGCATTGATTTTTAGGGTGTGGGTAAGTCTTAGTTAGTTATGGTAACTTGCTAAGACTAGGTCTTAGGTTGAGTTAACTTGGTGAGGTGTCTAAGTGAAGTGTTTGTGTAGATATTATTTAAATAAGATATTTAAATAATAAATATAGTGAGGATAATGCATTAATTTAATTAAATTAATTAAATCAACATTAGTGGGGTGAAGGGGGTCATGGCTAGGTAGATGTAATAAAGGGTGGCTTATATGTCTAGGAAAAAGGGTGAGTGTGACCTAATTTTAGTGTCTACATTTTGCCCCTTTTTGTTGCATAGCTTGTATTGGTAAGTGATGCTAACAAAAATAAGATGTGGTTGCCCCATGTGGGTTGAAGGTGATCCCCCTCAAACCAGGAACTGACGAAGCAGTAGGTTGAAGTGGTGAGTGGTTTGATAAAAGGTAAATGTGAGGAAAAGGTAAGTGGGTGTAGGGGAAGAGGGTGAAAGGTCTACTTAGGTGATCTATGTAATGGGTCGGGGTCAAAGTTAGAAATTGAGTAAAATGCACGCACACGTATAAACTACAACACGCTACTTGGTTGAAGAGCAGGCAAACTCTACATTGTTTAAGGTCGGTAGGTTTATCCAAACAAGGGTGAAGTGAATCTGGTATCCAAGGTATAGGATAAGGTTAGGAAACACAACGTAGGTTAGGTGCAGGAATGTTTAGGTATGTTCTAGCACACCAAAGGTAGGGTCAGGATAAATGGTCATGGCAATAGGTGAGGTAAGGTCATTAGGTCAATAACACAGTAATAATGCCAAATGGTATAGTGAACACATGAGGTCAAAGGTCACTAGAGATGGTCCAGTCCAAATATCAAGATCATGGCATAGGTAAGGCCAAGGTAGGGGTAAAATAATAAGGCATCAATAGCATACATGAGGAGGTTGAAGAAGATGGAGGGCTAGAGGTGAAGGTAAAGTGGTATAGGTATGTAGGGAGGTAAAAGAAAGAGGAGGTAAAGAAAATGAGGTAAATGTGAGGGAAAATGAGTATGCGGGGTAACCAAAATCGATCGGTTTGAACCCACATGATGATGTAGGGGAACCAATGGCGTGTAGTCTAGGGCATCGATGCCAGTAGCGAGTCAAGAGTTAACCGGCGTTAGTTAGGTTAGGTAGGGTATAAAAAAGCATAAAATCCACGTTTTAAAATTCATTTGTGCATTTGGAAAAGGAGAAAAGGACAAGAAGAGAGAAATGAGGGAAGAGGACAAAAGAGTACAATGCAGAGAGATCTTGGTTGGTGATCCACATAGATGAGATTAATTGGGTGAGAGGTGGGGTCGCGAGATCAAATAGCATGAAGTGATTGGTGGAGAGAGTTGGAGGTTAGGCGAAGCATGGGATGGAGGCGGGGAGAGGGCTCGAGAGGAGGGGCGTGGAGGCCGAGGTTCCACCACGATGGCGGCAGTGAGATCAGTAGGATTTAAACCTTTGGTTTTGATTTTTTGGGTAATTTGATGTGATACAGTGTACATTGTATTGATACACACATGTATATATAAGGAGATAGATGATATTCGGTGATGTTATTGTGATGTGTATGAGTTTTACCTTATTATGATATGGATGGACATTAGATGAGGTAGGCATGATAGTGTCGGTCATAGGCATGGATTAAGTCGGTTAGTTTAGGTATGGATTGAGTCATGTTGTTAGGCATGGTTGAGTCAGGTTGTTAGGCATGGTTGAGTCAGGTTGGTTTAGGCATGGTTGAGTCAAGTTGTTAGGCATGGTTGAGTCAGGTTGTTAGGCATGGTTGAGTCAGGTTTTTAGGCATGGATTGAGTCAAGTTGGTTTAGGCATGGTTGAGTCAGGTTATTAGGCATGGTTGAGTTATTTCAGTATTTTGATAACAAATGGTAATATAAATGTATGAGATAGTGTAAAATGTGGAAAATGTTGGTTATGTATGAAAATGTGAAATAATATAAGTGGTAAAAGTTATGTGGTATATGGTTTAGATGTCGAGGTTTTTTTATATGAACAGGAAATTAGGTAAAGGTGGGGAAAATGGTTAGGGTAAAGAGTGGCCGAGCTAACCTTCTAGGGCCCCATGCCTTGGAAGTGCTGCCTATATAGTCCCGGTGAAAAGGGACCTCAGACATGTAGTTCTCCCATAAGCTAGGGAAGAAGATGAAAATGAGTTGGTAGGTTTGTGGTCATGTTGTGGGTTTAGGTTTAATAGGTGGGGGTAGATGATAGTAAAAATGTTGTAGGTGAGGGTGACTATGGCGAAAGGGGAGGATGACCCAAAAAGGTAAGCGTCGAGGACCAAGTCCTGTAGAAGAAGATCAAAAGGTAATGAAGAAGAGAAAAGATAAGAGGGGGCAAGAAAGCCACCCGATTGGCAAGGATCAAAATGTATGAAACACATCTATAGATAGGCTAATGAACATAAGACCCTAAAAACATTACATGATTGATAATTCTAAGAGTGACGAAGAGTCACATGATCACCAAATGTCATAGGTTCAGGGTCTCTTGATGTATGAAGTGAAAAGACAACGGGTAGAGAGGTGTAGGTAATTGGGTCATAAAATGGGAAGTAGAATGCCTTGGAAAATAGAGCCAAGATCACAATAGGCAAGTCCATGATGAAAAAAGCTTATTTTTCTTTTTCTTTTCTTTTTGACTTTTAGATAGACTGATCGATGTGGGAAGTCTACATGGGATGAGTATATGTCTCCTTGAGGTCTTCGTGAAGTGATCGATGCGGGAAGCTTCTGAATTTTGATTTTTGAGAAAATAGTCTTTTTTTGGAAAAACTATGTAGAGAGTGAGCTTTTTATAGCTGTCCTTCGAGGGAGTAGTCTACTTATAGTGACAATTGAGGGTGGAAGATGTCCTTTTGAGGGATTCATCTTTTATATTGGAAGTTTTGACTCAAGGAGTTGATCCCTTATTTTGGGAAGATGTCCTTCGAGGAATTCATCTTTTTTTTTTTTTTTTTGGCTTTTAAGTCATGGACGAGACTATAACAAGGCATTTGGTTCTTGTTGAGAAGGCAAGGGTAATGAACATGGGATCTCATCTAAAAGAAGATGAAAAGTATGCATGAGAATCATGCCATGTGTAGAGCCATGGTGCACATATTTAAGATAAGGCAAAAGGGTGACGGGTAATCCCATGATCCTTGTTTAATCATTGGAGATGAGATGTGGAAAAGGTAAATGGCACTCAAGGGATGAGCATGAATTAGATAAATAGTGATGTAGGACTAGAGGTCAATAGTAGAATGGTCGAATATGTAAGGCATTGAGGGGCTCAAGTTCGGGCTTACCATCAAGTGAAGACAAGCGATAAGCACCTGATCCATAGTCATGGGTCACGATGTATGGTCCAAGCCAATTAGGAGCATTTTTGCCCCATTTTTTTCTCTACTTTGGTTACATGTTGATTTTCCTTGAGGAAGAGGTCACCAACTTGGAAGGTTCGTTCATGAACATGTTTTTCATAAGCACGTTTGATACGTTGTTGATAAACTTGAAGGTGATCTAGAGCATTAAGAAGACATTCGTCTAATAACTCTAGTTGGGCTAAGTGGTCCTAATGAAATTCATCATCAATAAGCATGTCATGGAGAGAAATTTGAAGTGAGGGGATTTGGACTTTGAGAGGCAGAATATCCTTGGTACCATAGACCAGTGAAAAGGGTGTAGCCGTAGTGGAAGTGCGAATACTAGTGCGGTATGCCCATAGAGCAAAAGGTATGTGTGTATACCAATCCTTCCTAGTATTGTCAATGACTTTCATGAGAATTTTATTGAGGGTTTTGTTAGTGGATTCGGCTTGGCCATTGGTTTGTGGGTAATAAGGTGAGGAGAAACTAAGTTGAATGCCAAAGGTGTCGCAAAGTTTTTTACAATGTTTTTTTTTGAATTGTTTTCCATTTTTAGTGATGAGGTGATGAGGGACACCAAAGTGATAAATGATGTGATGGTTAATGAACTCACATATTTTCATAGATTTTTTGGAAATGAGTAATATGGCTTCCATGCATTTTGTGTAGTATTCGGTAGTGGTTATGATCCATTGATGGCATTGGGAAGAATGAGAATTGATTTCTCCAACAAGATCCAAACCCCATTGAGAGAGAAGGGCCAAAGGTCATGAGTGACCTATAAGGCATGATTGGGTGTATGATGTAGGTTGGAATTTTATTGACATTTCATGCACATTTGACATAGTCGCAATAATCATGGTTAAGGGTTGGCTAGTAATATCCTAGGTGAAGAATACACTTATTAGCAACAAGAAGGCCACTAAAGTGACCTCCACATATGCCATCATGAACCTCCTTGATGGTATAAGAAATTTCAAAACTTGTGAGGCATCGTAAGAGAATACCATCAAATCCACACTTATAGAGGAATCCCCAAGATAATGAAATGGGATACCTTCTTAAGAAGGCCCATTGTCCATTACAGGTGAGATCAAGAGGTAAGATGGAGAGGGAAAGGTATTCAGAGTATTGTTTATACGAAAAAGAGTGTCGACAGGGTGTGCCGTAGTGGAAGTGCAAATACTAGTGCGGTATGCCCATAGAGCAAAAGCGTATGTTGTGTATACCAATCCTTCCTAGTATTGTTAATGACTTTCATGAGAATTTTATTAAGGGTTTTGTTAGTGGATTCGGCTTGGCCATTGGTTTTGTGGGTAATAAGGTGAGGAGAAACTAATTTGAATGCCAAAGGTGTCATGAAGTTTTTACATGTTTTTTTTTTTGTTTTTCCATTTTTAGTGATGAGGTGATGAGGGACACCAAAGTGATAAATGATGTGATGGTTAATGAACTCACATATTTTCATAGATTTTTTTGAAATGAGTAATATGGCTTCCATGCATTTTGTGTAGTATTCGGTAGTGGTTATGATCCATTGATGGCATTGGGAAGAATGAGAATTGATTTCTCCAACAAGATCCAAACCCCATTGAGGAGAAGACCAAAGGTCATGAGTGACCTATAAGGCATGATTGGGTGTATGATGTAGGTTGGAATTTTATTGAAATTTCATGCAACCATTTGACATAGTCGCAATAATCATGGTTAAGGGTTGGCCAATAATATCCTAGGTGAAGAATACACTTATTAGCAAAGCAAGGCCACTAAAGTGACCTCCACATATGCCATCATGAACCTCCTTGATGGTATAAGAAATTTCAGAACTTGTGAGGCATCGTAAGAGAATACCATCAAAGTCACACTTATAGAGGAGCTCCCCCAAGATAATGAAATGGGAGACCTTCTTAAGGAAGGCCCATTGTCCATTATGGTGAGATCAGAGGTAAGATGGAGAGGAAAGGTATTCGTGAGTATTGTTTATACCAAAGGTCACTCGAGTCAGGGGTGTCAGTTCCGATTGAGTAAACATCGTGAGGTAAATAAGAAAGAAAATGGAGGCATTGTACAGTGACAAATATTTTGGAATCGGTAGGGGAAGCGGGTATTTGGGAAGCTAAGTAGGCCATAGTGTCTGCAAATTTCTTGGTTGACCGTGGGATGGTTTGAAGGGTGTAATGATCAAAGGTGGTCAAAAGTTTGTCCACATGATGTTTATACTTTTGAAGTATCTCGTAAAGAAATTGGTACATACCATTGGCTTGGTTTATGACCAATTAAGAATCATGAAAGATGTGGATTGATTTAATGTCAAGGGCATAGGTGGTCTGAGACCTAGTATGAGCGCTTCATACTCGCAATATTTTTGTGCACTTCAAAGTCTAGTTTGAAATACAAAGGCATGGGTTCTCCATCCAAAGGGACAAGGATAACACAAGCTCCACCCCCATGCTTGACACTTAGAACCATCAAATAATAATCATTTGGTAAGGGGGTTCATCCAGGAGTAAACAGGTAGCAATTGAATCATTGGGAAAGTCAAAATTAGAGGGTTGGTCTCGGAAATAGGTGCGTCGACCGAATTGGTCATAGATATCCTAGCCCTTAATGGACTTTTGGTGAATTAATTCAAGGTCAAGATTAGCTAAAAGCATAAGCCATCACACGGTGCACTAATTTTGATAAGGTTTAGCGTACATGAAGTGTAAAGGGTCAGTATTGGTCACAACATAGGTTTTGTAGTTGAGTAGGTAATGGTGGAGTTTAGTGGCAACAAAAACTAAGGCTAAGAAAAGCTTTTCTAGGTGGTTGTATTAGGTTTCATATTCCAAAAGAGTATGGCTTATGTAATAAACCGTCTGCTCCCTATGTTTTTCATCATGATGAGCGAGCATGGCTCCAAGGAATGATCCGTAGCTGATATGTATAGGTAAAAAGGTTGATCATCTTTAGGTGGGATAAGTAAGGGTGGTTAGAGATGGTATTGTTTTAAGGCCTCAAGGGATTTATGATAGTCATCATCCCATTTAAAGGATACATCCTTCCTAAGTAGATGATGAAATGGTTGACACCGATCCGATAATTGTGAAATGAAATGGGAATAGACTACAATTTACCTTGCAGGCTACATAGTTGTTTGAGGTTTGTGGGTGGAGGCATTTTAGAATGGCCTTGACTTTAGCAGGGTCAACTTATATACCACGTAGGGAAATGATAAATCCCAAGATCTTTCTTGAGAGATCCGTGAAGATGCACTTTTTAGGTTAAGTCGTGGACACAATATTTATGAGGCGGTCAAAGATGGTTTTTAGGAATGTGAGGTGTGTGACGTGGCATTTATATTTATCCAAGATATCATCCACGTAATCATCCAATATGTGATGCATGATATCATGGAAGATGTAAGTCATAACACGATGATATGTAGCACCGAGTGTTTTTAAGGCCAAAAGGCATGACTTTCGATAGCAAAAAGGTTCCCAAAGGGATAATGAATGTGGTCTTGTGCTGATCTTCTGGGAAAGAAAATTTGGTTATAACACAAGAAACCATCCATGAGTGAGAGCATCTCATGACCCACAGTAAGGTCCACCAATTGATCAACACCGGGTAAGGGAAAGTTGTCTTTCGGGCAGGTGAGGTTGAGGTCTCGGAAGTTCATGAAAATGCGGAGTTCCCCTATTACTTTAGTAACATGGACAATGTTAGAAATCCAACAAGGATAATCAATGGGTAAGATGAAAGAAACAAAAAGAATATGTTGAAGTTATTCTTTGATGAGAAAAGCAATGCGAGGGTGCATTTTCCTGAGCTTTTGTTTGATAGGTTTGGCATCGGGAATAGTTACGATATTGTGGACCACTATGGTGGGGTCAATACCGGGCATGTCTCATGATAAGACCAAGCGAAATCATGGTTATGAGCTCAGAGAAAGGAAGTGATGGCTTCTTGTTCAACAACATATAAACATTGTCTGATCTTTAGGATGTGTGGGTTGTCCTGAGTATGAATGTTGATCTCGATAGTTGATTCATTCAACATGGTTTGCATCTCAGAGGGTAACGACCAATGAATATATGAGTCTTCGCACCAAGGTAGGTGAGTATGGATTCATCATCTTGACATTGAACAACATTTAATGGTTGGTGTGTCATCATCGATCATCTCGGGATACAGAATGGAGAGAGTGGAAGGGCCTCTCCCTCGAGTTGATAAGTCAAAGGCCCCAAGGAAATGGTGTTTATGGAAAAATAAATTTAGGAGGGATAGATTCGGGATCCATCAACTCCAAACCGGTGATGGTGGTGATGAAGGTGTAGAAGGCTAAGGTCCTTAATGAATTCAATGTGGGCCGGTTTGGTAGAGAGGTTCGAGGAAGCCAATACCACTATGGTCATTATGTTTGTGGGTGGTACATGGAATAATAGTATGGAAGCCTTTCTCGTAAAAGAAAAACCAAAACCCTTCCACACATAGTGGTGCGGAAGGTGTGGGTGAAACAACAGTGATTGAAGCAATTAGAAGTCACCGGAAAATGGGCGGGTTGTGATGGTGGTTGTGTGTAGGTGGTAGTATCAAGTCCCCATAGGTGAGACTAGTACAAAGATGAGGAGGACCATAAAGGATGTTTCTCTCTATACGGTGATCATAGTGAGGGTGTTGGTGAAGACTTCCATACTCGTTTGGAGTAAGGAAGGTGTTAACACTATATAGGAGGTACTCCCCAGTGAGGCATTGAAAAACCTTCCAAGTGATCGGTGGTTGGTATGTGGGTAAATGCTAGTATGGATGATGTGTTGAGGTCAATGTGTAGGTGGTGTTAATGGATTGGGAAGCTAATGGGTCATTCATGGAGGTTATAACGGTGGTAGGCGTGAAGGAGGTATGCACGGTGAAATCAGCAGCTATACTCTTGGTAGGTGTGGGTGTAGGTGTAGGTGAAGCGGTATTGGTTGCGAAGTAGATGGCTTGACCGGTATGAGTACATCGTTGGGTCGGTAAAGCATGTTGCATGTTTTGAAAGGTGATGGGTTAGCTGGAATGGTATAAGTGTTTCCTTCATGTTCAAAATTTACACAATGATGCAAAGTGGAGGGAACACAACCCATGACATGGATCCAGGGTCTACCAAGCAACAAGTTATATTGGAATTCCCCCTCCAAAACATAAAACAATACTAGAATAGTGTGAGGGCCCACGTGAATGTGCAGGATGACAGTGCCTAGTGTGGAGGTGATAGCGTCATTTAATGAATGCAACATGACCAAATGTTTGTGCATGTAATTGTCAGGTATGCGCATTTGAGAAAATGCATGGGATGAAATGATGTTAATGCTTGGCACCTCCATCAATCATCACATGGCATACCCATATGTCATCAATGTGTACAGAGATGAAGAGGGTTGGGTCCAGGTCATCATTTTGGTATGGCACGATCTTTGCCTCTGAGAAGCTGAGGGAGGCCACTTGGTGAACAAGGTGAGGTGAGGATGAGGTGGTAATTTGGTGAGGAGGCTACATGATGGGGTGTGATAATGGAGGCTACAGGTGTAGGGTCATTGGGTAAAACCTTGATAGATTGAAGAACCTCCATGAGGGCTTGACGATGGGATTCTGAGGTTTGGATGAGGTCATATAAGGACATTTTGAGTGGAGATTGGTGTAATTTTTTGAGCATGGTGCGGTGTGTGACACCATTAGAAATGGGTTATGTGGGGCTTGAGATAGTTATCTTAGGTATGGGTGCGAGATGGTATGCTAGGTATAGGATTGGTTGGTGGGTCAGTTGCCTTTTCTTTACCCTTTTGCACACATGTAATGACGTGTACCATGTTGATTTGAGGGAAATTTTCAAATGAAGAGGGTATAGGGTAAGTGGTATAATGACATGAAGGGTAAAAACCTATTGGAGGAGAAAAGCCCTATGAGGTCGGTTAGGCGCAAAACATTTGGGTGGTGGTGTGGCAAGTTCTCGTCTGCAAACCATGTTAATTTCAAATTTTGTGTGTGGTTACTGGGAGCTGTGAGGGTGGGGTTGTGGTTGTTGAGTGCGTAGTGTGGGAATGGGTGTAGGTGAAGAAGGGTCCTCATCCGAGAAGGTCATCATCATCAAAGTTGGTTTCGGGGGACACAATTGGATAAGGACAGGTTTTGAAGGCCTTGCAGTTTTCCTCATCATGCCTTGGCACATGATGGTATGCACAAATTTTCATATCATCAAACCCCTTTGGCTTGGGTTTGAGGGGGTCATAAGGTCGGAGTGGCGGTAATGTGATAATAGAAGTCTCGAGGAGGTTGTTTAAAATTTTGGAATAGGACCCTATTAGTGGATCACAATGGGAAGTGAATGTGGGTTTGGTGTAGGTGTGGTTGGTTGTCGGGAATTGTTTTTGGAATTGTAGGAAGGGTCGAGCTATGGATTTAGGTTTCGCCAGTGTGGTTTGAGGTATTTGTCGGGTTGTTTTGGTAGGGGTATAGTAGATGGACGGGTAGGAGGGTGTGGTTTTGTTTTGAATACCTTATTGTGCGGTAATGGGGTTTTGTTTTTGGGGTGCACCTTCTGTGGTAAAGGTGATGTGGGTGTACAAGGTCTATCGAGGAAAGAAGATGGAGGAAGAGGGTGAGTTACCCATGGGGATAATGGGGGTGTTATGAAGGTAGATGATGTAGGTCGTGCTTGGGGTGTGAGGGACAATGACTGAAGTGTAGTAGGTAGTGAAGCAATGGCTGAAGGTATCGAGGTATTGGTGGTAAAGAGACTACAGGTGTGGGTATGATTCGTGTTGTGTGCCTAGGTAGGTTAGAAATTTGTGAGGAAGGAATGGGTTGTTGTGTTATTGGGTTATGAATGGGTGAGGGGTGCTTGACCATGTTGGGTAGCTGAGGTCTTAAGGTAGATGGGACAAGTGTGGGTGTGATTGGTGTGGTAGGGGTATGAGGTTGATGAGTTTGTTTCTTTAGTTTGGGTGTCGAGTAGGTGTGGTTTTAATGTTGGAGGATGTAGCTAAATCCAATTTAATAGGTGGATGATTAATTCTTGTGGTCGGGTTACCCTAAAGTGGTAATAGGTTTAGTGGAGGTAAATGTTGTGGGTATGGGTTTGGGTTTAGGCATAGGTCGGGTTATGGGTAAGGGTGTGGTGTGAGTGTTAATAGGTATCATGGAAGGGGTTGCGATAGTAGTGGTTGTATTTGGTTTGATGGGTGTAAATGTGTTTGGGTAGATAGTGGAGGTGTCATCGAGGGATTCTTCTACATTTGTGTTGAGACAGGGAGTAAGAGGTGCCCCCATAACAAAGCTCTATCCACATACTCTAAGTGATCAACCAAACATGAGAATGGCACGTCTGTGGGTGGAGTTAGTGAGGACCTAATGGGAATTCCTATAAAATGCATCTTAGAGATGGGGAATCGGCCGGATTCAGCTTCCATGGGTAAGAGAGCTGAAAGTAGGTCTATTGGATGTTGAGTAGCGGATGGAGAATGCTCACGCAAAGGCAAAGGTATCTCCACCGGATCTATGATGGGTGGAAGAGATAATAGGAGTTCCTCAATAAGTGGGGGAATGGATAGGTGCTCCTCATGGGTAGAAGAGGTAATGGGTGCTCCTCTATGGGTGGAGGAGGTAATGGGTGCTCCTCTATGGGTGGAGGAGGTATGGTAGGTAAAGGTTTGCTAAGTGAAGAAGCTAGGGGTGAGATGGTCTCAATGTTAGCAGAAGACTCCTCTGTAGGTGATGTAGGAGATGAAGGGTGTTCTTCTATTGGTGAAGGAATAGTGATGGTTGGTTCCAAAGTGGAAGAAGGATTTCGAGCTAGGATTTCCTCTATGGAAGGGATGTGAGGTAGTTGAGAGGTGACAGGTACCTCATTAAAGATCACATGAACCTCACGAGTATGGGTATCGTGAGTGGATGTCTCACCTGTTTGATTGGATGAAGGGGCATGATTGGGAAATGGTTTTTTAAAGATTTGTAGATTTTGGTTGGGGGTGGCATTGGGATTATCCACAGTCAACTCACCTTTCTCGAGCATTTCTTGGACAATATTCTTAAAATGATGCGATTCTTATCACTATGACCCTTGACTCGGTGATAGTTACATAAATCTTGTTCCTTATACCATGCGGGCATGGGGAGAAGGGTCAAAACAAGTGTGTTATTTTATGGGTGGAAGGGTGATGGCACCAACTTTGATAAGATTTTCTAAAACAGAAGAGTAAGGTTCCCCAATTGGGGTATATTTTTACTACTCTTGTCTAAATCGAAAATCCTGGACAGGTGATAGATTAGATGAGGGTGTAGCTTGATTGGATGGATGAGCTGGGCCGGCCTTGAGTACCACTGTGTTAGTGGTACCTTTAGCCATTGAATAATTGGTTGGTTGTTTAGAAGAATAAGAGGTTTCATTTAACTTAAATTCTGAATTCTTATTTCGTAATTGGGTTTTCTTCTCTTCAATGGCCCAAATCTCTAATTTTCATGCCATAGTGAATGCCTCATCAAATGTTCTGAAAGTTTGGATCTGCAAGGTCGGGGAGATATGCCTGGCACAAGCTCGTGTGAAGATCTTGATGAGTTGAGTTTGTGGTAATTGAAAGGTAATTTGATTGATCGGGTTGTGTGCGGCGAGTGAAAAAAATCTGCAATAGACTCATCCTCATACTTGATGTGTGGAATATAAATCAGTCATGGTAACTTTCTTGGAAATATTGATAGAAAAATGATCCAAAAAGCTTGGCTACCTATTAAATGAAAATATGGAGTGTTTGGGTAACCCACTATACCATTCTAATGCGGTCTCGGTGAGGGACATGAGAAAAGTTCTCAAAAGTAAGGCATCATCATGAGCAATGAAATAACATCCATGTTTAAATGAGTGAAAATGTTGTTGTGGGTCTTCCTTACTATTGAAGTGGTTGAATTTAGGCATTTCCCAATACACAGGGTATGAACAGATGGGAATGGATGGGTGAATAGGTTCGTTGCAAATCTCATTGTAAGTTAGAGTGTTGTGGGAGCTAGAAACCGATGCCTCCAGTGTTTGCATCTTATCCATCATCAATCTAATTAGGTCATTGGTGGGTTGTGATGATTGGATGCCTCCTATAGTGTGAGGAGGTTGGTTTTGGGCATATAATGGGTGTGGCATTCTAGTGTATGGGGCTGCCATGTAAGGTGGTGGAGAAGAAGGCAATGAAATAGGGGGTACATACCCAGAATGAACAATAGATGAAACAGGCGATTGTTGGTAGTACGTATATGGGGAGGAAGGGTCGTGGTAACCCTAGTGGCATAGGGACTAAAGATTGTGGAATGGAAAGAACTATGTTCTGAAATGGGGTAGGGGTCACTGACACTGGAGGTGGGAATGTAGCTTTAGGTATGTGTGAGACATGAGGAATGGATGAGGTTGTGTTAAGGATAATCATCGAGGGTATGGTGGATGTAATGGGTGCCATGTAGGTAATAACAGATGTGGCAATCATCATCGGGGTATGAAACCTAACTGCAAAATGATTGGGGGTAAGGTGGATGCAAGGTAGTATAGAGCCGGATGGGGCTGATGCGAAGTGGGTGTGAGAGTCGGGGGATAGATACGGGAATGCCATATATTGGTGACCCGAGGCATCTTGAGTGGATGAATGGGAGAGATAAAACTACAAGGTAGTAGGGTTCTAGTCAAGGAGTCATGTGAACTCCTCATCTCCGTAGCGATATTAGTAGGTTGGATGGGATCCATGGCTGGTGATAAAATAGAAGGTGGTGAAGGACTAGGTGGGAATGGATGGAAACCGGCATGGAACATGAGGGCGTTCACTTGTCTTCGAGTTAGTACCATGTGAACCAACACCGATCGGTGGGGGTGCTTCTATTTAAATGATACTGAGAAATAGGAGGAATAGGATAGTATGGTGATAAAAAAATGGATGACATAACAAATGGTTGGTGGAATATGAAACAGGCTAACCGATGCCGGTTAGGAAAACTAACATCGGTCATGGATAACCACCGCCAGAGTCATCATGTAGAAATGGACAATGAGTAAACATCAAGCAAAAGGAAAGATCTGACAAGTATGCCAAATCTAGGGATGTGTAAAATGTTAATGGGAAAAATGACAGTGATAGAGACTGTGGAAAGTGGAAGAAAGTGAAGCGAGAATTTCCTTTTGAGTAGGTTATTAAAAGTACCCAGGAACTAATGTCGGTTGTGTTTAACCGATGGTGGTCAGAGGTAACCGCTGATGGTTGAGGTGAGATTGAAACAGTGATGAGAAAAAGTAATTGTGAATTAGAATTTTATGTGAAATCAGACCCAAAATTCTAGGAATGATGGTGATATGGCCCAGCACACTCGGTGAAGCTGGAATACACCAGCTATGATGAGGAGCATGCAAGGATGAACAAAAAAGTGATGAACGTGATATTTCACCTCAAAACACAAACCAAGCGAAACACTAAGAAAATGTGATCCTAAGAGTGCTCTATTCTATTATGTTTGTTTAGCTTATGCTATTTAGGGACCGACACATGAATTGTGAAATAGAGTTTTTAGAAAGGATGGCTTCCTACAAAGAAGGAGATCTAAAGGGTGAGGTTTCAGGTATGTTATGGTGAGGGCGAGCTACGCTCTAAAGTATGACTCGATAGAGCAGCAGCTAGGTGCCCACTATGTTGTGATTGTGTGATCACCTACAGCTTCTTCTAGGTAAGATGTTGTTTAAGAATGTATGTATTTGAATTTTTGTGTGGTTTGGTAAGACTCAGAGAAAGAGAAAAGGATAGAAGTGCTTTTCTATGATTCTTTTTCAACCATCAGCTGGTAATGACTTCCAGCATATAGGTTGCCCTCAATTAATGTGAGCTAATGCAGAAAATCAGAATGAAATGCAATGATTTTAAAACCCAAATCGAAAATGTGAAATTGGATGACACAATAAGATGAAGAGGAAGAGGGATGCAAAAAAATCTTTTTAAATACACCAAAAGAAAAGTTTCCTTTAAAAATGCAAAAAAAGTGTGTGTATGCTTTTAGAAGCCACACCTATGACTAATTACTCCTTACCCGCACCTAAAACCAACTTCATAATGACTTGACCAAGCCCGCAACCAATCCCTCGGAAGAAAAGGAGGGAAAGCTGGCTATTTTACCAAAAATAGCCCGCTTTGACCTGACCGATACCGGTTCCTACTCGACCGCCGTCGGTTGCGTAACCGCCATCGGTTCCCTGTAAATGACCACTTCCAACCAAAAACAAAGGATCAGATTTTCATTTGATCGAGAAGAAGAAATCATCGAGAGGATCCGGATTTGCTTGGCCGAGCAGAGACAAGTGAAGAAACAAGAAGAGTTTGCAGAGAAGGACATCAAGCCCAAGACTGCAACTGAATAACCAGAGCCCAGTAACACTCATCCGAGCATCAGAAGAGGAGATAACTCATCTTGGATTGTCAGATCATCCAACTTGGGTCCTGTCTTCATCATCACAGTCCTGAAACCTGCATCTGCATCAGGGACGAGTAAGTAGTGTTTTATATGTTTCTAAGCACCATTTTCTTGAGCCTGTTGATTAATAGTAATCATAAGTTTATTCCTAGATCTACTACCAGCAACATACTGCACTTAACCTTCACCCATACATCCTGATATTGCCCAGAAGGCCATTTTACCACACTCTGAGTCTTCCCTATCCTCCCATCATTCCCCTCAGCCATCCACCAATCTTAATAACCCCACAATCACCTTGCAACCAACCTCTATCCAGAAGCACTTAGATTGCTGACCCTACCGGTATCGTTTATCCCCTACCGGCAGCGGTTCTCTAACCGTGGTCGGTTATCCAGTGACCGGCGTCGGTCACTGTGACTTATACCCCAAAACCTTTTTCTCACCTATTTGCCACCTAACAACCTCAGATCCAGTCTGGTTTATCCCTCTAACTCAACCTGAATGTATCAACGACCAGTAACCGAACAAACAACGTGACGCTTTATTATTGATAATTTAGCTTCTATTGCTTTGTAACGAGATACCTAAATCGTGATTTTGCAATAGCTTTCTTTATTATCATTTGTGTTAATTCGTATTAAAAGGGGAACTGACCACCTTCGAAAGGAAGTTTTATATTTCCTGGGCCTAAGGCAGCTCCCTCATTTATTGTCTAATTAAAATCTGGTGGTCTTGTATTCTTACTTGCAGGTAGTCCTTCCAAGACAAAAAGGAGTTCTTCGCAGTCGATCTGATCTTTCTCTACGGTACGCGCACACCATCTCAACATTCAACAGGTATTCCTCCTAGCCCTAACCCTTATCTGTTTCTCAAAGGAATGATAGGATAGAAGCAAGTCTATTCTGCAGAGCCGAAACATTCCATGTGAAACATTTTGGCACGCCCGGTGGGACCCATTTCGGGTTTCTGTTTCTCTTGCTTGCTTTCGTTTTAGGAAGCATACTTGCTGTTGTTGTTTTTGTTATATTTAGTAAAGAATTTGTCTTGCTTTCCTAGTTTCGCATTAGTGAAAGTCATCTTATTTGCTTCATCGAATATCATTTTCGATTTGGGTTTAAAACACGTGCATTACATTCTTGCTTGTTGTTTTCAATTCTAGTGAACATAGACTAAGTAACAGGTCGTACACGTGGGGGTGATTTCCACGGTATTGACAGGAAATTAATCTTACTTTCACTGCACAACACATACCGAATCACTTCATAATTAACACAACAGCTCAAAACATCCCCCCTTTTCCGCGGTATTCCTCCGCCCGATTGAGGTAACCTTATAAGCCAAAACAAACTTGACATTTCCCCTAAGTCTTTTGTTTAGGATTGACATCATTCCGCGTATAAAGGCATAAGCCCACAATAATTAAAATTAACCCTAGGGTTAGTCTCTGGATTTGCGTGTGCATCTTGCTTGTTTTCAGTTCTGTTTTCTCTGTTATACACTATCTTCTGTGATCACCTTAGAACAATTTGATAAATGTACTGAGCGTTGTTAACAATCAAATCAGCAGCTTCTTATATTTTCTTATACCAGTCTTATTACACCGACATCGGTTAACTGACCGACGTCGGCTATAGTCTAACCGACATCGGTTATCAGACCGATATCGGTTCATCGTCTTTTACGCTCTGACGACAAACCAAAGAACCTACCAATTTCACCATTCTGAGTCTGTTTCTGTTCTTGATAGATTGAAACCCTACTGTGTACTCCTGTCCATGGTTGTTATCACTCGAAAGCAAGCCGCCGCCATGGTTTCACATGCTTGCTCTGTGCCTTTTCCTGAATCACCCCCTTCACATTCTGTGGGGAATCCTACGGACACCAGCGAGGTTCCTAAAATTCCTGTGGGAGATAAGGAATTTGCCAAATTTCTGGATGCTAATCCTAGCGCTGTACAATACTATTTGTCTCATGCCCTTGACCGTACACCCGACGGTCAACTCCTTGTTGGCATGCCTATCAGTATAGCTGCTCATTTAGCCCCTTCTCCGCCTGATAACTCCATTTTGCCTTCCGCATCCTTAGTCCCGTCGCCTACCTCAGCAGCTTCAGGGGTCCATACGGCACAGATTGGCTTTCCTTTGGTTAATCTTGGGCCCAACATGTCATTACCGCCAACTGCTCCTACCTCGTCTCTCTTGCAGACTGTTCCATTCATGACTTGCTCTCTGCCACCTATCCACACGAGCTTTCCTTCTCAAGCTCCGCCCACCTTTTCATTTCCACACACATATCCGGTAACCTCAACAGCTTATATAGGACATCCCTATTCGGTTGCCTCAACACATTCGTCCTCCATACCTTATCAACATTTAACCCCACCATTGTCTAGCGGTGGCCCTTGGCCCAATTTGCCTCCGTTTACCACAACCACACCATCATCTCATCCAACTACTGATTTAATTAAACAAATGATGGACAAAATGCAAAATCTGGAGGCTTCTGTTTCAGGAAGTCGTAGCGCCTTGACATACGAGCAAGTTTGTCGGAGCCCATCCACCCTTCAGTCCCCCTTCATTCATATCCTCCTCAATGGGAATTACCAAAGTTTACCCGCTTTAACAGTAAGGAGGACCCTCAACAACACTTGCGATCATTTAGACATGCCTGCTATCTGATTGCTCACGACGACGCTTTACTTTACTACTCCGCACCTTTCCCATGTCCTTATCAGACCCGCCTTGAGAGTGGTACAAGTGCTTTAACCCAACACTCAATCTTCTCTTTTAACCAGCTAGCCCAATCTTTCTTGGATCATTTCTCCATTAACATTGCCAAGAAAGTATCTATCACCGACCTCTATGCCATCCGACAATTTGAAGACGAATCTATCGCAGATTTCGTTGGACGATGGCGGGGCCTTATCAACCAACTTACGTATGCCTTGCCTCAGACCGAACTTATCGAACTGTTTACGCGGGCCTGCGCTAAGCACATCTCTCCTACCCTCCAAATTCAAACTTTCCGTACATTTGACGAGGCCTTTACTATGGCTCAAAAACTAGAGATTCGAGCCTTAGAGGAAGAGAAATTGCGGTTGCAACAACAAAACCCCACTTTCCGAACCCAAGATTCCACCAACAAACCTAACACCACCAATCCTCACCCATCGACCGCTTCGAAATCAAAAGGGGCCGTGCACGCGGTGATGGTCAAATCCCAACCACCGTCTAATACCCCACCAAAAACCACCTATAAGTATAAAGCAGAGCCCATCAACTACACTCCCTTGGGAGAAACATATGGTGTGATATTGGAAAAATTGCTCAAAGCAGGAGCCATTACCTTACCTCCTGTTAAACCTCATTCCGGGTTTGATTCCACTCGCGCCATACCTTCTTGGTACAAAGAAAATGACTTCTGTAACTTCCACCGCGTGAAGGGACACAGTCATGAGAACTGCAAGATGTTGAAAAACATAGTGCAGGAAATGGTTGATGCGGGGGATATAGCCCTCGATAATCCTAACGCCCCTGCTAACCAAAATTTGAAAATATTCAACAAACCATTCCCGAATCATTCTTCTAACAGTAATCTAAACCAAGATATCTTAGCCGAGGAGAGTGTTCATGAGATCCATGCAGTCTTCGATTCCCAGCCAAAGACCTCCATCGAACAAATTCTGAATCAAACCTCTTCACTAACGCAGGAAACCGAACCCCCTTCCTCGCCATCAAGACAAACTGAAATCCTTGCCGTTCCTTTACCCATCAAGGAATTAACTGCCCAGAGTTCCCTTCTCACAAATGAGCCTTCTTACACCACATCCTTGCAAGACTGTGAGCGGATGTTATCTAATTTATCTATTTCCCAAACGTCTCCTTCTACCATTCTTGTTGTACAAGAGGAAGGCTCGCCACTTCTTTTGTCATCCTTAGACGAGAAACCTCTTGAACCGACATCACCACATTCTTTAAACATGACGGATCCTCTCAAACACGCCCTCCTACCTATTAGTCCTTCATCACCTAAATCTTTTCAGCAACCGGTTGACCTCTTAACGCCTATCGATACAGTGCCTCATCTACCCCCTGTATCACACCCACAGTGGACCGGAATCACAACCCACCTTTCTTCCATACAAAAGTTCCTATTCACACGTGAGGACTGTCATTCCCCAGAAGATAGACAGGTCCTATGGGAACGTTTGAGTACGCCATATTCTACTCAAATGCAAATGACCGATCCTGATGCCTCTACCATATACCCGAAGTGTTTACAGAAGCTTAAAATGCCTATGTCCTCATCTTCACCCCCCTCATCTCTACCAAATACCTCATCCACTTCTATTAACCTAACCAAATCTTCCCCTACGCTTGGGACCTCACCCATACCTAGTCTAACACACCCACCTAAGCGGCTTGATTTATCTAAAAATAAAGCCGTCCATCCCATTAGGAGACAGACTCAATCTCCTCAATCTATGCCGTTAACACAACTAAAACCCTCGTCGTCACACCTACCTTCCATATTGGGACCCCATCCCTCTACCTTACATCAATATATCATACCTCCTGCGTTTTCTTTAAAGCGACCTACGCCTTCTGCACCCATACAGAAATCCAAGGGTATAGCAACACCGTCACCCCGCGTATCCTGTCCACCTATCAACCCTAAACAAATTCCATCATCAAAAGATTTGTTTTCTGTCACTCCTATTTCTCCGTGGTTGTTTTCTGATACCACATCATCTGTGGCCTCATCATCCAACCTAGCTTCTACATCAAAGAAGCCACGTTTAGTTAAAACCCATTATCAAAACTCCTTGGCTAAACCACCCCCCATACAAACCAACCCCACCACGTCATCACCAGAATCGACCCAGTCAATAGCCTCATTTTCCTCTGACTTTGACCCACTCAAAGGGTCTTACGCCAAAATCCTTGCTATGTTGGTAGAGAATGCGACCATTTCCCTACCCCCACTTAGACCTTATGATCCATCTAAACCTCGACCTATAGGTTACGATGAGTCTAAAATCTGCGCTTACCACCGCACACCAGGACATGACGTAGAGGGATGCAAAGCGTTGAAAGCCATACTTCGTCCGTCACCTCTCTCAGATAGAAAAGTTAAGAAAGACAACTTACGAAGAGAGAGACCTTTAGCTTCAATTCCCTCTCCTATACCACCTGTCCCCGCCTCACCAAGATCTATCATTATTACAGCCCCACCTCTCAAAAACCATGACCTATCCCTACCATCTTCCTCCTCTCGTATTCACGAGATCAATATGATTAGTGTTGCTACTCGAGGGCAGAAAAACAATGGGAAAGCGAAAGAAAACACACCTGCGGCATCTCTTTCTCCGTCCACCATCCCGATTGCACCACCACCTAAAGTGGTTATTCGCGGACCCGCCTATCCCGTCTCTAATGGCATTGCCCACCGAACTATGATCAAACAGCTTCACCAATCACCTGTAAAAATGACATTGTATGATCTCATTCAGACTTCTGAATCTCATCGACAAGCTCTCGTTGAAATCCTTCAAGGGATAGAGGTTTTACCTAATGAAACCTTGCCTGTTACCTCTATTCTAACACCCAATCACGTTGCTTCACTCACCAAACAATCTATCTCCCCAACCACTTCTGTCTCTGTACAGCAAGCCGCTGCTGTCAGTTTCTCCGAAGATGAAATTATCGACTTTGGTGCCGAAGATCCTGACCCTGCTCTTTTCATCTCAGCGTACGTTCGGGATATTCGGGTACGTCGTGTTATGATTGACGGGGGCGCTAGCCTAAACATCATCTCTTCAAAAGCCTTCCAACAAATGAATATCCCTTCTAGTTGCATGTGTGCCAACCCCATCATGTTGCGATCATTCAATGATGCTATTACTTCTACTTTAGGCACCGTGATCCTTAACATTCGTGTAGGACCACGTACTCTACCCGAACTCTTCTACGTCCTTGAGGGAGAGTTCCAATACAATATGTTGTTAGGCCGCCCTTGGATCCGGGCTATGGGATGCGTTCCCTCCACTTTACATAGATGCATAAAATTTGAGTACGAGGGGAAGTCCTACACCGTAAAAGCTGATCCTCCCCCCTTCAAAACTTGCAATATGTTGTATCGCCCTAATGATGTGCTTGTACCAGTCAAGACACCCATTCATCCAACCCAGCCATCCACTTCCAACGCACCTACACCTTCAACCAATGAAACCGCCATTACAAATATTACTTCCTTTCCCGCAGATAACATCCCAACCTCCGACCCCTTAGTAGATGTTTTTCAACGCCTTACGCTGGGGGAGTACCGCCTATATAACGTTAGCTCTTTCCATACCCCGCAGGAGTACGGACAGTTACATGCACATCCCACCTACGACCGTCGCGTGGGGGAGGTAATCTCTTACGGACCACCCCATTGCCGCACCAACCTAACGTATGGGGGTGTTGACGCATCCTCCGTTACCCCTGAACCTCCTCTTGGTGTGGTTCCCTTCCAATCCGATTTTCAATACTTGACAAATCGTCGTTTCGCCCTCACCTTCTTGACTCGCTGTGCTTGGAAAGGCTTTGGTTTTGGTCTTTATGAACAAGGCCGACATACACTCATTCCCGTGACTACACGCAAACACAATGATCGCAGTGGTCTCGGTTTTCCTGAAACACCTACACCGGAGAAACCTCGTGTCAGTTGTATCCTGGAGGATGACGACGTCACCCCTACCAAACCATCATCACCCACTTTGCCATCATCACCCACAGAGTCGATAGACCCTGAATCTATCCCTCCTAACTTTTTTTTTTCATAAATGCTATCTTCATAGGTCCTCTCACTTATCAACGCGATAATGAGGACCCATCTTCTCTTCCCCTTCTGTATCCAGACATGATCGAAGAGGATTCGCCTTCGATTAATGTTGTTGAGTGCCAGGATGACGACTCCATCCTCACTTACCTTGGGGCGGATGACTCCTATATTCAACGCGCCTTACCGTCTGAAACTCAAACCATGTTGAATGAGTCGACTATAGAAATCAACATCCACACCGAGGAGGATCCTCACGTTGTGAAGATCGGACAATCCCTTAACACATCAGAACAAGCCGCCTTTACTACCTTTCTCCGTACCCGCAACCAAGCTTTCGCTTGGTCCTACGCTGACATGCCAGGAATTGATCCTACCATTGCCGTCCATAACATCACCCTAAACCCCGATTCCAAACCAGTCAAACAAAAACTGAGAAAAATGCATCCACGCATTGCCCTCTTGGTCAAAGAAGAGCTTCAACGACTTCTTTCTGTTTCCTTCATCTTGCCTATTGACTATCCTCAATGGATTTCTAACATCGTACCTGTCACTAAAGCGACGGGGGGACTTCGGATATGCATGGATTTCCGAGACCTTAACCTCGCTTGCCCCAAGGATGACTTCCCCCTCCCAAGTATTGATCAACTTGTTGATCTCACTGCGGGCCATGAAATGCTTTCTCTCATGGATGGCTTTTCGGGATACAATCAAATTTTGGTAGCCCCGGCCGATCAACATAAAACTACCTTCATAACTCCTTGGGGAACCTTCTGTTATCGTGTCATGCCATTTGGCCTTAAGAATGCTGGTGCGACCTATCAGCGGGCTATGACTTACATTTTTCATGACATTATGCACACTATCCTTGAGGATTATGTCGATGATCTTCTTGGCAAATCTAAACATCGCAGTGAACATCTCGATGTTTTAACCATTATTTTCGATCACCTGTTACAATATTCAGTCCGGCTTCAACCAAAGAAATGTGTCTTTGGTGTTCTTTCGGGAAAACTTCTTGGCTTTATCGTCTCTTTGCGTGGCATTGAGGTCGATCCATCTAAAGTAAAAGCTATCCTAGAAATGCCCCCACCCAAAAACCTCAAACAATTGCGTAGTTTGCAGGGTAAACTTCAATCCATCCGGCGTTTCATCTCCCAACTCTCGGATCGATGTCAACCTTTCCATCACCTTCTTAAAAAGGACATTGCCTTTCAATGGAGTGAAGAGTGTCACCAAGCCTTTGAAGCTCTCAAATCCTATCTCTTGCAGCCACCCGTGCTTATTCCACCTCAGGATGATCGCCCTTTCTACCTTTACCTTTCTGCCACTGACCATGCTATAGGAGCCATGCTCGCACATCGGGACTCGACACGTCGAGAACAAGCCGTTTATTATATAAGTCGTACTCTCGTGGATTACGAGACTAGGTATACACATGTAGAAAAATTGTGCCTAGCCCTATCATTCGTAGCCACCAAACTCCGACATTACCTCCTGAATCACAAAACTTTTGTCATCACCAACACGGACCCCATTCATTATATGTATGCCAAACCACATCTAAACCAACGCATCGCCCGATGGCTTATGCTCCTCGCTGACCTCGACCTTGAGTTTGTACAATAGAAGTCAATCAAAGGACAAACTATTGCGGACCAACTTGCGGAGGCCCCTTTACCTGGGGAACAATTCACCAATTTTAATTTCCCCGACGAACTCATCGCCACTCTTTCACTCAGGGAAGAGTCATATCAAATGACCCTCTTCTTCGATGGATCCAAATGCCAGCGCGGCGGAGGAGCCGGCGTTGTTCTCATCCCTCTTGACGCTGAACCTATGCCTCTTTCATTCCGGCTTGATTTCCCCTGCACTAATAATACAGCGGAATACGAGGCCCTTGTTTTGGGTCTCCAGGTTGCGTTACACTTAGGTGTCAAATCTATTAATATTTTTGGCGACTCTCAATTGGTAGTCAATCAAGTTATGGGCATCTACCAATGTAAGAATGAGGAACTTCAAAAGTACAAACATTACGTGGATTCACTTTTGACCTCATTTACTCGTTATTCTATCCAGACCATTCCCCGCTCCACTAACAAATTTGTGGATACTATGGCTTGCTTAGCCTCGCAAATTCCTACCTCACCAACTGACTCTGACATATTCGTCTTGGTCCAACAACTTTTTGCCCCATCCTACTCAACCCCGGTTGTTTGTATGATAAATAATGTGTCTGCTAATTCGCAGGATACCTGGTACCACCAATTTCACGACTACCTTACAACCTCTGTTCTCCCACCTGACCTTACTAGTAACGGAAAACGTGCTTTTCTTAAAAGTGTTTCTCGTTATGTTGTCATGGGGGGACTCCTCTATAAACGTGGCTTTGATGGCATCCTCCTTCGATGTCTAACCGGCGCGGAGGTCACCTATACCATCCAACAAGTCCATGACGGCATTTGTGGTGGACATTTTAGTGGCCTTGCCATGGCTAAACGAATCCTTCGCCTAGGTTATTATTGGCCTACTCTTAATAACGACTGCTACGAATATGTTAAGCGTTGTGTTATGTGTCAACAACATGCCAACCTTCAACATACTCCTAGCCATCCGCTACAGGTCGCACGAGATCTTTGGCCTTTCTCACAATGGGGTTTAGACCTTATTGGTGAGATCCACCCACCTTCTTCACAACGTCACCGTTGGATAATCACAGCAACCGAATATTACACAAAATGGGTGGAGGCCATTCCACTCATTTCAATCAAAAAAGAAAAAATTGTCGAATTCGTTAACCATCACATTATCTGTCGTTTTGGTATTCCTCATCGCCTAATAACAGATAATGGTAAATCTTTTAAAAATAAGTTGTTACAAGACCTTTGTGACAACTTTGGTATCAAACTTAGTTTCTCATCACCTTACTATCCGCAGGCCAATGGTCAAGCTGAATCTTCTAATAAAACCCTAACCAAAATCCTCATGAAAGTTGTCAATGAGTCCGGAAGAAATTGGCATGATCACATTCCCTTTGCCCTTTGGGCTTATCGTACTAGCATTCGTACCTCCACTAATGCCACACCATTTTCTTTGGTATATGGTACCGAGGCTGTCTTGCCTCTCGAAGTACAAATACCCTCCCTCAGAATATCTCTTCAGGATATTCTCACCAATGATGATTTCCGCCAAGAGCGGTTAGCCCAATTAGAGCTTCTTGACGAGCGTCATCTTACGGCTCTTGATCACCTTCAAATCTACCAAAAACGCATCAAGCGTGCTTATGATAAATGACTTCATGAGCGTACTTTTAAGGTTGGTGATCTTGTCCTCAAAGAGAATCAACATGTAACCAAACTAGAAAAGAGCAAACGTGGAAAATTTGCTCCTAATTGGATTGGGCCTTACATTATCACTCACACTTATGGATCAGGCACTTATCGTTTAGCTTCGCTTAATGGTAAACCTGAGCCTGAGCCCCTTAATGCCTTGCATCTTCGACCATTCTACTGTTGAAATTAGTGTTATATCACTTCTTATCTACCTTACGCTCGTCCCTTGAGCTCATTTACCACCGCATACACTTTGTTTCTTACATCTCAAAATCAAATCAAGCTCACATGGTTTGATTATCACCTCCCCTTAAAAGATGCCTTCCCCTTTTTAGTCTAGTCCATGACTTCAAAGTATCAAAATGACACATTCTTAATTAAAACACTTATGGGATTTTCTTGAGTCAAACTTCCTACAAAAACTAGATGCTTTATGCCCAACGGACATCTAGACCTCTAAATTATACAATAGACTGCTCCCTTGAAGGACAACTATATGCCAAACTATTGCTACTATTATATATAGACTGCTCCCCCAAAGGACAGCTATACATAAACACCGCATCTGCTACTATAAATAGACTGCTCCCTTGAAGGACAGCTATACACAATCAGCCTTTATCAGAAGCTTCTCGCATTGATCAGCTTCGTGAAGACCTCAAGAACAACAAAATACATATCCCATGTAGACTTCCCACATCGATCAGTCTATATCCAAAAAAATAAAATAAAAATAAAAGCAGTATTTCAAAACACTTTTGAGTCATGGACTTGTCTATTTAGGTTTGGTTCTCTTTTGTCAGAATAATCATCTTATAATAAGTTCTCTGCACCCTCGCCCACATCAACCACCTCACCTCACCATTTGTTCAAAGCAACAAAACTCAAGGGACGTGACGTATATCCGATATATTGTGATTATACCACTCTTTTCACCTATCGACTTCTCGCCTATGCAAGGTACCTAGGGATTCAAGCTCATCCTACATTAATATGTGGTTTGTTTAGCTCTCCTCAACTATGGGACACTCTTGCCTCTTTTGCTCGGCTCTAGGATTGTGTGTTGACCTTAATCAGGACACGATTCCCTACTACTTGGGTATGCTAACTTTCGCTTTACCCTACCAACACCAACAACATTACCCTACCACCATCAAATTTTTACCAACCAACAAATTGCCTAACCACAACCAAATTGCCTGAATTCACCTCTCCCTGATCCTAAGGGAGAACTACATCGGTCTGAGGCCCTTCCTTGCTTTGTGCAATGGGCTATGTAGGCAGCACTTAGGAGACATGGGGTCTCCCAAGGTTAGCTCGACCATCCCCTACCATACCTTATCATGTGTTGTAAATATAAATATTTTTTGTGTATTTCTATTTGCCAACATTCCTCTTTATCCTTTTTAAAAAAAAAAAAAAAAAAAAAAAACAACATTCAAAACACAACCATTCTTATTATTATCATCACTCAAAAGAACATACATCTTTAGTTTTATTTTAGATGTTAAACAAATACATCTTCTCTATCATCGACTCGCAGGTCGGCATCTTTATTTATTCTTATATTCCTATAAAATTCACTTAGACCCTTGCACCTCCTCCCGAATCAGGTGGTGATCGTGATCGTCGATGCCCCTCAGCGGCCTCTCCATCCTCAAAGGTGCCACTGCCATTGGTTCCTCCCATTGATCCACCAACATCTCCTGTAACATACGAATACGTCCTCTCGCGTGGAGGAATCTTGCCTCCAGTCTCTCCACTCATAACTATGAAGCCTCTAACAATCCCATTGTCTCATTCACCTGTGTTTGAAGCTGGCGAGCCAAATCCTGCAGACGATCTCTCTCCGCTGTAATCACAGCTATGTCGGGGCACTCACGTGCACCTCGCAGCTCTGCTACCCACCATACTCTATACGCCTCTGTCGTTCCCGCATCCATAACCCTACGATCGGCTGCTATCTCTTCTGGCCCTTCTGGAGGTGTAGGCCGGGGAGGTGAGAATGCTGCCTCGGCGTCGATCCTCATGTATGGTCTATATGTCATAGGAATATCCTGAACGAACCCAAATTGTCGCCACACGCGATCTAGAGGAATCCTCTCGTACTCACCCGGCCTATGCCCTGCGATCCACCTCAATCGCTCTACACCCCTCAACTCCTCAGCTATGTGCTCTGTCACCATATAGTTCCCGTACGGCCTCCAACAAATATCCGCAATCGTCACCATCTCCCATACCTGTCTATAATACTCGATGTCATCTATCACGGCCTGGGATCTCGCTTCTTGTTCTGTCTGGACCCATCGTCTGAATCCCAACCTTTGCACTCCTGCCTCTCCCGACTCAATGGGTCGGCCTATTGGACGCACACAAACAATATGCTCATAGGCCCAACAATGTAATAAGTACGAACAATCCAGTGTCGTCCTGTGTTTTCGCTTGCATGCCCATAAACCCCTATATAACTCTGCCAGATATGCGGGTGCCCATGCGAATGTCACGCTCATTTCTATCATTTCCCAAATAACACTCATCAATGCTTTGGGAAATCTTCCACCTTCCGCCCTCGGCAATGCATAATACCCCACCGCTATCATTAATAGCACGGCCAACCTTGTTTCCTCAGGGTGTGTTGCATACATTGTACCATACGTAAATGATAAACCTCGCTGTGTCAAATCTCGTGCAGCTGACCCAAATATTACATTATCGCTGCCCGCCCCGCGCTGGCAACGCCTGATACACTATTTTTCCTATCATTGGGAGTCTCAAAATACGGAACACATCTTCCAAAGTCACTGTCATCTCCCCTGTTGGTAGATAGAAGGTATTCTTTTCTGGATTCCATCTCTCAATCAACGCCTGCAACATAGCATGGTTACGCGCGATTCTTGAATAATAGCGGATTCCACTTAACCCCAACCGATTTATCAATGCCCATTCAGCTGGTGTTACATCCGCTCGGATTCGTGACAACAACGCTGGCACAGTATCATTCATCCTTAACCTTGCTTCTGCCTGCATACATCAAAACGACACATAATTATTCAAAAGAACAAATCTCTACGGGTTTTTTCTCAAAATCTGGAAACCCTTACAGTGACCGATAGCGGTTATGCATAACCGATACCGGTTTGATAACCGATACCGGTTACTTCCAAAACGATACCGGTCACTGTTAAAAATATACCTACCCTGCTTAAAACATACACCTACGATAATTATTTTTCCCGTTTACTCCTATTTATACCTAAAAACATACATGCCCACCCTGTTTACCTACCCCGTAGCACTCATACCATCCCCAACCCTTGCCTATCACCTTTTTTTCTCATCTTTACCCACTTACACTTCTTTCATCCTATTTACAACACATGCAAGAATCAAATTACAACCAAATAGTTTACCTCTCGGGATGCAGCAGCTTGGGGCGGAACATGTCTTCCCCCTCGTCCCTGCCTGCTGGATGCTTCTCCTCGTTCAGCCATGTTCACCACCCTCTTCAAATATAACTTGTCTTTCTGCCTTCTGAATCTCAGCCCACGCTCACTTCACCTGTCTCTTTCCTCCTTATCACTCAAATTCTTTCATGCAATTACCTGTAGCAGTTGTCAAACAGCGTCGCATTCGCATATTTAACTTGTTTCATGACTCTAAAAATAAGAATGCTAAAAATAAGAACTTAAGTTGCCAACCCAGCAGTTCTATTTTTAGGAAAATAATTCTTGCATAACCGATATCGGTTACATAACCGATATCGGTCATATATCTACCGACATCGGTTACATAACCGATATCGGTCATGTCCCCCTTGTTGCTTAAACCTAAGCCTTTTTTTCATTTTTGCAAATTTTTGTGGCGCCCGTCCCTTTTTCCTGCATGAACAACACCATTATCCATATTTTTCATTAAATCCACATCTCATTACAATTTCATCAACATCATCTATCTACATTACAAAAACACACAAGCCATCAACTAACGATATCAAAAGCTATCAATCTATACACCATTTGGATCCAACTTAATAGCTACATACATTCAATTTCACAAAACCAACGACAAAACATACAACATTTCATAATACAACATGTCAACTAAACTCATCATTTATATATACATACATACATCCCATCAACAAAAGACATCAACATCATTAATATATAACACCATGTAAATCAAACTCATCATACATTAAATATCACAAACCATTTTCAAAACACTTAACACATTTTTACGCACAACATGTGGGTCAAATCATCATATCTATATATATACAAAGTTTCAAATATACAATGTGCCCTGCATCGGGGCCTCCGTGATCTCATAATACAACAAAGCCGGCACGCAGGCCGCAATAACTATCAATAATCTCGACTCGGCTCGCAGGCCGGTCTCTCATATCAAAAACATACTCGGCTCGCAGGCCGGTATCCACTGTACAACCCGTGCACTCGCTCGCAGCCGATATACAATAAATGAATGAATGAATAAATGAATACATAATATCTAGGCACGCAGGCCTCTATAAACATAGCCGGTTCGCAGACCGCTGCCCATATCCAATGAACCAATACAAAAATATGCAGGGACCCTCGCCTCTCTCCACCGCCTCTCGCCTCGCTCGCTCGCTGGTCCTCGTGCCGCTCCTCTCCTCTCCTCCTCTCACATGCACTCCACCGGGCCGTGGCTGCACACTCCCCGAGATCTCTCGGCTCCGAGAGGTCTCGCTCTATGTGCCGCATATGGCTGATAATCAGCCCTGTGTACCATCAAGAATATCCCGATAGTACGGCCTCCGCTCTAGCCTCCATATAACGATCTCGAGCCACCGTAGGTGCTGGGCTGGTCCTCGACTCCTACTACCAAGTGCCCCCGTGCCTGTGCTGCCGGCCTGTGGTGCTCGTGCTGTGGTGGTGGTGGTACTGCACTGCAGTGCTGCCGCCGTGCCGCCGTGCACAGGTGGTGGTGCCTGCTGCCGCACTGCCAGGCTGCAGTGCTGCTGTGCTGTGCTACTCGTACTGCACTCGTGCTCGCACTGCTAGCTAGCGCCCGTAAGACACCTATTCGTGCTGTGCAGCAGCAGCAAGCTGCCCCGTAATAACCGTACTCGCCCTCGAGCTGGTCCTCTCTCGCTCTAACACCGCCTAAGTCTGGCAGCATGTGGCGGGTCAGTGCTATCTCGCAGCTCTCTCTCGCCCACCAAACCAAAATGCTCCCAGCACTGCATCATCATCATCATCTATGGTATCATCTGCCGGCCTCTCAGCAACCCAATCTGGGTCCACGGGCTGTGGTGCAGGCAGTGGAGCCTCTACATCATCCCTCCGGTACTGAGGGAAGCGCGGTGGCTCATCCTGTCGTAGCCCCATCTGCCTGCGTACCCTCTCCAGGGGTATCCTCTCATACTCTCCCGGCCTCCGTCCCGCTATCCAGAATGTATACTGGATCCACTGCAACTGTGCTCGGGCTCCTCCGTGCGGGTGATGACCTCTATAAGGTCTCCATACAATATCTAACGCTGTCAAGCCCTCTAACATATGTCTGTAATAAGTGACGCCCGCCCGCAAGCACCGCTGTGGCTGACCCACGACCCCAACCACCTCTCGAAAGCCATATCTATAGATGACTCAGTGGCCCCGCTCCGGGGCAGCCCTACTGGTCTAATGCATATGATATGCTCATATGCCCAACAGTGTAGTAAAAACGTCGAGCAAATCCCGAATCGCCTCATCCGGCGATAGCCCCACAGCTCTCGGTATAACTGCACTAGGTATACTGGTGCCCAAGCATAACATGTGTGCTCCTCCACCATCTCATGTAGCACCCCATAAGCGCCCGTGGAAAGCGGCCTCCCTCTGAGTCTGGGAGGGCGAAGCAGGTGATCCCGATCATCATCAGCACGGCAAGCCGTGTCTCATGGCGGTGGGCTCGGTACATATCCCCATACGCGATACTCGCGCTGTGATATGTCAGTAGCGCAGCTGCATCCCCGAATACGTGTAGGATGTTGTCCATGGCTGTCTCTGCGTCAACCTGAAAGACTGCCTCTCCATCAATCGGTAATCGAAGGATGCGATACACATCCTCCAATGTGATGGTCATCTCTCCAGTCGGGAGATGGAACACATTGGTCGCCGGATCCCATCTCTCGATGAGGGCGACCATCAAACTATGATCCCTGTCAATCGCTCTGTATCGCTGGACTCCGCCGAGTCCCACCTCGCGCATGATACCCCACTGCGCTGCGGACACGTGTGGCCGCATCCGTCTCAACAGCGGAGGCATCCTATCCCGCATAGTCAGCTGCTGACGTGCCTGCACAAAATCACCCACTGCATTAGACCTACCCTTTCAAACAACTACTACTTTAACCTTCTATACCCTCTTTTTACCCACCCGACCACAACCCGACTCTATAACACACACCTACACCCACCTATTTTACCCTAAAAACTTTACGATATCCCCTTGCCTTATCTCGCACACTACCATTTACTCAGCTCTACTCTCGCCATTTACCTATGCCCCTACCAATTTAACACCTCCCCATTCATGCCCAACACCTACTCTATCCGAACCGCACCAACCACACAATCGCCCCATTTTTCCCCCCACTCACCAATCAACCTTCTTATTAACCTCTACCCCTTCCCTCTTCACCCCCACAAACACAAAACCCAAACCACTAATACCCAAACACCCAAACAACAGCCCCAACAACCACCAAACACCCCCAACCACAGCAAAATGGACCGGTACCGGTCACCCATGACCGCAACCGGTCCCCTCTCCACCGACGCCGGTCGATGTACGACCGACACCGGTCACCCGCAAACCCACCCTGCCCCGAAATTTCTTGACCGATGCCGGTCGCTTAGTGACCGGCATCGGTCACTGAAAATCACGGAGCCGAACCCGACGCGGCCCCCCAAAATCCTTTTTTTCCTATTTATACCTATTTACCCACCCAAACACCCTAAAAATCTACCCACCCTGCCGCCTTGCCCTATTTTACCCATCTATCCTCTTCGTTTTTTAAATAACTTCAATTTATTCATTATTTTACCAAAACATGGATTCCTACCCAAACCCCAAAAATAGCCTAACAACATCAAATTCACACAATGAAGGGTTTCGAACCTACCGGTACGACGACACGTCGTCGTGGTGGGATGGGTGGTGGTGGTCCACCGGTCCAAAGACCTCCTCGCTCCTCCCCGGCCGTGCCATGCCTGGCTATAAACTCTCCTCTCGCTGGGTCCTCCACCAATCAACCGCCTCCTACTCACTCGGGTCCCACTAAACACTCACTCCTCCACTCAAATAGCGCCACCTCAACCAACAAATGCTCCAATCTCAATAATCCACCTCAGACAACCCAAATCGGTTTTCAAATTGCAAATGTGACAATGACAGGCCGTATTTTTTTTTTTATAGGTTTTTGACCTATAACCGATATCGGTTTTATTATGCCCTAAGGAACCGGTATCGGTCCCCTAACCGATATCGGTCATAGATAATCGACATCGGTTTTATCTCACCTCTACCCCAATTTCGCCCCTTATTTACTAATAGCCCTTTATACCAACATCGCCTATATCCACCTTCGTTGACAACCCTTTGTTAACTTCATTGGCCCGACCCAAGGCCGCAACCAACCCATTTGGCCCGACCCACGGCCGCAACCAACCTATTTGGCCCGACCCACGGCCGCAACCAACCTATTTGCCCGCCCGGCCACCCAACCATTTGGCCCGACCCAACCAACCTACCATTTGGCCCGACCCAAGGCAACCAACCCATTTGGCCCGACCCAAGGCCGCAACCCAACCTATTTGGCCCGACCCAAGGCCGTAACCTACCATTTGGCCCGACCCAAGGCCGCACCAACCATTTGGCCCGACCCAAGGCCGCAACCAACCCATTTGGCCCGACCCAAGGCCGCAACCAACCTATTTGGCCCGACCCACGGCCGTAACCAACCATTTGGCCCGACCCAAGGCCAACCTACCATTTGGCCCGACCCAAGGCCGCAACCAACCTATTTGGCCCGACCCAAGGCCGCAACCAACCTATTTGGCCCGACCCACGGCCGCAACCAACCTATTTGGCCCGACCCACGGCCGCAACCAACCCATTTGGCCCGACCCAAGGCCGCACCTAACCATTTGGCCCGACCTAAGGCCGCACCAATTAAATACCATACCCACAATCAACGTTTTATTTTATCCATCCATCATGTACCTTTTTGTTCAATCGAGCTCACCTGTTCGTGTTTTAGCATGATCGTGGGTCCTCGACTTGATCACCGACCAACTTTGCCTAGACTTAGACCGTGACGTTTATCTCAACCAAACCAACCATTTGTACCGCCGAACATGCCCAAACGCTCTGTACCTTACCCGTTATATACCCTGGAGCTACTTCCTATGCCTTGGATACCAGGATTATATCACCCTTGTTTGGATAAACTATCGACCTTTGCCTATGAATTGCTTGTTTGCTCTTCAAATCATATACCCTGGTCGCACTACTGCATTTCAACGTGCGTCTGCTTCCTTGGACCTACCCCACCCTCTTACCGTTATCTCAACACCATTTACCCTTTATCAACCCTATCCCTGCTTTCACGCTACCTCAATCTGTGATAGATTTGAGGGGGATTACCTATACCCTTAACAGGGGTAACCACTTCTTATTATTGTCCGTGCAGCTTTACAAAACAAACTACACGACAATAAGGGGCTAATGTAGACACCAAATTTGTGTCTTACGACACCCTGTGCCCCGCATCTCATTTCGCAACCTAACCTCATCACCTAAACCTTACACAATTATTTATTAATTACCTTATAATTAATAAATCCACATCGCCATACCTGCCACCTCATTTTGCCACCTCATCATGACCTAGTCTTAACCCTAAACTAACCTAATTAAGACCTATAACTTGGTCCAATTCCACACCTATGACTAATTACTCCTCACCCGCACCTAAAACCAACTTCATAATGACTTGACCAAGCCCGCAACCAATCCCTCGGAAGAAAAGGAGGGAAAGCTGGCTATTTTACCAAAAATAGCCCGCTTTGACCTGACCGATACCGGTTCCTACTCGACCGCCGTCGGTTGCATAACCGCCATCGGTTCCCTGTAAATGACCACTTCCAACCAAAAACAAAGGATCGGATTTTCATTTGATCGAGAAAAGAGAAATCATCGAGAGGATCCGGATTTGCTTGGCCGAGCAGAGACAAGTGAAGAAACAGAAGAGTTTGCAGAGAGGACATCAAGCCCAAGATCGCAATCGATAACCAGAGCTCAAGCCACTCATCCATCCGCATCATCGAAGAGGAGATAACTCATCTTGGATTGTCGATCATCCAACTTGGGTCTGTCTTCATCATCACAGTCTCAAACCCGCATCTCGCATCGTGACGAGTAAGTAGTGTTTTATATGTTTCTAAGCACCATTTTCTTGAGCTCGTTGATTAATAGTAATCATAAGTTTATTCCTAGATCTACTACCAAAGAACATACCGCACTTAACCTTCACCCATACATCCCGATATTGCCCAAGGCCATTTTACCACACTCGAGTCTTCCCTATCCTCCCATCATTCCCCTCACCATCCACCAATCTTAATAACCCCACAATCACCTCGCAACCAACCTCTATCCGTAAGCACTTAGATTGCTGACCCTACCGGTATCGCTTTATCCCCTACCGGCAAAGCGGTTCTCTAACCGTGGTCGGTTATCCAGTGACCGGCGTTGGTCCACCGTGACTTATACCCCAAAACCTTTTCTCGCCTATTTGCCACCTAACAACCTCGATCCACCTGGTTTATCCTCTAACTCAACCTCGAACGTATCAACGACCAAGAATCGAACAAACAACGTGACGCTTTATTATTGATAATTTAGCTTCTATTGCTTTGTAACGAGATACCTAAATCGTGATTTTGCAATAGCTTTCTTTATTATCATTTGTGTTAAATCGTATTAAAAGGGGAACTGACCACCTTCGAAAGGAAGTTTTATATTTCCCGGGCCTAAGGCAGCTCCTCATTTATTGTCTAATTAAAATCTGTGGTCTTGTATTCTTACTTGCAGTAGTCCTTCCAAGACAAAAAGGAGTTCTTCGCAATGATCCCGATCTTTCTCTACGGTACGCGCACACCATCTCAACATTCAACAGTATTCCTCCTAGCCCTAACCCTTATCTCTTTCTCAAAGGAATGATAGGATAATGGGCATAGAGGAATACCTATTCAAATGTTAGTTGATGGGTTGTTACCGTGGTATGACTTCAATAGATCTAATCTAACAGGCTAAGTTAGAATAGAATCCATAGGTCAAATGGTTGGTTTTGGGTTACGCAAGTCTTATAAAGGTCTTTGGTAGATCACAAGTGAATGAGGGTGAGGTAAAATTAGGTGGGTAGGTCTCTACTTAAGGCTATGTGGGTAAAAGCAGAGACTAGTGTCTGCTTTAGGGGTGACCGACGGTGGTTAGGTATAAGCGGTGCCGGGATTCTTATGAGATCTAGAAATGTCACAAAATAGGTTGGGGTATCCTTTGTGGTTGCACAAAGGACTTTGGGTTGGTCAGAATGATGTATTGGGTGAAGGGAGTGGGCTTTGTGAGGTTTTGGTGGAGTCTATGGAGGTACAAAAAATTTTGGAGATGGTCAATAGGGAGCAAGATAAATAATGGACGATAAAATAATGATATAATGAAATAACTAGGAATGTATGATGTTGTACTTACTTGGATTTCATTCAAGAAGTCTGTGTATGAAGGATAGAGGTGCTAGTGATGGGTTTGGAGGCTGCAGTAAGTGACAATAAACTGAATAAAATCTTACTGCGTGGGTTGCAAGCATGCTCCTCTTTGCTTAGATAGATTTGAATGTGGCTGGGATGGTACATGCGGGAGAAGATGCTCAATCTCCTTCCTTGGATGTGAGTTCTTGTTGGAATTAGCGCTCTGAAGATGCGTTATCTTTTTGAGATCTCGTTCTTTCTCGTCAATTTTATTGCTTCTCACTTCCAGGTTTTGAATTCCCAACCTTGAGAATAAGGTTGTTTTTGGTTAAAAGGGGTAGCCGGACGGTGGTCAGATTAACCTACGATGGTTGAGGGTAACCGATGTCGGTCGGGCGGGATTTTCTAGGTTTACCAAACTTAGGAGATCCTCTGATTTCTTCAAATATTTTGTTATTGTCCCATGGATTAGATTGGGAGTTTCTTACGAGCATGTATAAATGTGGTTAGAGGAATGTAGGCATTGATTGTTAGGGTGTGGGTAAGTCTTAGTTAGTTATGGTAACTTGCTAAGACTAGGTCTTAGGTTGAGTTAACTTGGTGAGGTGTCTAAGTGAAGTGTTGTGTAGATATTATTTAAATAATAAATATAGTGAGGATAATGCATTAATTTAATAAAATTAACATTAGTGGGGTGAAGGGGGTCATGGCTAGGTAGATGTAAAAAGGGGTCTTGTATGTCGGGGACGAAGGGGGAGTGTGACCTAATTTTAGTGTCTACAGATTAGCTCGGGAAGATTATGATAAGAGTGAATGTGTAGTTTATTTCATGAGTCAAATGTTTCTCTATTATGAGACAAGTTACACACACGGGAAGAAAAGGAATGCCTAGCTATAGTGTTTGCAACAAAAGCGGTTAAGACATTATATGTTGAACCAAGAAACAAGGGTGATCATCAAAACTGATCATTTGTGGATTTATCTAATTCAAGGTTCATTTTCTAAAAGGTTCGGGTGATTTATAGCGCTAATGGTTGAATTTTATTTGACCTTCATTGGTGAGAAATCTATAAAAGTTCGAGTTATTATGGATTGTTAGCTAATAACACAATCGATAGAGGTGACCTAGTTGATTTAGACTTTGTACATGAGTGTTTATACCATGTAGAGATCAAGCCATCAATCATTGTGTGTCCTTGGTACACTAACTTAATCAATTTCATTGTGGAAAATGCATACCTCGAGGGGTTACATCTCGGGAAAAGGAGATAGTTACGCATTATAACTATTACGTACGTGATTTTGGAAAAAGTGATCTATCATAGAGAATTTAATGGAATGTTATTAAGATGCATTGACGAGAAATAATTTGAGAAGATTGTTTTTTAACCACATAGTGTAGTATGTGGGGCTCACTTGAGGAGGATACTTGGCTCTACTCATATTTTCTTCTAGATTAGGTTTCTTTTCCTATTGTCTTTTCTAGAAGCTTCATGGTGTCACATCTATCCCATATATTGTTTCGATATATAATAATTTGTCTTTTTGATTAGGTATATGACATTATTTATTATATGGTTATGTATTTAATAACCACATTATTCTCATATTGTTTATTTGTTGCATTATTGCTGCAACTGTATGTTTGTTATACTTGTTTGTATTTAATTTGGTTATGCTTCCTGGATGTTCTTTTGGAAGCTTATGTAATCAAGATTATTGTTGCACCTGTGCAACATCATTCTCTGTTTGTATCCGGTTGTCCAATATCTATAAATATTACATCCTGCACCATTGTACTTGATTTGGATTAAACATCAATAAATTAACTAGGCTTTGTCCTTGTTTACAATTTATATTTGGTACTAGAGAAGGAATCTGGACCTGTGAAGCAGAGAAGGTTGGAGAGAGGAAGAAAAAAGTTTTGGAGAAGATTCTACACTCCAGGAGGGCCTGTGTTGCCTCCAGCAACTTCCCGAATGCTCTACATCCCCACAACTTCTGTCATTATCTAGGTAAAATATATGAAATTGTTTTTTACCTTGGTACCCTCTACACGATAAAATTTTTCTCTAGAGCATTTTCTATTTTATAGAAATTAGTTTTAAAACTTTAAAAAATTTATTATTTCTCCTATTAGGAGTTTTTCCCCTAAATCTAGAGGTCTTGTTAGTCTTTGCTAAAGCTATAGTCTACTAGACTCGGCACATATTGCGTCAAGGTTGGAAGTGAGGCTGAACCATGGTATTTTTTTAGGAGATTTCCATCCATTAGCAGTGAGTTACATTGTTTTGTAAACAAAAGTGGCGAACACTATGGATTTGGTTAAATGTATAGTATCGGGTCCAAACCAAGACCCCTCACAACAACATCGAGTTGTTTTCTTTAAACTCCCGACGTTCAAATTGGATAGTGTCCCCTAGATTGACATCTTCATACCTACACAAAAATGCGAGCCATCTCAATACACGAGAGGATCAATCATTCCCTGTGACCTCAATACGATCTGCACCCTGCAACCACAAATAATGGTCAACACAAGAGATAAACAACAGATGTTGATTAAGAAAATAATTCAATAAGGAGAGCCATATTTTTGAGACTCCACCATGAAAACCTTGGTATCCATTGACACCAATAAGAACATGTAAATAATTCAAAAGCACGGTCAAACAAAATGGTGGAAGATAAAAACAAATAGTGATCAAATAATAAATAAAACATTGTATTAAATATTGGAAGCAAGATAAATCAAAACGGTGGAAGAAAATATTCAAAAGAATTTGAAAATTTTGAGATTCACTTTGAAGCGAGAATACCTAATTCACAATCCAACTCCTTCGACCACGTGGATATCGGTCACTTGCCACGTAATCCCTCCTACTAGCCATGATGCCTTTGCAAAGGTTAGTCAATTTACTTGATATTTTAAATTCAATTTTTGAATTCTTATGACAATCGCATAGGCGCCTAGTTGGATAAGTGGAAACCTTTGGGTGGGTGAGGTTTGGGGTTCAATCCCCACCCCCAACTAAATTTTCTAACCATTTTGACATATAGCGGTGAAATTGGAAAAACCACCAACTTTGCCGAGAAAAATAGCGGAAAAACTTCCTCCACATCCCTTAGTGATGACTAAATCCACTGATAAATTTAGAGAGAAAAACCTAATCAAGGTCCAAAAATGTTTTTCTCCTACTATGCTTAATTTTTCAAGCGATAATTTTTTCCCAAAGTGGGTATTGGAAAACTTCATTTTGAGCCAATGTTTTATGGTCTTTTGCTTATAGAGCTATATTGGGCTCTCGAAGGCCACTAGGGCCCTGAAAAACAAAAAAAATTGCATGTCATTCATTTTTTCAAAAAAATTGAATGTAATTGTATAATTCAGTGTATTTTACTAATTTACAGGTTGCCATAGTCAACTTGAAACATTATAACTTCTAAAAGATGACGAGGAATTGTAATAAAAATAGTGAAATTTGGTTCTAAAACACTCACGAGATCCTAGATCTCATTCACAGCGTTCGGTATAAACAGTGCCTTTAGGAAGAACTTACGGGTAAAGCCACCACAACTACTACTACACTTAATGCCTAATATAGCTGTAACAACGTTGTCTAGGCATCAACCCTTTAAATCAACGTGGAGTAATAAGGACACAATGCACACACTTTGAGCCCTCGAATCCATATGTGAAGATTACACGACTTAAATCTAGATTGAGAAATTATCAAAGTATATGGAAAAGTTACGCACACATATGAGGATATTTATTTGGCCGGTGTCAATAATCACACAGACCCCATTGATCATTTTCTTGGTACTACGTATCAAATTATTTCACATACGTTAACACCTCTTTCACATACCTTCGGGTATATCGAAAGGAGAGATTATTCCACATACTTAAAGAGTATATTGAAGGTCACGTATATAGAAAGGTTCGGTATATCGGACTAATGGTATATATATTTGGTGACCATATACCTAGGGTGATAAGAGCCTTACCATTTGTTACTTGATTTTGCATAACGGGCACTAACGCCCCTAAGTTCTTTCTTCGGATTCACAACTACTTAGAGGAAATAACTATGCAGCATGGAAGATAAAAATCAAGACACAACTTGAGTTTGAAGAGATCTGGACTATTGTGAATGATACTCTTACCATATCAGCAACTTATACAACACAACATAGATAATTTGATAGATCTGATCAGATGGCCAAGATAATCATCTTGTTTGGAGTGTATGATGATGTGCGAAACCCACATTTGAGATTCCAAAACATCGAAGAAGTGTGGAATATGTTGAGCACAGATATCTGAAGCCAAAAAAATGTCATACTGAATTTACAAATTTAGCTACACACACTGAAGTTTTAAAAAAATGAGAAAATAGAAGTTTTCTTGAGAGGAATTACAGAGTTGAGGGATTCACTTCTATCCCTAGGAGAGGAGGTGACTAATGATGCTCTCGTTCCCCTTTGTTTTGAGTACTCCCTCCTTCATACCGTATTTTTGTGACAACACTTAACTTTTCAAATACGATAGTTAGTTTTGAGAAGATGGTAAACATATTTCAATAAGAGGAAGTTATGTACAATAAAGATGATGAAGAGGAGAAGGTACTTTCTTCTCATCATAAATGGAAAGAAAAAGGAAATTCTCATTGGAAGGAAGAAAGGAGAATCTTGAGATATATTAAAGGGAACAACAAATCTTAGCCTAGAATATAAGAAGAATGATAAATTCTTCTTGTCATGATATTGATTCAAATCATGTAGGAAAAATTGATGACAAAAAATCCACTTCAAGGTTTACTGTTCTTTATGTGATTTGAACCAATATCATGTGGAAGAAAGAAACAACACATTGTTTTTCGGTCTTCCACAAAAGTTGAGTATCATTCTACAACCGAAGCTTGTCTATGAAGCGATATGGCTACATCACATACTTGAAGGTCTTGGAATACCATAGGACAAATCGACAATCATGTATGTAGATAATGAATGTGTTCTCAAACTTGTTCACGAGTCTAATTTTCATGAAATAAAAAAGCACATTGAGGTACATGTACATTTCATACTCGAGAATGTCTTGAAACACAATATACAGCTTCATTTTTATCCAACACGTGAAGAACAAGAAGATATCTTCACAAATTGACTTACACATGACAAGTTTGAGTTATTCGGAGAGTTTCTCTCTTCATTCCTTGAGGTAGTGAAAAATAAAGGGAGGGAATGTTAGGATATAGAATAATTTAGAATTTGAATTAGGTATATGACATTATTTGTTATATGGTAATGTATTTAATAACCACATTATTCTCATAATATTCATTTGTTGAATTATTGCTACAACTCTATGTTTGTTTTACTTGTTTGTATTTAATTTGGTTATGCTTTACTGTATGTTCTTTTGGAAGCTTATATAATTAGGATTATTTTTGCACATATGCAATATAATTCTCTATTTTTATCCGGTTGTCCAATATTTATAAATATTATAGCTTTGCACCATTGTACTTGATATTGATCGAACATCAATAAATTTACCGGATTTTGTCTCTCTTTAATATTTACATATACATCTCTTTGGAAATAAGAACATTCTAATCATTTTTCCTAGATAAATAGTTCATTTGCAAATCAATAAATTTTTTTATTTTACACATTTATTTGCCCTACCAACATTCCATGTTGATCCTACATCTCATACTAGTTGTAACACCTTTGAGTATCGTTACTTTCTCCTAAGCATACAAGTGTTGATATGTGATTTCTTGTAAAAGGATGTGTTCCTCGATTTAGAAATCATGCTTGATATATCTTGTAATTTCTTTGCGGTGCATATCTTGGTAGTCGAATATGATTAGACTCTTTTATTTATTTCATTTTGTATCTGAGTTTAATCTGATCTCGGAATGAATTATAGAGTTATCCATCTATAAGATCTAGTCTTGGATCAGTGGAATTGATCCAAGTAATGCTAAAGTTTGTTCATGATGAATTAAAATCACAGACCTTGAACAGGTTGCAAGGTCTAGAAGCATTTAATAAGCTAGTCAGGAGTATGACTCAGGCTGATCAAGTGAAATGAATTGGTTCCCGATATGGAAGTATATCTGGAAGGTCTCGATCGTGGACCAGGTAATAATTCGGTTACATACGATTACTCGCAGCAGGGACCTAACCTGTTCGAGAAGGTATGATGTAGGTCTTTTTCTGAGTGTACAGAATGCAGACCTAACTGGAATTATTAAATGATTAGTAACCTAAGACTAAACCTAACCTAGGGGTTAGATTAGTGTTAATCTAACCTAGACCTAGGCTATGTGTTAATGTCCTAAGTTAGTATCTATGTGTAATGTGGTTAGAATTAGTATTATCCTAAATTCTAACCTAAGATACTAACCTAACTATGAGCAAGAATGTAAAGGGGCCTATGGAGGGTGCGAACCATGGGTGGCATTTTCTATGTTATTAAATGCATGGGATAAGGATGAAGGACAGTCTTGGCGGAGGTTTTGGGGACGACTAACTTTGTCTTAGCGTGTGGTCATGCCAAAGCTGGAAATGAATTTGGGATTTTATTTAAGCTGTCGCCAACTTTGGCGGTCGGTGGAAGTGGAGTTTGAGCGGGAAAGTTGGTGAATTTGCATTGATGTTCTCGGTAGACGCAGCTCGGAGAACTCGCGAGAAGGCATGCAAACAGGTAGTTTGTGGGTTTGTTTGGCTTGTCGAGAATTTGGGTTTCTTTACTGCCTATTCACCGGTTCTTCGCACCAGTCTTCTTTGTGTTGCATGGCGAGCATGAGGTTATCTAGCTCTTTTCTCTGGCAAGGAGAGTATATATGTTTTGGAGATAGCAAAATTTTGTTGGTCGCTCTAACTTGGAAAAGGAAAAGGAAGTCTGAGCTCTTCCAATGGTCTGCTTCGGAAAATTGAGCAAAAATCCGGGCATGTTAGGCCCTAACCTTTAAAAATCTTCTTTGTCTTCAAGTGATTTCATTAGAACAACTCTGTTCAAATGATTTATGGAATTAGATGTTTATCTATGGATGTCTTGTGTGATTTTTCTTGGTTCAGTATCTCTTCTAGTTCGAATCTTCATTTATCCTTTGTTGGGTGTTTATTAAATTCGAACTGTGGCATTATTTTCTTGTGTTTGCATTCTGGCTTAATTATGCGAAACATGTGAAATGTGTGAATGCTCGGCCTGATTCGGCGTGAGCCCAGAATCGCTCTGTGATGGGTATAGGCCATTGATTGTCTGTCGATTTTGGTCGTTGATTCTTGTTTTGGAAAGCAGATAGGAAGAAACATTGATGGAACTGTTTGTTTATCGGTGTTATGAAATCTTTGTAAGCTCTGTCGTGGGTTTTGATGATGGTAGTTATTGATACTTTGTGGGTTTCGTTACGTCTTTCAAATCTGTTTGGGAGCAGTAACTATTGTGTTACGGTAGTCATTACGACCCGGGGAAGTTGTTTTCCTTGTTATTGTGGTAACGAGTTTAACCCGTTTACGATTATACAATATGGATAAATGTATTTTTATTTAAACAACTTTGTGGAGTCCTCGGAATGAAATCGGTATTTGATTTGATTACTCTTGATTTGTTACAATGCTTGCCATAGATGGCATAGAAGGATTCATTAACTATTTGTTTTTATCTATCTTGTTGTGGGGTTCCGCGGTTATTGGTATAAACCCGTTTACGGTATGCAATATATATATATATATATATATATTTTATGTTTGTTTTTTAATCGAACGACTCTGTGGAGTCGATGGAATGATTTGTATATATATATGATTCACTATTCAAGTTGAATATAAAGGATTATTGGGAAATGTAGTACCAATGACCTAAGGGAATAACTTGTATTTCAATCAACATTTGTTATTCAAGAGTACCTTCGTGTCACAAGGATTTTGTGGTAGTGATTCTCTTGGTATATTTTACGTCTTCATTACGGTCAAAATTTGTGTAAAAGATTGTGAGGGTTCGGTTGGATTCCTTGTTTTGAAATCAGTAATTGGATTTGCTTTGCCTGATTTTTAATAAGCTCCGTTGATGGGCTTAGATGGAATCGTATGCAATTATTTGTCTTGTTACTACTGTTCGGATTCATTTGAATTCTTGGAAGGTAACTTTGTATTGCTTTGTACCATATTGAATCGATTTTTGGGACACTTTGTCATTTTGTCACTTGTTCCTTGAGTATGGATAATTATCTTGTGTCCTGGCTCTGTTGAAGTGAGTCGCGGATACCATACTTAGATTTGAATGCGCCCGGTGAGAATAGTTATGCTATGTTCCTTCTGTTATTTCAGTCCGATTGAGGCCGGTCATGTATCGGAGATTCATGCGATCATCTTGGCATAGTCCTTAGGAAACTTCAAATTGCTTAAAGCAATGAAAGTCTTGTTGACAATGATATGCTAGAGGTTCTTTGATTTTGAACTTGGTTGAAAACCTTCTTTGTGTTTAAAAGGAACTAGTATTGGGCTATAGGTTGATATATGGGATTGATGACGTGTTAGCTACTGTACAGGAGTTTTTGCTGTGTTCTTTTTATTTAAAACAGCGATCCTTCTTGTGGCTTGTCGGACTTGTTGGTATACATCTTTGGGTGAATGTTTTCCATATGTGGAGACAGTGCAGTAGTGAACTTGTATGAAAGGGGGTATGAATGATATGTTCTTTCTCTTCTATTATTATAATACTGGTAGAGATCATCTAACAGTTGGTATTGCTTTTGTAACATATTGGTGGAATCACGATTTTCTATGATATTCCATTTCTGATGAAAGTGACGATTTGTTCAAATATTATTGATCTTGGATTCAAGATGATTGTTCTAATACTATCGTTCTTTGATTCTTAATATTTGATGAAATATTAGAGAAGTGAGTAAGACTATTTTGTAACGATAATAGAGTTACATAATTGTAGACATTTTGTATTACAAAGGCATAGTCGAATATGTTTACTTGTTTGGTTAATTGATCTCATTTAAACAGGTGTTTAATGAAAACAATTGATGGATTGCAATTGTTTTAAAAGTTAGTGCTTATCATGCTCGGTTCATCGAACCGACTCATGTTGACTATTTTTTCGATGGTTTCCGTAAGTGGTAAAAGCAATGCGGATCGGCGAGGATGATCGATTATTTAATTTATTTCATAATGAATTACTGACTTAATTATATAAATGTACTTGTATGTGGAAAGATGTTTCTTTTCCGTTAAGCATTGTATCAAGTATCTTTGCTTGCATAAAATGTAATTGTATAATTTTGAAAGGAATGGAAATAAGTGTTTGATACTTATGTGTTCTATTCTATTTCGATAGTTGACCTTCTTCGGTTTATATACCGAATGGCAATGGTATCTTTGTAAAATTTTGGATGCTTTTGTGATTGACAATGAAAGCTTACAAGAAAATGTGGTTGAATTCATATGAGCGTTTAGCGAGATCTTATTGTTCTAGCGAAAGCAATATTGAATTTAAATAATTGTCTTTCTAAAAGATAGGTTAAAAATGAACCTAAGCGAGAATGCTAAACAAGTGGATTAAATTACTAATCCTAGTCCCGAGTATGACAGACAATATTAAATTGGATTCTTAATCATTTATATCCTTATACTAATAAGTATGATATAAATTCAGTTAAGAGAACTGATATAAATCAAATGAAGTTCGGATGGCAATCTCATGTGAAGGTTATGAGATATTGTCCAATTCTGTTGTTTAGAAACAGGTGTATTCTAATGACTCCTTGATGAGAGTTTGACCTTAATACCTCTACCATGTAATGGGTTTTATAGAGGAGGGTCATCTTAAGACGAAGAATCCAGGGATCGGGAAAGGCTAACCTTAGGGAAAAGTCTTTAAAGTAATTTAAACTCAAGTGCGTAACGCATGTTGTTAAGTAGATCTTTTCGAGGCGGATTTAAAGGTTGACGACACAAGTCAACTACAGGGTTGTACCTCCGAGAAGATTAGGATCTTCTCGAAGTTACAACAATGCAGGAGACTTATGGCGACACCCCTTGCATTGATCACTAAGATTTACACTTTGATCTCGCACGAGTTACTCAGGGTTCGATTATGAACGTGGTCATGTTATAAGGCTGCCTAGGAGATTCGGGGTATCATGACACACTGGTTGAACTGCAAGGTTGAACCAGTATGTCACCATATCCCTAATCCTCGTGGGCATCCATATAACATTATCACCTTGATAATCTACCTCCGAGTGATTCGATTGTGAAAGGAAGGACCGACATAGTCGGTGAAGGACATTCTATATAACATAAGAATGGGGTGAAGGGCGTATTCAGTTAGCGAGTATGCCGTTAAGGAATACGAGACATAAACATGATATGTTTCAAATCTTTGGCCAAAGTATTGCAAGCTATTGATTGCGTTGTCCTAATTCACCTAGTCTAAGGGATGAGATGCCGATGAATAATAGTAACGATTATTCGGATTAGGTTCCTTGGATAGAGCATTACTGAATCCCAAAGTAGGGAAGAGAACCGCAAGAGTAAAGTGTTAACTAAAAACACCAACTCTTTTTACTCATGAATAGATCGGTAGATTGCCGAGTCATGGAATGAATAGATCGGAGGTACTCCGAGTCATTCAAATGCATATGGTTGTCTATTATATGAATGGTTATTTGATTTGTGAGTTCTAAATTATGTATTTAGAACCGAATGCATTATCAAAAAATAAAATAAAAAATCAACTTGTTCTATTGTCTAAAATGAGGATGTTACATCTTGGTATCGAGTGAAGGTTACGACTCTTGGACCTATTGTGTCCATAATCGATAAAAACTGAATTTTCTTGTAAATGAGAAAATGGTTAGAACAAGGGGGAATGTTGCGAATAATGCTCCACTGAAGAAGGAGGAGCGGAAACAACCAAACTGGATGAGATCCTTGCTACTTACTGTTGGACACAAGAGATCGCTTAGCTGTACTTGAACAACAAGTGACGGGAAATGAGGAGAATGAAGAAGGCTGATAATAATAATCAAAGAACCTCCACGAGACAACCCCGACATGGGTGTTGATGTTAATCTTTGTGAATGCACTGTCCAACGAGAAAACAAAAAGGGCCAGTTAGCGTAAAACTCACTAATGATATAAAAGGATAAGTCCACCTAAGTATGATGGCACCACATTAGGAGATGGAGCTGAGAAGCGGCTCAACGAAATGGAGAAGTACTTTGCAAGAAGGAACTTCTCGGAAACCAAAGCTATTTGGGAGCCTATCAGCTTTCACACGAAGCATCTTCGTGGTGGGATAGCCGAAAAGCTGAGCTAAACATTGATGAAACCAATATTACTTGGGATCAATTTAAAGGCTATTTTAGGCAACGTTGGCTGCCACAACTTTTCTATGATCGAGAAAATGACAGAATTTCAGAACTTAGCTCAAGGAAGCTAACGATGGCCGAATCTTTGGGGAGCGGTTTACAAAACTCCTTAAGTATGTACCGCTTGATGCAGATCGTCAGCGACGAAAAGTTCAGAATACGGAAATTCATCATGGGATTGAATCCGTGATAGGGGGAGAGGTCGATGTTCACAGTCCAACCACTATGGAAGGAGTTGTTGAAAAGGCCATTAGGCAAGAACAGAAATTAAAGGCTATTTCTGCTCATAAGGAGGAAGTGCGGAAGAAGACTGCAAACCCTTCTTCAACCTCTCTTGCACCCAGAAAAGGACCGTGGAAAAAGTTTGGAAACAAGAGTAAGTTTCCAGGAGATAACAATAAGAAAGCAGCAGTAAATAAGCCTGCTGGAAATGTAAGGGATAATTTTGTTAAAAATTATAACAATGGGCAGAAGCCCTATGGAGGACAGCGTGACAATTACAAGGCTGGAGGTAATTGAGCCTAAGAAGGGACCTGTAGGAGGCTACTACAATTGTGGCAAGGACCACTATGCTAATCAATGCCCTTTGAAGAAGGATGATCGTAATCAGCAACATAAGATACATGCTGCAGTAGCAGACAAGCAAGCTGAAAAGTAAGTAACACCTATAGAAGTTCTAGGTAAGTTATTCGGCATACCTGTCACAATTCTTTTTGATACAGGAGCTACTGAATGTTTTATTTCTAATAAACTTGCTTCTAAACTTAAAAGAAAAGCTGGAAAAATGGATAAATCTTGGACTGTAGAGTATGGTAATAACTCTGTTCATACAGTGAGTGAGTGTCTTTTTGGGGCAGTCCTTGATTTACCTAACTTCTCCACGGAAGTTGATCTCTATGTTACACCTTTAGGATCATATGACATTATTATTGGTGTCAATTGGTTAGCTGACCATAAGGCAAAGGTAGATTGCTATGAAAAGAACATAAAGTGTTTAGATGATCAATTGAAACAATGAGAGATTCAAGAGGGTGAAACGGGAAATTTCGTTAGAAAACTATCGGCTATGCGGCAAAAAGGATAAGAATAAAGGTTGTACTCTTTATGCAGTAAAGATATCTGAATCTTCAGAAGAAGATGGTGATTACATGAAGCAAATTCCACTGTTACAAAGTTTCAGGGATGTTTTTCCTGAAGAATTACCAGGGTTACCACCCAAGAGAGAATTTGACTTCACCATTGAAATCAAACCAAGAACTGAACCTATTTCCAAAGCGCCTTATAGGATGACTACTACAGAGTTAGTCGAGCTTAAGGCACATTGCATGAACTTTTGACAAAGGTTTGATTAGACCAAGTGTTTCACCTTGGGAGTGCGCTGTAATATTCGTGAAAAAGAAGGATGGAACACTAAGGCTGTGTATTGATTATCGGATGTTGAACAAAGCAACAATCAAGAACCGATATCCACTTCCAAGGATCGACGATCTGTTTGATCAGATGCGTGGAGCAGCAGTTTATTCTAAGATAGACCTTCGATCTGGTTATCATCAGTTAAGGATTAAAGAAGAAGACATTCATAAAACAGCTTTCCGAACAAGGTACGGACATTATGAATTCACAGTTCTACCCTTCGGGTTAACTAATGCACCTGCAGCCTTTATGAATTTAATGAACAATATTTTTCAAGAATACCTGGACAAGTTTGTACTTGTATTCTTGGACGATATTCTCATTTATTCTAAAAGCGTTGAGGAGCACAATGAGCATTTGAAGATAGTTTTGGGAATTTTGAGAAAGAGGAAGTTGTATGGTAAGTTATCCAAATGTTCTTTCTTTGATTCAGAAGTTCACTATTTGGGTCATGTCATAAGTAAAGAAGGAATTGCTGTAGATCCTTCAAAAATAGTGGCAATAACTGAATGGCCTGCGCCAAAGAATGTACATGAAGTAAGAAGCTTCATGGGTCTTGCAGGTTACTATAGAAAATTTGTAAAGGATTTTTCTAAAATAGCTGCACCAATAACTTCTTTACAAAGAAGAAGATAAGAAATTCATGTGGAATGACAAGTGCGAAGCGACTTTCAAAAGTCGAAGGACCGGTTGACTTACGCACCTATTTTAGTTGTACCCAGGACCCTAATGGGAATTTTATCATGTTATAACAGATGCTTCGGGAAGGCCTTGGAGGTGTTTTGCTACAAAATGATCAAGTCATTGCTTATGAAAGTAGAAAACTTAAGATACATGAGCTGAATTATGCCCCTCATGATTTGGAACTTGCTGCCATTGTTCATGCACTTCAAGTCACGGAGACACTACTTACTTGGGAAACCTTTTGAGTTGAAAACTGATCACTTGGGACTGAAATATATTTTTACTAAGCCCAATCAATGCCGACGAGAGAAGGTGGTTAGAATTTTTATCACAATATGACTTTGATATAAGCTATATCAAAGGGAAGGAGAATAGAGTAGCGATGCTCTAAGTCGTAGGAGGCACATTTACTGCTCTTATAACATTAAGAACTCGGTTTAAAGACGAGGTAAAAGTGCCTCGAATCGGATGCATACTTTCAGCAAGTAAAAGCGGCGCTTCTTTGAACCTAAGGATATAAGGTATAAAGGTTTTCATTTTGATAATGAAGGAATCTTGCGTTATGAAAACAGGGTATATGTACCTATGCTGAATGAATTGAGAAAGAAGTTGTTAGTTGAATTTCATAATTCACCTTTCTCTGGACACCCAGGTATCACAAAAATGCTAGCTGATTTGAAACAGCAATACTTTTGGAAAGGTATGAAAAAGGATGTGATTAATTTTGTGACTCATTGTCTGGAATGTCAGCGGGTGAAGGCAGAACATATGCACCCTGCTGGACTGCTATATCCTCATAGCATACCGCAGTACAAATGGAAAGTAATAACCATGGATTTTGTACAAGGACTACCCATGTCCAGGAATAAACATGATGTTATCCTGGTAGTTGTAGATAAACTGACTAAGGTAGCTCATTTCATCGCTGGAAATCTAAAGGATGATTCACCAGTGCTAGCCAAAATATTCGTACACGAAATTTTCAGATTGCATGGTGTACCAGAATTGATTATATCTGACAGAGATCCAAGAATGACGTCAAGGTTTTGGCAAACGCTTAATACAGCTCTTGGAACAAAACTAAACTTTAGTTCTGCATATCATCCGGAAACGGATGGACAAACTGAAAGAGTAAATCAAGTGTTGGAGGACATGTTGCGGATGTATTGCATGGATCAACAGTATAAATGGGAAGAGTATCTTCCATTAGTTGAGTTCGCATACAACAACACTTATCATTCATCTCTCAAAATGGCACCATTTGAAGCACTTTACCGAAGAAAGTGCAGAACTCCCTGTTAGTTGGGATAGTGTTGAGGATAGAGTGGTAATTGGACCAGAGATTCTCACAGAAATGGAACAACAAGTTAAGCTGATTCGTGAAAGATTAAAGGAAGCAGCGGATAGGCAGAAGAGCTATGCTGACCTTAAGCGGGTTGATAGAAAGTTTGAGCTTGGTGATAAGGTTTTTCTTCGTGTTAAACCCAGAAAGAGTTCTATAACTTTTGGCAAGGCTGCCAAATTGTCACCTCGATTCGTGGGACCTTTCAAAATTGTCGAAATAATCAATCCTGTAGCTTATCGTTTAGCTTTGCCACCTGCTTTATCTCGCATGCATGATGTTTTCCATATTTCTTTGCTTAAGAAATACGTTTCAGATCTGTCACATGTTTTAAATTGGAATTCCTTGCAGGTCCAAGACCCAGGAATAATCGTGGTTAAACCCACACGAGTGCTGGAAACTCACCAATTGCATTTAAGAAATCGTGATATTCAGCAATGTAAGGTCTAGTGGGACCAGTTTAACGAAGAAAGTGCAACTTGGGAAAATCTGGAAGAGATGAAAATTGCTTTTCCTTCTCTTTTTCAACAGAATGAAATCTGTTGACAAAACATACTTTTATGAACTTATTATTTCTAAGTATTTATGAAAGCCAGATGAAGGCAGACTTTATTCAGGTTGAATAAAATGTGTTGTGACATTGATTTTTGGAACTATTTAATATGGAAGTAGTCACATTGTTTGTGTACTAATAAATTGATTGACCTGAAGGTTAATTTAATATGTAATTCATCGGGACGATGAATCTTTTTAGGAGGGAAGCATGTAACACCCTGAACTGTCGTTACTTTCTCCTGAGCATACAAGTGTTGATATGTGATTTCTTGTAAAAGGATGTGTTCCTCGATTTAGAAATCATGCTTGATATGTACTGTAATTTCTTTGCAGATTGCAGATCTTGACTGAGTCAGAATATGATTAGACTCTTTTATTTATTTCATTTTGTATCTGAGTATTAATCTGATCTCGGAATGAATTATAGAGTTATCCATCTATAAGATCTAGTCTTGGATCAGTGGAATTGATCCAAGTAATGCTTTAAGTTTGTTCATGATGAATTAAAATCACAGACCTTGAACAGGTTGCAAGGTCTAGAAGCATTTAATAAGCTAGTCAGGAGTATGACTCAGGCTGATCAAGTGAAATGAATTGGTTCTGATATGGAAGTATATCTGGAAGGTCTCGATCGTGGACCGGAGTAATAATTCGATTACATACGATTACGCAGCGAACGGCAGAGCTAACCCTGTTCAAGAAGGTATGAGGTAGGTCTTTTCCGAGTGTACGAATGCGACCTATCTGGAATTATTAAATGATTAGTAACCTAAGACTAAACCTAACCTAGGGGTTAGATTAGTGTTAATCTAACCTAGACCTAGGCTATGTGTTAATGTCCTAAGTTAGTATCTATGTGTAATGTGGTTAGAATTGTATTATCCTAAATTCTAACCTAAGATACTAACCTAACTATGAGCAAGAGTGTAAAGGGGCCTATGGAGGGGTGGGAACCATGGGCGGCGTTTTCTATGTTATTAAATGCATGGGATAAGGATGAGAGATAGGTCTTGGCGGAGGTTTTGGGGATGGCTAACTTTGTCTTGACGTGGCAGTCGCCAAAACTGAAATGAATTTGGGATTTTATTTAAGCATCGCGCCAACTTTGGTGGTCGGTGGAAGTGGAGTTTGAGCGGGAAAGTTGGTGAATTTGCATTGATGTTCTCGGTAGATGAGCTCGGAACTCGCGAGAAGGCATGTAAACAGAGGTAGTTTGTGGGTTTGTTTGGCTTGTCGAGAATTTTGGGTTTCTTTACTTGCTATTCACTGGTTCTTCGCACCAGTCTTCTTTGTGTTGCATGGCGAGCATGAGGTTATCTAGCTCTTTTCTCTGGCAAGGAGAGTATATATGTTTTGGAGATAGCAAAATTTTGTTGGTCGCTCTAACTTGGAAAAGGAAAAGGAAGTCTGAGCTCTTCTAGTGGTCCGCTTCGGAAAATTGAGCAAAAATCCAGGCATGTTAGGCCCTAACCTTTAAAAATCTTGTTGTCTTTCAAGTGATTTCATTAGAACAACTCTGCTCAAATGATTTATGGAATTAGATGCTTATCTATGGATGTCTTGTGCGATTTTTCTTGGTTCAAGATATCTCTTGGTTCGAATCTTCATTTATCCTTTGTTGGGTGTTTATTAAATTCAAATTGTGGCATTATTTTCTTGTGTTTACATTCTGGCTTAATTATGCGAAACATGTTTATGAAATGTGTGAATGCTCGGCCTGATTCGGTGTGAGCCCAGAATCGTTCTGTGATGGGTATAGGCCATTGATTGTTTGTCGATTTTTGGTCGTTGATTCTTGTTTTGGAAACAGTCGGAAGAAACATTGATGGAACTGTTTGTTTGTTCAGTGTTATGAAATCTTTGTAGGCTCTGTCGTGGGTTTTGATGATGGTAGTTATTGATACTTTGTGGGTTTCGTTCTGTCTTTCAAATCTGTTTGGGAACAGGTAACTATTGTGTTACAGTAGTCATTACGACCCAGGGGAAGTTGTTTTTCCTTGTTATTGTGGTAACGGGATTTAACCCGTTGACAGTATACAATATGGATAAATGTATTTTTTATTTAAACAACTTTGTGGAGTCCTCGAAATGAAATCGGTATTTGATTTGCTTACACTTGATTTGTTCTGAATGCTTGCCATAGATGGCATAGAAGGATTCATTAACTATTTGTTTTTATCTATACTGTTGTTGGGTTCCGCGGTTATTGGTATAAACCCGTTTACAGTATGCAATATATATATATATAGATTTATGTTTGTTTTAATCTAAACGACTCTGTGGAGTCGATGGAATGATTTGTATATATATATGATTCACTTTGAAGTTGAATATAAAGGATTATTGGGAAATGTAGTACCAATGACCTAAGGGAATAACTTGTATTTCAATCACTGTTATTCTATAAGAGTACCTTCGTGTCGCAAGGATTTTGTGGTACAGATTCTCTTGGTATATTTTTACGTCTTCAGTCTGTGCAAATTTGTGTAAAAGATTGGCAAGGGTTCAGTCGGATTCCTTGTTTTGAAATCAGTAATTGGATTTGTTTGCCTGATTTTTAATAAGCTCCGTTGATGGGCTTAGATGGAATCGTATGCAATTATTTGACTTGTTACTGTTGTTCGGATTCATATGAATTCTTGGAAGGTAACCTGTATTGCTTTGTACCATATTGAACCTGATTTTTGGGACACTGTCGTTTTTGTCACTGTTCCTTGAGTATGGATAATTATCTTGTGTCCTGGCTCTGTTGAAGTGAGTCGCGAATACCATACTTAGATTTGAATGCGCCTAGGTGAGAATAGTTATGCTATGTTCCTTCCTGTTATTTCAGTCCGATTGAGACTGGTCATGTATCGGAGATTCTGTGCGGTCATCTTGTCGTAGTCCTTAGGAAACTTCAAATTGCTTAAAGCAATGAAGTCTGTTGTTAGCAGTGATATGCTTCAGAGGTTCTTTGATTTTGAACTTGGTTCGAAAACCTTGCTTTGTGTTTAAAAGGAACTAGTATTGGGCTATAGGTTGATATATGGGATTGATGACGTGTTAGCTACTGTACAGGAGTTTTTGCTGTGTTCTTTTTATTTAAAATAGCGATCCTTCTTGTGGCTTGTCGGACTTGTTGGTATACATACTGGGTGAATGTTTTCCATATGTGGAGACGGTACAGTAGTGAACTTGTATGAAAGGGGTATGAATGATATGTTCTTTCTCTTCTATTATTATAATACTGGTAGAGATCTGTCTAACAGTTGGTATTGCTTTTGTAACATATTGGTGGAATCACGATTTTCTATGATATTCCATTTCTGATGAAAGTGACGATTTGTTCAATATTACTGATCTTGGATTCAAGATGATTGTTCTAATACTATCGTTCTTTGATTCTTAATATTTGATGAAATATTAGAGAAGTGAGTAAGACTATTTTGTAACGATGATAGAGTTACACAATTGTAGACATTTTGTATTACAAAGGCATAGTCTGAATATGTTTACTTGTTTGGTTAATTGATCTCATTTAAACAGGGTGTTTAATGAAAACAATTGATGGATTGCAATTGTTTTAAAAGTTAGTGCTTATCATGCTCAGTTCATCGAACTGACTCATGTTGACTATTTTTGCAGATGGTTTCCGTAAGTGGTAAAAGCAATGCAGATCTGACAGGATGATCAGATTATTTAATTTGTTTCATAATGAATTACAGCTTGATTATATAAATGTACTATATGTGGAAAGATGTTTCTTTTCCGTTAAGCATTGTATCAAGTATGCTGCTTGCATAAAATGTAATTGTATAATTTTGAAAGGAATGGAAATAAGTGTTTGATACTTATGTGTTGTATTCTATTTCGATAGTTGACCTTCTTCGGTTTATATACCCAGAATGGCAATGATATCTTTGTAAAATTTTGGATGCTTTTGTGATTGACAATGAAAGCTTACAAGAAAATGTGGTTGAATTCATATGAGTGTTTAGCAGATCTTATTGTTCTAGCGAAAGCAATATTGAATTTAAATAATTGTCTTTCTAAAAGATAGGTTAAAAATGAACCTAAGCAGAATGCTAAACAAGCTGGATTAAATTACTAATCCCTAGTCCTGAGTATGACAGGACAATATTAAATTGGATTCTTAATCATTTATATCCTTATACTAATAAGTATGATATAAATTCAGTTAAGAGAACTGATATAAATCAAATGAAGTTCGGATGGCAATCTCATGTGAAGGTTATGAGATATTGTCCAATTCTGTTGTTTAGAAACAGGTGTATTCTAATGACTCCTTGATGAGAGTTTGACCTTAATACCTCTACCATGTAATGGGTTTTATAGAGGAGGGTCGTCTTAAGATGAAGAATCCAGGGATCGGGAAAGGCTAACCTTAGGGAAAAGTCTTTAAAGTAATTTAAACTCAAGTGCGTAATGCATGTTGTTAAGTAGATCTTTTCGAGGTGGATTTAAAGGTTGACGACACAAGTCAATCGTAGGGTTAACCTCCGAGAAGATTAGGATCTTCTCGAAGTTACAATAATGCGGAGACTTATGGTGACACCCCTTGCATTGATCACTAAGATTTACACTTTGATCTCGCACGAGTTACTCAGGGTCCGATTATGAACGTGGTCATGTTATAAGGCTTCCTAGGAGATTCGGGTATCATGACACACTGGTTGAACTGCAAGGTTGAACCAGTATGTCACCATATCCCTAATCCTCGTGGGCATCCATATAACATTATCACCTTGATAATCTACCTCCAAGTGATTAGCGAGAAAGGAAGGGGACGGTAGTCGGTGAAGGACATTCTATATAACATAAGAATGGGGTGAAGGACGTATTCTAGATTGTGCGAGTATGCCATTAAGGAATACGAGACATAAACAGATGTTTCAAATCTTTGGCCAAAGTATCGCAAGCTGCTTTGATTGTGTTGTCCTAATTCACCTAGTCTAAGGGATGAGATGCCGATGAATAATAGTAACGATTATTCATTTAGGTTCCTTGACAGAGCATTCTCAATCCCGAGATAGTAGGAAGAGAACCACAAGAGTAAAGTGTTAACGAAAAACACCAACTCTTTTTACTCATGAATAGATCGGTAGATTACCGAGTCATGGAATGAATAGATCGGAGGTACTCCGAGTCATTACAGCTGCATATGGTTATGCATGTTATATGAATGGTTATTTGATTTGTGAGTTCTAAATTATGTATTTAGAACCGAATGCATTTATCAAAAAATAAAAAAAAATCGACTTGTTCTATTTTCTAAAATGAGGATGTTACACTAGTGGCATAGGGTTTTAAAAGGAGGGAAGTGCCCTTAATCGCCTATGCCTTATCCGTGGTGATAATCCCGGGCATCCTACGAGGTAGCATGGGGCAATGTGTAGGGTGTCTCTTTGAAAAATAAGAAAGTCAAAGAAGTTCATTCATAAATAATGAAATCATAAATCAAACCAAAATGAGTTAAATGTCTAAAATTCCAAAAAAATAGAGTTTAAAACCTCAAAACCATATTTTGTCAACCAAGTGGCCATATATGGATCTATGTCTAGATAAACTAAAAATAAATTCACATTTTAAACTATGTAGAAAACTTGCGTAGAGTCAGGTAGTAGGTTCTCAATTTGATTTTTTTCAAATCCTTCTCTCTCTCTCTCTCATCATTTCCATTCAACAAATATTTATGGCTTGCACCCCTCCTATCTCTTGGTGTCGAGCCCTCACATCTTACTGGTTGTGTGGGGCTAGGAGTGGGGAAAGTTCAATATTTCTATCACATCACTTTATCACCACGTTTTACCAAAACAATACAAAGTGCCAAAATTTTCTTAGAAAAACTAATATTCAACATTATAATTTGTTTGCATTATCATATATCAGCATTACAAAATACAAAAAGAAATCATTCTTTTAGCATTTATATCCATTGCATACATTCTTAAAAGCATAAAAAATGGAAATTCTATAACATCTAGAGTACACATATGAAATCAACCACGAAGAAGTCAAATCGATATATTGAATTACCGAATAAAAATAAGATTATGTATATATCACAATAAACCCCATTATGCACTAGGTGTGGTAAAAATGCTCGCAATGAGCCCAAGATATACAAAAAAAAATCATATAATGCTCGAAAAAATGGAATCTAAGAAATAAAATGCCCAATGGCCTGTTAATTCTTGTGGGATCCCTGAGATGGTGCATGGAAACGTTAAGGACTCCTACTATGGCTACGTCAATGAGAATGTACTAAATGACGGGAGATCTCATGGTTATGGCCAAGGGTTTTAGTCTCACTATGAGAGTAACTCCACCTCATCAATCAATCGGTTATCTCATAGACAATCACTTGGGTATGGAGAGAAGTCATGACCTCTACTCCCTTTTGGATGGGTGCAAACACATCATTATGTCTTCCAGATGCAAGTGGCGGCATGTGTCCTCGGTAAAGCTTAGCTTGGGTATTACCCGAAGGGATAGCAAAGGTTTCATGCACTGACCATCGAATAATATCTCACCACTCATGTGTAGTAACTACAAGTAAAAAAATGAAGAAGAAAGCGATGAGTTAGAAAATTACAAAAAAACAAAACAAAAATAAGTACCAATTAACATTTCCAACTAATAAGGTCAAGAGAAGAGTATCAAAATACTTTCTCGGCATCCATGTAGGGTCATCATCGACACTTTGATGGAGGTACTTTTACAAGTACATGGCATGTCTCCTCCCATCTCGAGGCTACATGTTGACCCATAATGGAGCCCTCATCTCCTCCCTCATCCTCAGGAAGTGGCTCCTCCGAGACCAAGGTCTCTCTCTCCACTCACCTCTTCTTTGCTCCACTCTTAGGATATACTAAGTGTCATGCCACTCAAGTTCACTCTCCTCCATATGAGCTATCCCATCAGCTATACCTCATAACCCCTCATAAATTTTATCCTCTCCAACCGACACCTCATCGGTCTCATCTCATGTGTACTCCTCAGAGTCAGATTCCATGTCAATAGGATCATCCTCCTCCCCACTTTGTGAATGGGAGTGACCTCAATATGGAGTAAAGGTGCTCAAGGGAAAAAAATTTACCCTCATGAACAAACCACTCGGCTATCTATAATAGGAAATCCTAGAGTAACCATTGTCAAACCTAGATCTCCTCTAGGGCCCTTATGGGCCTTCTGAATGGTCCTATACATAGATGCCACTAGAGGAAGCATATAAATATAAGGAATGCCAAACTGTTGAGGAACTCGGTCTAATGGGTGCATCTTGACCCTCCCTATCCTATCAACTAACTGACTAGTAGTGGAGCAAGCTACCACTGTGGTCCCCTCCTTCCCCCACAACCTTGCCATGTCCTGGTAAGGGGTGTCCACCTTATCTGCTATAGTCAAATAATCCACTAGATAATGTGGTACCTTGAGAACTCACATCACTATCCACCTAACTACCTTGATAGCCCCAAGGTCCTATACTAACACTCCTCTCCCATAGGGGTTGTGCGCTCATATACCAAACTCGATGACTAGTGTGGGGTGGCTCAATGAATATCCCTAGAACCTTATAACCTTGTATAAGTCATGGTAGGTAGTCCCAAGGTGTCTTCTCCCCAAGCATAAATATGGCCATGTGCCTCAATTTTTGTAAAAATGGTAGCCCATCGTAGAGTAGGGTGTCACCTCCCTTATCCCCGATCAACCAAAAAGGCCAAGATACCCATGACGACCTTACATATGATATGGATGGGAGCATTAGAAATAGATCAAACCTTCATCCCCTTCTTCAAGAAAAATGATACCATGACATCCTCCATGTAGGTAACCCATTGAGTCATCTCATATCTAGATTCTACTGTCTTCAGGGTCAACCTCCTCCCAAGTATCAAAATCCCAAGAATACGATACACATATTCCGGGGTGATATTTCGGTCACCCCTAGCACATAACAACCAAAAAGTGTTTGGGTATGCATCCTAGTAAGAAATAAGTCACATAGTAAGTGTAAAATGAGGCACCCATGTAATCCTACATATCCCTGCCCTCTAAAGAATATTTATCTCAGCCTCGGTCGGCCCAAAATCACTGGAGTCAATCAAATTCCCTCTTAAGAATCCAACGATGTATGTATTCCTTCTTCTACATCATCCAAAATAGACAAAAACAGAAACTTAGCGACATAATTCAAGAAATAAGCTCATCAAAAACATGGAAAAACATCAAAATTAAAAAATTCAAGTTAGCATAAATTGTAGTCATTTTGTTTAGAATTGTCATGTAATGCAGGGTGGCCCTGACCACCACCCCTTTCAAGGTGGTGGTCCCACCTGAATCCTAAACCGATTCACCAAATGGGTTTGTAACCTAAAAATACCCAAAATCATGGAAAAAGATGATTTTCAACAAAAAAACGACTACCCTTAGTCATTTATGCCCATAGAAACCTTCTAACCCCACGCGCACTAACCTATCACCCAGCAATCACCTAAGGTGTGCGCACCTGGCTGTGCCAAACCCTCCTTTATGTAAACATTGTGAGAATATGTTGTCATCATTACACCAACATACCCATTCAGATAACAAAAGAAACATCATATAGATAGTAGATCTGATCCATAACATAAAGAAAAAGGCACTAGGGTTTACACCCATGAACAATATATTTAGAACAGAACCATATATTCATGTTGATCATAGTTCAGTAACCATATTACATCCAAAAGGGTCATATCAGACCAATATATCATGACTCACACATCATAAACTTCTAGCTTATTTCTTCCCTATTACAAAAATTTAGTAGACCCATTCCCCTAGATATGCTAACATTCCTATAGTCCTCTAATGAGAACCCCAACCCCTAGAATCTTCTATTCATTTCTGTAGAGCTTCACCTACTCTATTATGGTTTATCACACCATGGCCCTCTTCTTCTCTCTCTCTCTGATGATCTCTCTCTCTCATGGCTCTCTCTGGTCCTCTCCTCTCTCCTCTCTCTTCTTTTTTCTACCCAGAGCATCTCTATAAATAGGTTTAACACCCACCACCATGCCTTCCTTGAAGTAGCAGATCGGTTGCCAAGTGTCAAGGTGGTCCTCCAATGGAGCATGCTTCTTCTTGATCTGAGCTCCCCACTTTCTGCAATGATGTCTTTGGGAATGTTCCATGCATGGAATATTCTTTCCTTGACCACCAAGTCACCAGGTTGTCACCTTATCCACTCAACACGCCTAGTCGGGTCACATTTTTTTCCTCAAGTGCCTCTTGGAAAGTCTGAATATGACTAAGTCCTAAAATCCTTTTCTTTGCCTTGCACATGTGCACATCATGGTTTCTATTAAACCCTTCTAAAACCCCTATCCTACGTGCTTTTCCTCATGCACACCCATCTTCTTCACTAGTCCCACGTGTGCACACACCCTTTGGGACTTAGTCAATATTTTGAGGCCCAACATCACCCCACACTAAGCTTGTTCTCCATCCTCAAAAACATCCTCTCCAAAAAATAAAGAATGGTGGGACTAAAGAATGAAGAATGAAGAATGAGAAATGGAAGAAATAAAGAATGGAGGAATGAAGAAGAATTTTTTATTGTTGAAGAATGAGTGGGAAATCCTTCCTTATATCTACCTCAATCTTCTCCCAGGCATCCACCTCACCCTTGCACCTATTGATAGAGGTCACCTACTAAGGCACTCACCTCTTCAAATCCTAGTTCATCACCCTTAGCATTCAACATATCAACAATGTTTTCCAACTACTTGTTGAGGTCATCCAACGCATCCATCCTATGGGTGATCTAAGGATATAATTCCTTCATCCAATTTTTTTTGATCGAGCCTCTCAGGGTCTCGATGGCTTCTAACTTCTTCTCTACCTCAGCCAGGATCTTATCCCACTCTTCCCTATTTCCTTTATTCTTCTCCTAAAACTCCTTGAGGTCTACCTCATGGGTGGCAACTAAAATGCTTGCCACTCTATCTCTATCCATGTAATTTTAAGTAAACTTTGGCTATCTATGTGGTGGCCTTTACATTGGCAAGGAGCTTAGTGTACCGAGTGACTATCTCCACAACCTTCAACTTTTCCTCTTTCTCCTGGCACACTAAAATTCTTCTATTGATTCCAAAGTGAGAGGGTTACCTCTCCATGGTGAGGATGTGAGTTAGGTCTTCCAAGCATTGCAAGGTTGACTCATACTTCTTCTCGGGTGGTGCTAGGTCTGGATGCTTTAAGATAATAACATCTGTAATCATTTCTACCTTTTTATATACCTCACACACCCTTAGCCTTTTCCTCCTTCATCTCACCTTAACTTATGTGTTGATTAGTTCCTCTTGCTTTAGATCCTTTCTCTTTTTCAATGAGCTCCTCCTTTTTCTTCTCCAATTCCCCTTCTAGGAATCTCACCTATCATTCCTTCCAAAAAGTCTTTGCCTCAACTTCAACTGAAACCTTGTTGAGCACATTACAAACTTTCTCATCAGACAACTGTTGAGCATTCACCAATGGGTTTATACCTTTGGTCTCTAAACCTTCATCAACACCCCTTGGTTAACTTCAAACTCGTAGTTCATCGACATGGGACTCAAAATGCCCAAGATAACATTTTCTTGGTTCATGGTATGTGCCTTCTTCTTCTCAAATGAAGACATTTCTAGGAGTTGGTCTATAGGCACAATGCTTTGGAAGCATGTGTGTAGTACACTTTTTTTGGATCATGGATATAACCCATTCCCTTCCCTTGTGCTACTACCATGTTCTTCCCTCCTGTGCATGTAGCCTTTGGAAAGCTCACCACTAAGCTGGGATCTCCACCCATGCTTCCATACTCCTTCCCTATGCTCTCTTCTTCTATCTCCTTGAGTATCTCATCCATGCTCTCACTCCACTTCTTGCTCCACTAACTTCTCTATTATGCCCACTACTTCTCTCTCTATGGCCTCTTCTATCTACTCCTTGGTGAGGTTGGGGGTCCTCTGATCCTTAGTATTTACTTCTTCACTCTCCCCTTTTCCTTGAGTGCCTTCTTCTTCTCCCCTTCCCTCACTTCTTTCTTCCTCTTCATGTACATCATACATGGGATGATTATGAACTTCTTCATCCTCATCATCATCTCTCTCTCCCCTGTAGGCCTCCAAGCTCTCCATCTCCTCCGAGTCTTCCTTCCCCACTACCTTCTTTTTTCTTCCTAGCTGGGGATTCTTCCTCTTCCTCAAGTAGGTGATTCCTTTCTAGGTGACTCTTCTTGTTTTGGACCTCTTCCTCAGGTGTCTTTTCCTTCTCCTTGATGGGAGACTTCTTCTTGCACATGTATGTGCTTGGCTTGGCACTCTCTCGCACCCATAGATGTGTGTCTACACACACTTGGTGCTTTCTTTTCTAGCACTTCTTTCTCCAGGGTCTCTTCCCTTTCCTCTTCTTTGGCATGTGCAACCTTCTTCCTACCAGTGGGATCCTCTGGGATGGAGACATCATTCTCCAAGTAAGCACCCTTTTCATACTTGGGCCTAATGCACAAGTATATTCTCTTGTTGCGGCCCTTCCAAAGAATTGGCAGCGTCAAGGGTTTTTTCATGCACACTTCATGGGAGACATACTTCTCCACATAAGCACAGCTTTTTTGGATATACCAGCTTCCTTCAAAAAATCATGGTGGTCCTAGTCCACCTCACTAAGGTCAAACCTTAGTCTTTTAGCTTCCTTGAAGTGATTTACCCCTACTTGGAAATATTGCATGGTGAAAGAGAAGGGTAATTTACACCATGGGCTCTTGGTCCCATCTGATAGAGTGAACCTACCAATGCAAAAATGTTGATAGATAATGAACTCAACTTCTCCATTTACTAGTGTTGGAAAATTGTTTTTAAGTATCCTCCACTCATCCCCAAATGCATCATGCATTCACTTGTACCATTTCTCTAGGCACTTTGTGGGTGGTCATCATGGTATCACATGTGTATTTCTCAAACCTCTTCATGGGGGAGGATCTTCATCTAGATACTCCCATATGAACTTCTCTAGCCCATCGGGCACTCCAATTTAAGAAGATGATGGTGAGAAGAACATTTCCAAACATTATCTTCTCTCCTTCTTGTGTGGCATGATGATCTCTCTCTAATGTATGGTAGGACAAGTTATAGATGGTCCCTTCTAAAATTTTCTAGCATACATTCAACCATGCCTTGTTTATTTGTGTCCACCTTTCTTGACCATTCAGCTTGGTTACTAGGTGCATGACCATTCTCATCACAGGGTCGGGGATATATGAGATATCAAAGTAACGTGAACCCTTTTTATAATCATACTCCTCCACGGTCTTCTTAATAGCCTCTTTATCCTCCAGGTCATCATCCAATGAATCCCCTTCATAGATAAGGTTGGTAAACTTGGAGATGAGTTGGGGAGTTATGTGCATTCTATGTGCCCACAAAAGTAGAAGTGGTCCTCATGCATGCATGTGACATCAACCATTGGTATAACCACTCGGGCTTGCCAAAATAGGGAAACTCAAATAGTTTTGCAAGCAGCCCACCTTCTCTCAATTTTACTTTCACTTCATCATTATAAATTGGCATCCCTTTTGGTGTCCTCTTATCCATTGGATGAACCAGTTCTAGTGCCATTTCCTTCTTTGTGGTACTTGTGTGATGATTATAGTCACTCATGACCATCTTCCTAACATGGGATACCCATTCTTTCCCAAGTAACACCCCATCTGGGTACTACATCTCTACATACCATTCTTCATTGAAACTAGTGGTGGTGTTTTTTTCCTTTTCCTTTCCCTTCTTAGGTGAAATGGTCACCTTCTTTGGTGCCATCTTCTTGTCGGGTTAAAAGAATAAAATCCTTGCTCTCCTTCCTCACTCTGTCTCAAATCTATGGCTCAACTCTATGAAAGAATCCTTCTATTCCCATGCCCTAGCTACAAAACCCTAACCTAGAAAAATCTTCCACAAGATGGTGTATTCCACTGAAACCTTCTTCCTACCCATGTACTCCTTCCACTCTGGTTCATAGATCACCCTAGTCACGCACTTCATATTTTCACTCTTCTTTCTTCACACAAATATTTCTTCGTGGATGCCCTAGTTCACAAAGCTCTTCAATCTCATAATAGCAAGGTAAATAATAATGTGCCCGACCCTTTACTTATAGCTTTTTTCTATCTCCCACAATAAATGTTATGCCACCTACCAACGTACTCAGCATTAAATGTATATTTTTCCACTAAATCCAATCTTAAGCACCTTTACCCACGCACCAAATCCTATGTGAAAAACCCTCTACAACCTTTTGGCATGTGTAAAAATCCTTACTGACCAAAGACTCTTACACACGTGTCTGCATAGCAAAAGGCACTTCTTCTCATCGACCTTGATTTTTTTTTCCTCACCTACCTCATGTTGTTCTTGCTTCTTATCCTTTGTACATGGTCTTTGTTAAAGCCTTCTTGACACCAAAAATTTTTTTCCACCATTTCCCCATGCGCTCTTCTACCTTACGCACTTTTGATCTTTCAATCCGGGCCATCACAACTACTACCAACTTCTTTCTCTCTTTGTTCTACTCCACCCCACACTAAAACAGATGTGTGGTCCTCTGCACATACATACAACCTTAGAAAGTAATGTGGTTACTATGCACAAAGGTGTGTAAAAAACACAACAAAAAAAAAAGAAAGAAAAGAAAGGAAACAAAAGAAAAAATAAAATGCATTAAGGGAAATCCTAGGCTAACTGGAAAAATTGCCTTATTTACAAACACAAGGAAGACTTATTTATAGTAGGGCTTCAGCCTACTCCCATTGAAATGACTTGGTAGTCTCATCCCATCCAAGCACTTGTAACTAGAAAGTGCACTTGAATCAAGGATGTACGAGATGATGTATGGTCCCAACCAATGGAATTTCAACTTCCCAGGATGGCACAAAAATTTAGAGTCATATAACAAAACCATCTGCCCAACCTCAAATTGTTTGTTTTTAATATGATGATCATGCCATGCTTTTTTCTTTCCTTCTCTATCTTTTGACTCCATCTAGCAAGTGATCACCTTTCATCTAGCTACATTAACTTATCAATTCTTTCTTTGAGTGCTTGTTCATCAGCCAATCCTCCTACTGCATGCATATACATGTGATGGTAGCATAAATTCAACTAAAAAATAGCCTCCACACCAAACACCAATTGAAATGGTGTGGCCTTGTTCAATCTCTTGTAGGTTGTTCTGTATGCCCATAGAATGGAATGATACCTTATCATCCCAATCTTGTCTTCCCAACATCACAAATCTTAGTTAATGTGTGACTTAGTATCTTGTTAAATGCTTCAATAGTCCCATTCACTTGTGGGTGATAAGGGGTGGTCTTGTGATGGGCCACCATAAACTCTACCAACAAAATCCTAACCATTTCATTTAAAAAATGTGTACCCCTATCACTTGTTAAACTCAATGGACATCCATACCTACTTGATTATGTTTTCCCATAAGAATCTCTTTTGTTGTTTGTTGTGTAATCCTTTGTAGGTGTTTCCTCTATCCCATCTTGTCAAGTAATCAGTGCAAGTGATGATGTAACATGAGCCAGTCCTTCATGCGGTAGGTGAAATTGGTCCTACAAAGTCAATTTCCCATTTTTCAAATGGTTCAACATTGCTATCGGTCACAAGGGCATTTCATCCCTCCTTCCAGGTTTTCCAAGGCACTGGAAATGGTCACAGCCTTGCAAAAAATCAATACAATCCTAGTAGATACTCTCCCACCAAATCCCTACAAGTAGAATCTTCCATGTGGTTGCATTTCCTACATAGTGTCCTCCTGCAATCCCACCATGCACTTCCTCCATGATTGCAATGCACTCATGTTCTAATACATCGGCATGCAGAACCTCATCATGACCTAACTTGTACAAATCTCCACTAATCAACATGTAAGGCACGGTGACACGTATATAACTAATTTTTCTCTCCAAATCCTTCATTCCTTCTAGTGCCACACCCATTTTAAGAAACACTGCAATATCCTCTAAGTCGAGGGTGTGCACATACACCTAACCTAAATAGTTAGTTGTATGTCATCGGTATGCATGGTATCCTCAATGCTCTGCACATCCTCCTGAGTCAATTCTTGATAGATGATCAGGTCCTGAATTACTCTTTCCTAGTTTTACCACAACTAAAAACTCAAATTCTTGAAATAATAGGACCCAACATGGCATATGCACCCTTGTAGAATGGGCTTGTTTACCAAGTACTTCAATGCCATGTGGTCCATGTAGAATATGAATGGTGTTTCCAATAGATACTACTAAATTTATGTAAATGCATAGATCATTGATAGTGCCTCATGCTCAGTAGTTGTGTAATTTTTTTATTGGTGTCAACTTCCTACTTTGGAAAAACACAAGGGGTGATCAACAATCCCCTCACCAGGTTGTGCTAGTACTACTCCAATGGTTGTTCTTGAGGCATCAACATGCACATGGAAGGGCTTATCCCAAGAAGGAAAGCATAATATGGGTGCATAATGACAAGCCTATCCTTCAATGTGTCAAATGCCTTTTTGTGCCTCTCCCCAGTGAAAGGAACTCTTGTGTTTAAGAAATTCCTCCAAGGGCATGTGGTGATCTTGGCATATCCCTTAATAAATTTCTTGTAGTACCCCATATGCCCAAGGAATCCACACACAACACTCTAATTGGTAGGCTCCCCCAATCCCACAATAACTACAACTTTGGCGGGATCCACCAACAAGCCTTCCTTACATATAATATGCCCCAATAGGGTTCCAAATGGAGTAGAAAAGACACATTTCTTAATGTTGAGGGATATCCTCAACTACCGACATCTCTCAAACATCAGCCTCAAATTGTCACAATGGTCTTTTACTAGCCCATACACAGTCCAGTCATCTAGGTAGACCTAAAGAAATTTATGGATGAAGTCTTGGAAGGCTTGTACCACGATGCGTGAGAACACAACAGGCACATTTCTTCAGCCCAAAAGGCATGACCATGTAGGAAAAAATTCCCCATTCAATGGAAAAAGTTGTCTTCTCTAGTCTTCCTTTGTAATTCTAACTTGGTGGTACCTAAGAACCCATCCATGTAAAAGAATAGACCTCATGCCCGCTACTCCTTCCAAAATTTCTTCAGTGAAGGGGGTTGGAAAAGGGTCAATGACACACACTACATTCAAGTCCCTATAATCAACACAGATCCTTATCCTTCCATCCTTCTTAATGCTTATGACCATTGGACTCACCCATTTTGATTCCTCCATAGCCTCAATGATGCCTGATGCTATCATCTTGTCTATCTCCTCCTTGACCCATATACGTAAGTTTGATTCATCGATATGGTCTCTTCCGAATCAAGTGCACACCTTCCTTCTTCAACTTGATCCTCATTTCCCCCAAGGAGTGGTGAATGCCTTTGAGCTCATGGTACCCACATGTGGGAACAAATCCTGAAACTCACACAAAAGGTCAATGATCTTAGAAACTTCTTTCTCTGACCAATAATCCCCAATGATAGCTTCCTTAGGTTCTTCCTCAAACCAATGTTAACCTTCTTTGTCTTTCAAGGGCTCATGGTAGGTGCACTGCTCACTCATCATCTATCCCTAACTTCACACATACCTTCAGAATGGTTAACATCCAGACTCTCCATTTCTTCACCATCTATCACATAGACCATTTTTCCTTTTTCCTTTTCCATGCACACACACTCAAGTTGTGTCTCTTTTGATTCTTCCTCATCAAAACACATCTCCAAACTAGGTTCACCTAATAGCTCAAGTATCCTATCTTCTTCCATAGCACTATCTCCCATTGTAAGGTGCTTGACCACTTGCACCTTATCCACTTGATGGCTTTGTACTCTACGATACTCAAAATCTTGAATGAGATCAGCCACCAACTCCTGCCAATTCCCTATCTATGGCACATCTCGAGTGAATGTACCATGTGCATGCACAACCTTGTAAGGTGGAATACAACTTATGCACCCATAGAAAAAGGTGGTAAAGCTTTTGCCTTCCATCCAGGCCTTCTCACATGCTTGGATATGACATGAGGTGGGTTCTTTTCCATGGTAGTCTTGTATGATAGTGGGTGCATTGCTTCTTAGAAAACCTAACAGAGAACATGGTTCTCACCTCACACCATTCTAGAAGGCTTTCATGATGTGTCACCCACCAACACATTGTGGTCCCAAGTAGGTTATAGCTAGCATACCTCTTCTTTCATTATCATTTTTCCACTGAGCCTCCATTTCTCATAAGAAATCATCAGGGTTAGCTCCTCCAGAGTAACTTGGTATCTTCTTCCCTCCTAGGTGCTTGACCAAGCATGCTTTTTTACCCTTGTCACCAATCCTCTCAACTATCACCCAATTAATTCATAAGTCCCATGCACCCAATTGTCACATGTTATGTTGGTTGTATCACTCATAGACTGAGCATCTTCAAACTAGATAATCCTTTTATAGGATGAATTACCTCAAGGTCTCTAATAGAGTGCACATAGATTCTATCAAGGAATTCTTCTCCCAAGGGCTCAATATAGGGTGTTGATTTCCCATCTGATCAAGGGGATGATGACCCATTCCTCCTTGTTCTCAAAACTGATATACCCCTTGTTAAACCATAGGTCAACATTGTTTTTGTAACACCAGAGGGCACCCAAGAAATGTTGGAAAGTTATCCACCTTCAGCTAGCACCAGCCAAGACTTCAAAGTCTCTAGTGAACTTGGCCCCTTGAATAGTGATAACCACATCCTTTAAGACACCAATGGGCATTTCCTTTGTCTTGTTTTTCCATATACAACACATTTGAAAGATGGTTGTAATGTGGGCCTTCCCATTTGATGTCATGCATCCAAGGTGAGAACATTGACTTCCACACCATGTATCGATCAAAATATTTCTTAAAAGCCATCCATCTACAACAACATTTAAAGTGATCTCTTTGTCATAGTCAAGGTTGTGGGGAGGAAGGTTAGCATGCAAAACCTACCTCTCACACTCTCTCAGTGTGGTACCTTCTCCCCCATAACCATTCTCCTAGCAAGGGAATGATATTCTCTTTCCTTAACATCTTGCATACTTCCCTAACCTCATCCAGATCCTTCTATGGAGCCTCAACATTCTTCCTTTTCTCTAACTTCCTTGATTTCTCCTTCAGACACTGGATCTCTCCTTGTAGACTCTGAATCACATCCATAGTCTCTTGATACACCTCTTTTTGATGAGTAGGGTCTAGATACTTCCCATGTACCACTTCTTCTCTTGTAACTAGTGTTCTTTGTCTTGGTATCTCCCTACATGTGGCCTCCCTCTCATGTCATCACACCAGTATAGGTTCTAGTCTTGACTCACGTGCCACTCTTGGCATCCATTGTGAGTCGGCCTTCTTTATGCTTACCATCCCAATGCCCTTGTCTTTCCGGTGTTGTTTGGCTCATGTGCTCAAATAGTTTAGGGAACTCTTCATACTTATGTTTCTTTCACACACAAGCATTACAACAGATCAGGACACTCATGCTTATAATGCTCTGTAGACCCACAATTATAACAGGTTCCTCATGGGAACTCACCTCTTCCTCCATGGTTTCTATGACCATGAAATCCTCCATGAAAACCTCTTCCACACACTCCTCCATCTATGTGCCCTTCATAGTGGTGATCATCATCCTTGGAACTACTTGCAAGGCTGGTCTGGTGCACACACCAGATCAATGACATCATGTATCTAGTCAATTAGCCTACAATATTTGGTGTCATGGGTCATAGAGGTACAAATATTGCAATAACAAGACACATTCTTATGGATCACATGCTGTAGTAGTGGGCATCTACTTGCATCATGATCCCCATGGAAAATCTCACAATCTACCATCATGGTGCATGTACCAACCTTTGAGGAAAATTTCCTTTGTGTGCCCCTCTATCTCACAATCTGTGCACCATAGACCACTATGAGTCTCATGTGCCAAGTTCAGATAGCTTCTCCAGTTTCTTTTCCATTGCAGCAAAATTTGAGCCTCAAGGAAAGGGCTAACACCAGTATCTACACTTCCAATAGCCTCAATGCATGTAGGAAGCCTCCAAGGCCTCACGCGGGTCCATGTGAATGTCTTGTGTGAAAGTGCTCTTCTAAATAGTGTTATCAATCCTCCAACAAACCATTGAGCATGCTGAGAAGGATGAATATCATAAGATAGTTTTGACAAGAGAGTTTTGAACCATGTGTCATATTCCCACACACTCTCTATCCATTCCTTGTTGATCTCTTTCAAAGTGCTAATGCTCTTCTCTCAAATTCAGGGATATGGAATTCAACTAAGAAGGCATTCCATAGTGTGGTGTAATCTACCACCATTTGATGGGGGTCATACTTCTGGTACCAACTATGTGCTGTGCCCCCCTGCAACATTGTTGTTGCAAACTTGACTTTCCTTTCACTCTGGGGTAGTGATCCCCTTTCACATGCCATAGTAATTCACACTTGTGCACATGCTCTGCAACATCCTCAACACCCTTGTAATCTGGTAGATGTAAAGACATCTCAAAAATACTTGTGAGGTGGTTGAGGCCCTTGTCCACCTGATCCAGAACCTTGATTCCCTCTGTGTTTCCTCCACCACTAGATCCACTAGATCCACTAGGTCCTATGCCTCCTGATCCACCAGATCCACCTCCAGATCCACCACCACTCCTCCTCCTCCTAGCTAGTAATGGGCCTGAAGTGGTCACACCTAGTGTTCCCAATGTCCCAATTGAACTATGTGCCAATGGTTTGTGATACTTCTCTACTACTAGACATGTATCTCATGCACTCCCAGATGTGATACCCAAACTCTATGTGTACTTGCACTTTTTTCCAAAAAATCCCTCCAAACACAAGAATTGTTTGTGTGGCCATAGATGTCCCAAATGAGAAGTTATACCTCCTAGGTGTAGATCGGTCACTTCCACCGATACCAACTAGGGTTAGCAATACTTGTTTCTTGATTTGGAAAACTAAGCACCAGGGGTTGGTCACCAGGTGGGTTTAGATGCACACCGATGGATCTCCTTTCTCCATGTGATGAAATCTCATCAAAAATTGAAGGGGTTTCTCTCCCACACTTTCCAAGATGGGGTAACACAAACTTCTTAGGTTCCACATCCTCTACGTGAACCTCAATTCCTTCCCACAATGTCTGCTCCTCCATAGATCCATCACTCCCACAACCTCATTGTCTAGCCAACTCCCTTTCACATGCTTCACTATACTTGAGTCACCTCTCTTCCCTCTCCTTTTCCACCACAATGTCTTCCATCTTCCTCCACCCTAGCTTCCTCACCCAACACTCAGAGAAAGCTTAGCCACATGGGGAATGCCTCCAAACTTAGCATAATGATCAAGATCTTCATAGCCAATGGGATAGCTCACAAAAATGATCCTCTAGGTTCCCTTAGGAACTCAAACTCAACAACCTCTAGACAAGAATACATAGAAATGGTGTATTCTAGGGTATAACTAGTTAGCACTCTTTTCCACCAGTGATCAACAACATGTGTCCAAGTCAGATCCACATCCTACAGCCTCTGGTAATCATCTTGGGTCCATATGTGTGATCTATAGTACCAACTTGATCTAGATGCATATGTTGAAAATCCATTCATACAATTCTACTAGAAAACAACAAAATAAGGTCTCATATAACTCATGATATAGGTGTTCTTCTACCCATCTATGTGTGCATCAAACTCAGGTCCAAGTACTAAATATTTGAGAAAACTCATCCTCCATGCTCTTAAACCATGCTTCGACACTTTCCAGGTCAAGCACTCTGTCATCACACATCAAAGGAACCAAGATGTAGTCATCTCTCACAACAACTTTGAAAAAGAGGTCCTGAAATGGAACCAAGATGTAGTCATTTTTATGCCCATAGAATAACCTTCTAACCCCATGCATGCATCATCCTATCACCTAGCGTGGGCTTGAGCACTCACCCGAGGTGCATGCGGGGCATCGAGCCCCTCCTTTATGTGAGCATTGTGAGAAGATGTTGTCATTGATGATGGATTAAGTGCAGAAAAAAGTAAATGATCATGCATATATTCTGAAAAGCATAGGATGAGTCATTACACCAACATACCCATTCAGATAACAAAAGAAACATCATACAGATAGTAGATCTGATCCATAACATAAAGAAAAAGGCACTAGGGTTTACACCCATGAACAATATATTTAGAACAAAACCATATATTCATGTTGATCATAGTTCAGTAACCACATTACATCCAAAAGGGTCATATCAGACCAATATATCATGACTCACATCATCAAAAGTTCTAGCTATTCTTCCCTATTACAAAAATTTAGCAGACCCATTCCCTAGATATGCTAACATTCCTATAGTCCTCTAATGAGAACCCCAACCCCTAGAATCTTCTTTATTTATTCACCTACTCTATTATGGTTTATCTATTTTCTCTTCTCTCTTCTCCTCATGGCCCTCTCTCTCTCTCTCTCTCTCTCTCTCTCTGGTCCTCTTCTTTTTTTTCTTCTACCCAAGCATCTCTATAAATAGGTTTAACACCCACCACCATGCCTTCCTAAAGTAGTAGATCGGTTTCCAAGTGTCAAGGTGGTCCTCCAATGGAGCATGCTTCTTCTTGATCCGAGCTCCCCACTTTCTACAATGATGTCTTTGAAATGTTCCATGCATGGAATATTCTTTCCTTGACCACCAAGTCACAGTTGTCACCTTATCCATTCAAAGACGCCTAGTGGGTCATTTTTCCTCAAGTTCCTTGATCATTGAGTCCCAACGAGTCGGGAGTAAAATTCTAACTCCCCATTTTGGGAACGCCATACTTAGACTCTATGTTTTACACCCACTCTTCATAGTGCTAAGACGCTTCTAAAATTCTAACTCCCAAGGGGGTTATATATACGCACTTGATTTTTCATGTGCTACATTGTCAGAAAAATGGTTATAAAAATTCCCTAGTGATGATTCATGTCCTTTCAAAAGGTGTTCGAGTTCCTAAGCTCATTTATAGTATATATTTGTCACCTAGATGCCGGTAATCTTGTTTTCCACATCTTTTCTAGCTTTATGTTCCTTTCTATGCATGTTTTGGCCTTTATTTCTAGGACTGCAACCTTTCCTCGGTGGTGGTTTGGGACCGCCACCCAAGTAGGGTGGTAGTCCTACATGACTTATCTAGAATTCTTCATGTGTGTTTTTAACATGCGTGATTTTACTTAACTCTACTTCTAGCATGCATTTATGAACCAAATTATGTAAAAATAGTCTTGTTTTCATGGTATTCCCTCCCTCTTCTATTTTTAAATAGATTTAATTAGTTGAATTGCCTCTTCACCCAATGATTTGGAAATCCAAAGTTGCCTTGTATATGAAGGCACATCCCATCAAATTCCTATATATTCAATGCTTGTATTCAAGCAAATTCTGAGATTTTTCTCGTATCTTTCATATTATTTCTGCCACAATCCTTCTAGAAATTATATATCCAAGCTCGGATATATTAAACTATCTCTCTTCTAATTGCATTGAACCATACTAATTTCAAGTTGTCATTGTTGAAATACCTTCTCTTATTGTTGCCTTTGCATTCCCAATTTCATGGACTCATGTGGAAACACGTAAAAGAAAGAATAATCGAGGGGATAAGAGCAGTACAACCAGATTTTCCAAAGGTCTTGCTTATCTAGGTTGCGATTCATTGTTTTTTTGCTTCATTTGTTCAAGTTATCAATTCCAAATTATTCACTCCAAATCCATATCAAATAGACTAGGAAATTGTTCATTTAAGTTAATCAAATAATTACAAAATAGATTAAATCATTAGAAAGCTTTACTGTTTGACATTACGAGGAAGTTGTGGGAATAATATCTCTTCTACCTCTCCGACGTTAGGGTTTAAAGGTTTTGTATTAAATTAGTTCATTTTTTTCTAGGTTTATATTCACATACTTGCACAAGTAATTAACTGCAACATGCTGATTACTTGTATTTAATTTTAGTTATTAGATTAGAAGTATTGTTTAAAATCCTTGAAAAGATAAAAAATATTTACTTTTTCTAGTTTAGTTTGCTTTTATTGTTTTCTTTAGATATGTTGTGAAAATACCAAAAACATAGCTTAAATTTCCTTTGATAGTTAGTTTGATTTATCAATATCAATTCAATTTGTTCTGCATGACCATCAAAGGTTCAAAATAAGATTAAAAATTTAGTTGTGATCCATTTATCCCAAAACCCAACAAACATGAGTTGTTGACCGATATTGACATGGGTTTAAGCTTATTAGTATTACTAACACCTACTAGGTACAATGAGAAGGTATAACAATTAAACATGCTAAAAATTGTAGCTTATCAAGCCTACGATTGTTGGACTGCTCCTTGTAATAGGGCTTGATTATACATATGACCATACAGACTATATCTCCACAAGTTTATGGTTGCGATCCCTAGGTCCCACAACCCAATGTACTTGCTGTGACCATTTAAACATTGACCTTTGGTTTAGGTGCATTGTTATTTATATCATCGCAAATTCATCCCAACATTATTGTGCAATTGGCCATGTTGAATACAACAGCCCAATTAGGCTAAGGATTTCTCACTAGATAGAAAAATGTCCCGTAGACCTTGTGGTTCATCACGCCTCTCGTTCTCACTTCCATGACCTTTTTATAAATCTATACTAGCCATCACCAGGTCACTTTCCACATATTCCAAAACTAATAGAAATAATATTAGTAGAGCTTGATATTGATGGAGCCTCTAGTTATCCATTCTATCTTATCGTTCCATTACACCAATTCAGTTAGGATGGATTTTTTCCTTAGATTCATAGATCTCGATATTGTGTGTTGAAGACATAAAGTTTCCTCATTAGCTTGCTCATCTCCACACACACACACCCATTTCCATTCTACACTGGCTATCCCGACACAACCTTGAGATGTTGGGTGCGAAGAAGGTCATGTGTTGATTTTCTTTCATACAATACCATCTATGAAAATTTCACCCCTCTGATCATGATTTATAGATCTGCTTTCATGCATATTGAAATAGTTCTATCACATTCTTAATCAACCAACAAGAATAAATCTTCTTGTCATCATTTCAAACATCTCATACCGTTGTTGCGGGCTCACAACACCCCTGGATGTAGATCAGGCTTCTAGGTTGATCACTCTAGCATCCAGTGTGATTGCACAACATGGAATCCTCTCTCCAAATGTGGGACTTGTGGGCCGAGAGAGGAATCTCCAGATTAGAGGCTGGTTCCTCAAACTCCTCTAATTTAGAACTAATGTTTGCACAACTAAAGAGGTTCGAGATCCCAATCCTACTCTAACTTTAAGAGAGACAGGGGTAAAAGTGCAAGAAATTGAAACTAACTAAAATGGTGATGCACCAAAAGGAGTGGTGATACATATTTTCATGCAAATAGACACGAGACCAAAGTTCACAACATAAAACATACACATACTGATAAGGTATAATTTAGGATCTGAAATGAAGCAAATAATACAAACAGAGGATCAAACCCATTCTACAGAGCTTCAGCATTATCATTTCAATGTCAAACATGCATTACACCCTCAAAGAGGTAAAAGAAAACTATTACAATCTTTGGAGAGGTCTGATCCTTGCATCAATCACTTGCTGGAGGTGAAAGAAGAAGTCTGCTATGCCCAAAAATGTTCCCCCATTTGGAAATGAGCCAAATCACGCTTTTTTACAAAGTCTGGGTCGAGCCTAGGATAAAAAAAGCGTACAAAAACATGAGAGCCCATTCCTTCTTGACTGCAGGTGCATTAAAACAGCATGGGGGACCTTACAAACCCATACCCTATCATTTTGACCGAATTACAGGAGAATGCGACCCATTCTGCATTAAATCTAGTCGTTGAAATGTCACTTCTGGCCATGAACACGCGTCAGACCCATTTCTAAATTTTCTCTCTTGACTACACCAAAATTCAAGATTAACCCTTAATCATGTAGAGAATTTCATAATCTTTCCGTTGATATAAAGAACATGCCAATCCTAGCTCGATCAAAAGATATGGAGATCTCAAGATTTAGGGCACAAAACAGTGAAACGGATTTTTAAATTTCTTCCGCTGCTCTCGCCACCCGGACGACACGTGGCATGCATTGATTGGTCGACAGGGGCATGCGCTGCACCTTGCTTTTAGATTTTTGACCAAAACTCTTGCTAAACTCTCTAACTCCTTCTTGGGCTCCGAGCTTATCTGCTCCATTGACACGTGTCCTCTTCTCGATTGCCTGGCCGATCCTTCAAAACTCGCCCTTTGACTTTTGAACTTTTTCCTCAGTGACACATGTCGTGATTTGATTGGTTCTCGGGGCTCCATGCGATTTTCACGCCCATCACGCCCATTTGTCCCGATGTCCCAAAGGTTGCCTTCTGGGACAAAACTTCGATCTCGCCCAAAATGGGCTTCTCCCGTCCCTTTTTCGCTGGCACACGTGTCGTGATTTGATTGGTTCTCGGCTTTTTCAGCTATCCACGTCTTCCAAGCCCCTTTGTCCCACTTGTCCCATCGCTTGGGAAAATTCTTCCAATTCCACCCGATTCATTTAACTGGCCAGGACGGTTCTTGTCCTCACGGCCCAAATGTCCCGAATCGCTTAGTGTGAAAGTTCTCCATTTCGCCGATCCGGCGTTCAAGTGCTTCGCGTCTTCTTCGTCCCCAATGTCTCGAGCGCTTAGTTGATTTTCTTCTCCTTCACCGAACCAGCTTTCCGCGTCCACGCATCCCGACGGCCCGATGTTCTTTTCTCAGACTTCTCGGTGGCCTTTTCGCCGATTCTCGCGCCCGATCTCCCTCATGTCCCGGCCGACTGTGAGGACTAGGACTTAGCCATTTTTCATGATTTTTCCTGGCCCAAGCTTGTTTTCTACAACTTTTCACATTTTCTCAGAACTTGCTCTTTTCTTCTTCGCCAGGAGTTAAAAAAATCTGAGGGGACCCTGAAACATGATTTTTGCCCTGAATCAATCAATTTGCCTAGGGCTTGAGAATTCAATGCATGTTATCAAAATTTACTCTGGGGGGTGAATTTTGGATAACAATTGGTGACTCAGAGGGGTACCTACCTGCTAGGTGAAAAGACCAGTAGCCAGAAGCAGTCCATTGGGCATGGAGTTATCAAACATTTAGTTTAGAATCCCAACTGACTAAGAATGTGTAAGGAGGAAGATGGAATATCACCTGATGAAAGCAAGGACTGCTAAACATCTCCATGGACAGCAAGCTGTGCCAAAGCACTTAGGGAAAACAAAACTAACCTACAACAAAACAATGTGCACAAGCACTTGGAGGAAAGAAAATCTAATCTAATATTTACAGAGGTAGTGAACTTCCCTCTAGAAGCAACACTTGAGATAGATTCCATTGACTGGAATCTGCAGTTCTTCACCATCCAATGAGGCCAATTGGAAAGCATTGTTGTTCTTGCACTTTGTGACCATGTATGGGCCACTCCAAATGGCATCAAATTTTGAATGCCTTCCCGGTTTTGCTCTATCCACATCCCATTTTAACACTAGATCTCCAACCTGAAAAGATCTATCTTTGGCCTTCCTATCAAAGGTCTTCTTGATCAAAGCTTGATCCTTTTCCATTGCTTGGGATGCCTGATTTCTGATCTCTTGCAGCTCCATCAACTCTACATACCTCACCTCCATGGGCTCAAACTCTAGCAACTCCAACTGCTTCATGAGTTCCAACGTTGGCAACTCAAGTGACATGGGCAAGATTGCCTCTCTTCCATGACAAGCCTGAATGGAGAGCTACCCGTGGATCTTTTGGGAGTTATCCTATCAGCCCATAAGGCTGATTTCAGCTTGGTATGCCAAGACCTCTCGATTCTCATCAAGAGTCCTCCTAATGATCCTCAACAAGTTCTTGCTTGTAGACTCGCTCCGCCATTACCCCGAGGGTAATAGTTTGATGAAGTGCTTAGGTAAATACCGTTCTTGACAGCCCACTCAAATACCCTAGATCCAATGAATGCCAATGCATTATCAAAGATTATTGTAGCAGTACACCGAATCTGGTTGTTATTCCTCATAAAAGTCTAAGATGCTAGACTCATTTGCCTCTTTGAGTGCTACCGCGTCTCCCATTTGGTGAAGTAGTTCATGGTCACAAAATCCATTTGTGCCCTTGGCTTGAAATGGGATTAATGACTCGACAAAGTCCAAACCCCATTACATGAATGGTTGGTCAACTGAGATTGGATGCAATGGAGGGCAGCAAGTCTCTCTTTTCCTGTGAAGAATGCACAATTCTTACACCTCTTGATCCATGCATAGCAATCACTAAAGATTTTAGGCCAATAATAACCAGCCTTCATGATTTTTAGAGTTGTCACTCTTGGTGCAAAATGGCCACCAGCTGGTCCACCATGAAACTCTTCCAACACCCTTTGAATCTGATTTGTGCTAATGCATCTCAGCAGCACTCCATTCACATCTTTCTTGAACAAAACTCCATCAACAATGGCATACGGAACAGCCTGCAACCTGAAGTGTCTCCTTTGGGTCTTGTTCATCTCTGGGGGGCACAGGCCTGTACCTAGGAAGTGTATAATGCCTTGGGTCCAAAGCAAGGAGTGGGGGAAGCATTGTCTTCTTCTTGATTACCACTTGGCTCATGGCTGTCCTGGACTGTCAAAACAGTTTCTTCTTTGTTGCATACTTCTTTTTGCTTCCCCAAAACCAGCTGCTCACACAATCCTTTTCCTCTTACCACTTGGTGACCTTGATCTCAATGTCATATTCCATGACATGAGTGATCCAACCTGCCCTTTTCTCATTCAAATCCTTGTTGAGGAGGAAGTCCTTAACTCCAACGATGTGAGACCAGCAACTGGACCTTGTTGTTTGAGATTAAATGTTTGAATTTCTTCAAGCTTCTGATTACTGCAAGCACATGCTTCTCAATAAAAGAGTACCTCACCTCATAGTCATCTAGGCTCTAGCTAAAGAAGGCAACCGGCTGCTCATCATTATCTTTGTTCTGCTGTACTAGAATGGCAGAAATAGTGTCATCACCTCCAAATGCATAGAGGATGAAATCCTTGGAGAAGTCTGGGTTGATGAGAGTTGGTGCTTGAGAGATAGCTTCTTTGATTGCTTCAAAACTCTCCTTGCCTTCTGCTGTCCACTTAAAAGCCATGCTCTTCTTTAACATTTTGGTGATGGGCTTGACAAGGGCTGCAAAATCTGGGACAAACCTGTGGACAAAATTGATCCTTCCCAAGAAGCTTTGAAGAGCCTTCTTGTGACTTGGCAATGGTAGTGCTCTTATGGCTTCAACCCTCTCTAGATCAATTGCTAGTCCCTCTTTCGAGACAATATGGCCTAGAAGTTTCCCCTCATGAGCCAGGAATATGCATTTTTTGGGATTCAATGATACCCCAAATCTTCTACACCTCTGAAATACCTGCCTCAGATGAAAAAGGTGATCCACTGCATTTTTGGAGAATACAGTGATGTCATCAAGATATATCAAAACTATTTTATTGATCAACCCCTTGAATGCCATATCCATTTCCCTTTGGAAAGTGGCTCCAGCATTTGATAGGCCAAATGGCATCTTCTTGTAGGCATATGTTCCCCATTTGGTTGTGAAGGCTGTCTTGAACTGATCTTCCTCCCTCACCATAATCTGATTGTAGCCTGAGTAGCCATCAAGTAGTGAAAACCTTTCTGAACCAGCTACAACCTGCAATATTTGCTCCATGGAAGGGAGTGGATAATGATCCTTGAGAGAGGCTCTATTCAAATCTCTGAAGTCGACACACAACCTGATCTCTCCATTCTTCTTTCTGACTGGGACTAAGTTGGCGACCCAACTTGAGTGTTTGATGGGGAAGATGATACTGGCCTCAATAAGCTTGCTTAACTCTTTTCTCATGAGAGGCTCAATATGGGGATTCACTGGCCTTTGCTTTTTCCTGATAGGCTTGGATTCCGGATCCAGCTCAATAGTATGTTGTGCCAACTTTGGGTTGAAACCTCTTAGATCTTTGTAAGTCCAAGCAAAGACATCTGGGAACTCTTGACAAAGCTGAACAAAATCAGATTTCTCTTGTGAGGTACTTACTTTGCCAATCTACAATGTTTTGCCTTCTTCCACTAAAATAGGCTCAATCTTCACCCTTTCCTCAATGTTCACTTTCTCCTTCCGAACCGATCATTCAGGTTGAAGATTGACTCAAGGTTATGAGGCCTTTTGGTAATTTGTTAGTTCTCAAATGCACCACTTGGTCACCATACTATCACATGCAGCTTGTCTTGATTCCTCGCGAGAACTCAGCTTCTTCTTGTAGGAAATTAACAATTTGCTGATCATTCTCAAGACTTGCCAACTTGTATTGTTATTCGTAATAGCTGGTCTCACAACCATTTTGATATGAGGCTGAGGTTTTTCACTTTTGATATTTTCTACAACATCAAATGCAGCCCTAATTACTGCTGCCATCACAAGCTTCATTCTTTTTTTTGGGATGGAATTGATGCTAAAAGCTTCAAAATCTTCAATAAGATCCCATACCCGATTTTTGTAGTTCTTCAATGTGATCATTTTTGGCAGCATTTTTTCCTTTGACTTGGTTTACAATCAGCTCACTATCACCAAATACTTGTAAATTCCTCGATGCCTTTCTTCATTGCCCAAAGGTAATCCATGAATTAAGGCTTCATACTCACCATGTTATTTGAACAAGAAAATTGAAAATGGAAGGCTAAGTAATACTTTATACCATGCGGTGAAATGAGCATAACTCCTCCTCCCCGCACCTTGTCTACTCTCTTGACCCATCAAAGAACAATTGCCATACTTCATTCTTGTCTTTATGATCCGGCTTGGTGATGCTAGGGAGAGGTTGATCTCTTCATGTAAACAATAAAATCCTAAATGCAGATTCTTCTACTTCTTGATAGGGATCAAAAGCATGTATCTTGTTTGCCCATTCATCAAGAGTTAGATCCGGATACTTCCAACCTTGGTGTCAGCCTCATCAGTGCTAGGGTGATCTTCTTGATCAAATGCCGAGCAATTGGCATTAATCTGACTTGGAGTGTAAGGCTCAATATGGAAGTTTGCAATAGGTTCAGATCTGATTGTGGCCTTAGTTCCATATCTTGTTCTGAATAGCATGTGTGACCAATCAGCGGACAAATACCCCCAATCTTGGTCAGAAGTCCCTTGACAAGCAAAGGGCAAAGAGTGGTGGAAGGTCTATGATTGATACATCTTGTAAAACAACAACATTTGGACATGCGTGCAAGGTAAGACTCAAATTTCTAATCACTCCAACTGTTGCTATTGTTGTCCCATCTAGCTGCACTACCCCTTTAGATGTTATTTCATACTAGAGCCCTAGCTGATCAGCTATCTATTTAGGCATTACTGAGCTACTTGCCCTGAGTCTATCATGTAATTATGTACTAGCTGATTTCCAATGATTAATGAAACATAGAAAGGAGGGGGCTTCAACATTTTACCTTGTTGTGCTCCATGACTTCCTTCAGGCTAGGTAGCATTTGTGAGCACTTTGTCTTGCATCTCAACCTGCTGATTCGAAGTTGGCCAATCCTTCATGGCAGCTTGCAGTAGATCTCTTTGGCCTGGGATAGATAGGGATTCCCACATTGATATGTTGACGTTTGTCTTCTTCATCTGATCAATGATACTGAATGGTGATGAAGGATCTCTCTCATCCCTTGGCTTGCACATTTACTCCTTGCATGTGGGCAGCAACAAATGACATTTGAGTTGGCCTAGGGGCTGCTCTTGGCTGCCCTTGTGCATTTGAAATCGACTTTGCTTGCCAATCATTTGTGGAGCCGTGGAAGGTTGTGGATTGGTCAGCTAATGGCTGTTTTTCACCCAAATTTCTCCTTTTTGACCTTGTGTTGGCTGCAACACCTTGAGAAACTACTGATTCATGCCACAAAATCTTCTGCTTGCAAGTTCACCAATGTGGTGTCATTTGGGGCTGATTGCTGTTGGAATGTTTCTTGTTGTTGACTGTTTCCTTGACTTCCCTCGCCTTCCACACTAGTAGTTGTCACCATTAGTGCTTGATTGAGAGCACCATTGAAACACATGGATTGGTTATGAGGCTCGTTGCATGGAAAGCACCAATCATATTCCTGAGCAATGTTGTTCTGTGTTGGCACTAATGCCTTAGAGGCAGATATATGGCATTTGGATTATAGGGTCTGGAATGGTCTATCGGCAGTGAGGCCTTTTTGATTCATATTTGCAGCTAGATTAGGTGGTCTTTGTGGTTGGTATGGCTGCCTATTAGGCTGAGCTTGGGGTTGATAAGAAGGTCTGAAACCTTGGGCTTGTTGCCTCTTGAGAGTAACTAGCTCATTGCCTAGGTTTTGCAATTGCTTCATGACCTCTTAAAGCTCATTTGGGTACTTGGAGATGAAGTGGAAGCTTCATTTGAACTCTGATTTCTAGGAGTGGGAGAAGGAGCCAAATTAGGTGCTTGATGGGTGTTTGGGCTCTCTAAACTTGGAAACAATGGCATGGGAGGTCTAGGGGGTCAAGTTTGCACACTTGATTAAACAATTTTCAGCCCTAATGGCAATGCTATAAGCCATAGGGATAGTTATGCCTCCCATGGACTGAATCAACATAGAAATATCATAATTTAAAGCTTTAAGATAGTATAGAAAAGCACCTTCTGTTGTTGGCTTGACTCGCCACCGAATCCTCTCCCAAGTTTTTGAAATCTAAAGTTGAAATCGGTCCACCTACTCATTGGGAGCCCTCTTGATGGTTGTCATAAGCTGCTCCAAAAGAGACAAGTTGTCTCCCTTCTCTCTAAATTGCTCATGAAGTGCAATACACAAATTGATTCCAAGCTTTGTGATAGAACCAACTCCAAGGCTCCTAAACCATTGTAATGCTTTACCCTTCAAGGAAGATGCCAAGAACTCGACAAACCCACTTGCATTTCATTGATTTCATGAATTGCACAAAGGTTAGCAATATCTTTAACATGATCACCTGAGTAGTCCGATTTTCTCCAAAGAAGTAGGGAATGTTCTTCAAGGCTGCAATAGGAACTGGATGTTGTGCATTGAGAGCAAGTGGGTTGTTGCCAGAAGTTGACGAGGGATTGTTCTTGAGCCATTCTAATTGGTCTTAAAACCCTCATTGATCGAATGAAAGGCCTACTGTGGAGGAGTTGAGAGAGTTCTGCTTGGTGGAGATGGAGACCTTTGAATCCTTCTTCCTCTTTGCCTTCTTCTTGGAGATAATTGTAGGTATTCAAACAACACTTCTTCTTCTCCAACTCTTGACCTTGTGGTGATTCTTCTCATGAGTTTTCAGGCCTGCACTTGGAACCAATCGATTCTTCCCTTGAGTCGCTAGATATGCAAATAATAGCTCTTTTTAAGCAAGAAAAATGCAGCAGATGCACATCAACCTCGCTGCAAATAAAAATGAGAACTCTAGGTCCCACCGGCATGCCAAAACTGTTGTTACAGCTCACAAAGACTCCTCGGATGCAGATCAGCTTCTGTTTGATCACTCTAGCATCCAAAGTGATTGCACAACATGGAAACCTCTCTCCAAATGTGGGACTTGTGAAACCGAGAGAGGAATCTCCAGTAGATTAGAGGTTGCTTCCTCAAACTCCTCTTGATTTAGATCTAATGCTTACACAACTACAGAGGTTCGATCCTAATCCTACTCTAACTTGCAAGGAGACAAGGGTAGAAGTGCAAGAAATTGAAACTAACTAAAATGGTGATGCACCAAAAAGAAGTGGTGAAACATATTTTTCATGCAAATAGACACATGTACTCAAAGTTCACAACATAAAACATACACAGATCGATAAGGTATAATTTAGATCTGAAATGAAGCAAATAATACAAACAGAGGACTCAAACGCATTCACAGAGCTTGTATTATCATTTCAAAGTGTCAAAAACACGCATTACACCTCGTAGAGGTAAAAGAAAATTTTACAATCTTTGGAGAGGTCTCGATCCTTGCATCAATCACTTGCTAGAGGTGAAATAAGAAGTCTCATATGCCCAAAAATGTTCCCTATTTGGAAATGAGCCAAATCTAGCTTTTACAAAGGTAAGGGTCGAGCTAGGAGACAAAACGCATAAAAACGTGAGAGTCCATTCCTTCTTGATCAGCAGTGCATTAAAACAGCATGGGGGACCTTACAAACCCATACCCTATCATTTTGACTGAATTACAGGAGAATGCGACCCATTCTGCATTAAATCTGGTCGCTGAAATGTCACTTCTGGCCATGAACACGCGTCAGAGCCATTTCTCAATTTTCTCTCTCAACTACACCAAAATTCAAGATTAACCCTAGAATCATGTAGAGAATTTCATAAGCTTTCCATTGATATAAAGAACGTGCAAATCTGAGCTCTAGATCAAAAGATATGGAGATCTGAAGATTTAGGGCACAAAACAGGTGAAACGGATTTTTAAATTTCTTCCCGCGCTCTGCCACCTGGATGACACGTGGCATGCATTGATTGGTCGACAGGGGCACGGGGCAGACCTTTACTTTTAGATTTTTGGACCAAAACTCTTGCTAAATCTCTAACTCCTTCCTGAGCTCCGAGCTTATCTATTCCATCGACACGTGTCCTCTTCTCGATTGGCTCTGATGACCCTTCAAAACTCACCCTTTGACTTTTGGAATTTTTCCTTATGACACGTGTCGTGATTTGATTGGTTCTCGTGCCTCGCCAGATTTTCGCATCCATCGCGTCCCATTTGTCCTGATGTCCTGCGGTTGTCCTTTCAGGACAAAACTTCCGATCCACCCGAAATGGGCTTCCCGTCCCTTTTCTCGCGTGACACATGTCGTGATTTGATTGGTTCTCGCTTTTTCGCTATCCACATCTTCTGTCCCTTTGTCCCACTTTTCTGATGCTTGGGACAAATTCTTCCGATTCGCCGATCGATTTGGCTGTTTGCATCCTCATGGCCCAAATGTTCAATCGCTTAGTGCGAAAGTTCTCCATTTTGGCCGATCCAGGCGGTTCGCGTCCTTCACGTCTTCTTGTCCCAAATGTCCTAGAGCAGTTAGTCGATTTTCTTCTCCTTTCGCCAAACCGCTTTCCACGTCCCCACGATCCCGACGGCCTGATTTTCCTTTTGCTGGTCGCAGATTGCCCGCGGCCTTTCGGGCCGATTCGCGCCCAGATGTCCCTCATGTCCCGACCATTGCGAGGACTAGGACTTAGCCATTTTTCATGATTTTTCCTGGCCCAAGCTTGTTTTTGTAACTTTTCACATTTTCTCATAACTTGCTCTTTTCTTCTTCGCCAGGGGAGTTAAAAAAATCTGAGGGGACCCTAGAACATGATTTTTGCCCTGAATCAATCAATTTGCCTGGGGCTTGAGAATTCAATACATGTTATCAAAATTTACTCGGGGTGAATTTTGGATAATAATACCTACTCAACTAAAGAACTTTTGGAGTCACCTTTACACTTGTTAATATTGTTTAATCCACCAAGAAGATTATAATATTTGTATCATACCAATAACACTTAAAACACCTTAGACCACCCTAAAATCTTTCATCACCATTTTTTATATCTGTAATACTTTCATTCCATCATGGTACACATCTAAAGTTATCTTTGATATTTCAAAAAAATGAATTTACACTTAAATCAAAATGTCATGCTTCCAAGATTAAACTTTTCATCCTATAGAAATACTCATAATCATCCAACTAAGTTATCATGTTTTCTTGTCTTAGAATCTAGATAGACTCACTTAGACCTTGAACTCTCAAGCTTAAAATTATAAACCTTTACCATCATACTCAACAAACCTCATACCACTTCTAAAACTTGATCAAGAATTATATAAAGAGACAAATAATCAAATAACATGGAAAACTACACAATCAACTTCATTCTTCATCATCTTTGCATCTTTTGATTCTCTTATACAATAATTTATGACTACACCTGAGTCATATACTCCTATAACACTTGTCATGATAGATATCAATCTTCTAGTAACACAACCTCATTTATATCCATATTTGACATACGCTTTTTCTCCATGACACTGTGTAACATTTCTCTATGCTCATTCTAATTTGTCTTAGATATTTTTTAGATTTTTAATCACAATATTTTGTCTTTTGATTTTTAAACAAGCACAATAAATCATATCATATCCTTATGGAAAAATTTATCAACCCTCTTATCATATTTTATCCTCATAGTCATCTTTTCATAGCTATCTTGAGACTACACAAACAAACCTTTTTGTCTTCTTGACTTACAAGTATTATTGACATAACAATATTACATATAGGGATCATACACACATATGATGTAATTTATGTACACCCACTCAACATCGTGCAACATACTTTACTATACCAAACAACTACCTTATTGATGAATTTCATTGACAACATATCTCCATGATACACTATGAATTCATGAGATGAACATGATGAATAAAAATAAAAGACCTAACAAGATTAAACAACTTTGAGAACACTCTATCTCCCCCTGGATAAAGCTTCTTTTACTAAATTTGTACTATCTTATATATTGATTTATATATTCAATAGAAATAAAAAATATGATTTCATGACCTAAGAGTGAACAACATAGATTTGACAAACCGCACACAATAGTCTCTTCAAATACAATATACAAAATTCTATTTTTTCATGATTTGTCGCTCAAAATTAGAATGATCTTCCCATCATGACTATAAAAATCCTTTACATCCAAGAAAAACAACCTCATCACATAGCTATCTCAGTCTATATTTCTTATAAGCGTCTCTTGAAACACTTATAATATGATTCAACATAGCTCCACCTGTGATAATGCATACCCAAACACACTAAGACTCGTTCAAAATATTCCATGGCATACAAAATATGAATTATAATACCTTTAAGAACATGACCACATACATACCTTTAAAATCAGACCTTACTATATTCCCTTAATTTAATAGAGACATACCATCTTAACATAGAATAGAACTCTTTCTTTGACACCATGGAGAGATTATAGAGATTCTTCATAACATTATATTGTCTAAATGTACTAAACTCATCTTCTTCCATACTCATCCAAATACATGAAATATTGATATACTACCATTTAGCACACATCTACTATGAAAAATCAGCAACGCTTGTGCACACTGCTTACCTTCATGAGACTAATTGATGCATTATTCCTTAAGATGTTTCTCAAAGTTATCCTTTAACATTGTCATAACCTCTAGAGTAATCCAAGCACAAACATACCTTGACCCATCTATTAAAATAATTTCTTCAACATGATTATCATGCAACATTCCTCTCAAGAATTTTATTTTCTCGATCAATTCATCATACAAATTTTAAGAGAGAATTATTATTCATAACTCTCTTCTCATTCTATAAAACCTACAATGATAATATTTTTACCAGATCTAGATATAATAAATGTCCTCAAGAACTCAAAGCATTTATTTTAACACTAGAAACTATTAAGGAAACCTACAACTCAATCACTTGTTCTAATTACAAATTATTTATGCTCTCACCGGGATCAACCAATTTATACATACATCAGACCCTTCATGATTGTACTTCTATAATAGCACACCTAATTTCATTCATTTAAGACCCCATGATTTCTTCACATGTTCTAGACAACTGATTCCCATCTCCCCTTAATTAAATTAATCTTTGAGACATAATTTTAACAAGCTCATCACATCAAGATACCATAACACACCTTCTTGAACCAAACATACCTAAATGAGATCTTAAAATTCACTCTTTAGATCCAATACAAATGCTACATTCCATGAATCATTTTACATACTCATGATGCATCACGAAAATTATAATATCCTTATGAAAATAGACCATACACCAAACAATAAACCCATGGCTTCACAATGACAACCCTATTTTACTAGTTTAAGTAGAAAAAATAGAATGCATACCTTATCATGGCATAATATAACTTATCTCTACAATCACAACTTCATGATGCTTCAACAGACATGTATAATGCCTCTATCAAGGATAAAAACACACTCCATCCAAAATAATACTTATAGCAATGAAAAACACCCATTTCCTCATGGGACAAGTCATCAATATTAATGCGAGAATGTTTTAAAATAAAGCTTATACTAAGTAAATAAGAGGTTTCAACCACCTTAACCACAAAAATATGTACATGGAAGATCTTTCTTACAAGAATACAAGGCTAAAACTTGAAAAAAATACTCAAATCATGTTAAATTTCCCACAAAATGAACTTAGCTAGAATTTTTCCATCTTCACTCTTCAAAGACTTTTCCTCCTACTATCAAATCATCTCTTCAAATGACTCAACCATGAAAGAAACAACCATTTATTCGACTTACTCACTTTTTCAACTCTTGGCCTAACTAGCTATTGATTCAAGCATGAAATAAACCTTGTCTTCTTCATAAAAATTCCTTCCACACCATCTACATACTCACATAATGATTATAAAAATAAGGAAAAACAATCAATTTTTCAAACTTTTCCTTTCAATTACTTATAAGACTGCCCTATGAGTTCTCAAGACAATGCTTCTTGCTCCAACCATACTTGCACACTTCCTAATGCACATGGAAATATTTGAAAGCTCCATTAATTTTCATTGAACTATCCAAACATGTTCCTAAAATTTCAAGCTTCAAATCTTTCTACAACACCTTCAACTTCATTTTTTAAAAAATTCCTTTACTGGACCTTGAACCATGTTTTAGAACCTTCTCTCGAATTATCATAAATATCTCAAAATTAATCCAAGGAAAATAAAAATTCGTTTTACATAGATTAATATACTACCCAATGATTATTACTTCCAAATTTCGGTCTTCAATTCTAAAACCATAGGAGATATACTCATTTTAACATGACAAACATATTGTCATACAAGTGGCATAAATCATAAGACCCACTGGTAAAACACATCATATCTCAAAAATGCTGATCATCAAAGAAAACCCTTCAATACCCATTTTAAAATTACTCTTTCCTAGTATGGTTAAATTTCATTTTCGTTGGACTTAAAACCTAAAATTTATGCTTTGACTAGTTCGGACACACAGTCACAACTCTTTACACAATCTTCTCACAGCTTAGAGATTCTAATACTTGGTTCACTCCACATGTGCAATACTATCACTTTGAATCATACCAACAACTTCAAGGCTATTAAGATACAAGTGTAAAGTGATAAGTCTAACATTCACCTTTTCCCACGTTTCCATAGTCCTACATGCATTAGACCAAGTTCCTTCTTTCATCAAAACATGGTACTTGCTCCTATCCTCTTGACCTTCCGAGAAGAAACCATGCAATTTTTCTTTAGTTACTACAATCATACAATCATGTTTTCATTGTTTCTTAGTAATATTATCCTCATACAAGTATTTATTCCATAGTTAGTACATTAAACTTGCATTCACAGTATGTCCACAATCATGCAAGAGAAAATATTTCATGCTTCCTAATTAATATCATAGAGAGCAACTAATGAAAGTCTTCATCCTTCCTATGAGCATTAAAAACCAAAAAACAACCACAAATTTCATTTTGCAACTCAAAAATATGCAACCATACCAAGTGAATGTAAAATAAGATTTTTGTTTTAATCTCGAATATGTTCCTTATAAAGTATATTCTCGTGTCTTCCTCTTCATCGAGGAATGATTTTCATGAAAATGAAAAAATCCTCCTATATTAAAGTTCCTCCACCTTTTCATATGCATTATCCATTATCATATAACTCCTCTTACAATGCTTTATGATTGAATTATAAGTTTGCAACCATTCAACTTCTCTCTATAAAGCTTGTAACCACCCTTTATAAAATATTCCAAGCATATTAATCATGCATTACCCACACGCATGACTCATACATCATAACTTATCACCTATAAGAATATTAAAAAACCTAACACACTTAGAAACATTTTAATTGCTTTTTATGGACCATACACACCTTACAAATATTTGAATTTTCACACACCCCTTTTTGAGGGAAAACATATAATTTGAATTTTCCACCTTCCATATTTTCTTGGAATTCCTCATATGCCTTATTAAGACCTCTAGAGCTCCTAAAAAATAAACTTAACTCCAAAATTATTGATCCTTTTATAATGAATGTTTTCTTAAGGATGCTCCCGCATCATACTCCCAAGGAGGAGAAAAAGTGTTCCTACATTTTTCTTTCTTAGTTTCATCTTCATCTTCTTTGTTGGCCCAAGTCCGGTTTCATTGCATCCTCTTGCTTCCTTGAGTGATATCTAACTTCGTCCCCATGCCTTGCACCTTTTTGGAACCATTTTCTTTCACTTTACATCTTTTCTTCTTGATCTTCACTCTCACCTTCCTCATCTTCATGCCTTTGTTCACTATACATGTTGTTCCTTTCTTAATTTCTTGTTTATTCTTGTCTTTCATTGTACTCAATTTTTCCATGACTGTAATTTCTCCTTCTTTGTCCTCATTTTGATGAATATTTTCAAAAAAATTGTTTATGCATTAGTTATTACATCATTCTTCCCTTCTTTAACCATTGCATCCTCTAAATCTTGTGATAGCTCATCTAATTTAGTTATGCAAGGGGTGATTATAAGACTTCTCATCTTAACTATACTTAGCCATCAATATACATTTTCTTGTATTATGCTCCTCAAATGTATTAGTAGGCTCATATGGTATAATTTTAAGGATTTCACCCATAAAATCAACATAATTAAACACCTCATTACCAAGATTACACACCTTATGTCCATTCCTTGCTTGTAGACTCTTTGGAGAGTTAAAGTGTTATTCAATCATGCACATTTTTTCTCTCAACATGAGAATGTCTTCTTCATCCATGGCCTCATCAAACTTGGGGCTGTCATGTTCATCCTTTTTGGCACAATCTTCACCTTTTCTCCATGTTTGTTCTTCATTTGTGTAGGAGAATTCACCAAATTCCCATATAGTTGTTCTATTCACTTCCTTGAAAGCTATGAATTTGTATTTTCTTATTACACTTAATGAGTTCAAATCACCATAGTTTGGTACATCATCAATTCTTCGACAAACCATTTCATTACCTTGATTTTCTTGATGATATTGTTCTATCTTCTAAAAGCTCTTAGTTTCAATTCTTGGACTAATTTTCCCATCTTAGCTTGTTCTCTTGAACTAGTGTTCACCTCATTCCTCATGCATTCTTGTAGTATGTGTTAGTGCAAAATCACGTAACCCCTGGATGTTGATCAGATTTCTAGGTTGATCACTCTAGCATCCAGTGTGATTGCACAACATGGAATCCTTTCTCCAAGTGTGGGACTTGTAATATGAGAAAGGATTCTCCGAGAGAAGGTTGGTTCCTCTTCCTAAACTACCTGCCACAAGCTATTCCAGTGTAGGAAAGCTAATCTAATCCTAATCTAACCATGCCAAGGAGACAAAGAGAGTGAGAGAAAAGGGAAAACAGAGCCTACACTAAAACGGTGATACACCAGAGAAGGAAAATGTTGAACATCTATCAAAACTGCCATGGAACAAGGAGCGGTGAGCAATGGGAAGGATGGACAGATGCATCACAGGCCCAAAGATAGATTTCACATGGAAAATGTCCCAAACTCCATGAACACACTCCAAACCTGTAATGAACATTAGAACATGCAAAAATACCTTCAATGAAGAGAGGAAAGAAGAAAGACAAGCAAAGAACTAGCAAGGATGGAAAATGCATCACGAAACACGTTTTTGTTGCTTCTAATTTTGCAGAGAACATAATTTTAATGGTAAAAGGCAAAAATTCCATTACAGAGTAGGGGAGGAGGTTAGAACTCCATTTTCAACCCGGAGAAGAAAAGAAGGAGGGCAAAGCTGAAAAGATGAACCACACTTTTGAAAGAAGCCTCTCCTTAAAATTTATAGGAAGAATGTGAGAGGGAAGAGAGCGGAAATCTAGATCTACCCGAACCACCTCATTTAATTCATCTTATTATGGTGGTGGTTGAGAACCCTAAGAAAAGCAATAATCAGATTCTGCATTAAAGCTGGTTGTTGAAACGTTAGTGTAGACACCAAATTTGTGTCTTACGACCCCTTGTGACCCACATCTCATCTCGCAACTTAACCTCATCACCTAAACCTTACACAATTATTTATTAATTACCTTGTAATTGATAAATCCACATCACCTTACCCGCCACCTCATTTTTCCACCTCATCATGACCTAGCCCTAACCCTAAACTAACCTAATTAAAAGCTATGACTTGGTCTAGACTCACATCTATAACTAATGCCTCCTTACTCGCACCCAAAACCGACCTTCTAGCCACTTGACCAAGCCCGCAACTGATCTCTCGGGAGAAAAGCAGGGAAGGTGGGCTATTTTACTAAAAATAGCCTACTTTTTCCTTACCGATGCCGGTTCCTACTCGACCGCCGTCGGTTGCATGTAATCGCCATCGGTTCCTCAGAATGGCCTCCCCAAACCAAAAACAAAGGATCGAATTTCATTTTTGGGATCAGGTCAATGATTTTTGAATCAACAGAGATCATTGGGAGCGAAAAAGAGAGTCCGATCTTCACTTGATCGAGCAGAGACGAGTGGAAATACCGTAAGTGTTTGCAAAGAAAGGAGATCAACTTGCATCTTCGTCAAAACCAAGAAGTCACATCTTGCATGTCCTCTCGTTATAACATTTCTTATGCCTTTTGAATTACAAATTCTCATAAATCCATCCTTTCAATCCACTACCCAACGATGCATATTACCTCTAACTATCATTCATCTACCTCTCATCACCTCATTTCCTAATACCACCTATATACCAAATTTTACAAACAACACAACTACCACAAGGCAACAACCTAAGATCCTAGAACCCACCGTATCGGTTATCAATAACTGCATCGGTTATCGAAACCGGATCGGTTCCTCCGATCAAATCAAGAAAACCAGCCTTTCCCTACCCAGCTTCAACGAAGCAATTAATTGATATTTTACGCCTTTTGTGTTAATTCATATTAGCAGGAAACTCGACCACCTTCAAAGGAAGTTTTATATTTCCGCCCAAGGCGCTTTCCTCATTTATTGTCTAATCAAAATCTTGTGGTCTTGTGTTCTTATTTGCAGTAGTCCTTCCAAGACAAAAAGGAGATCTTCGTAATCAACTTGATCTTTCTCTACGGTAGCGCACACCATCTCGACATTCTACAGTATTACTCCTAGCCCTAACCTTATCTCTGCTTTCTAAAAGGAATGAAAGGATAGAATCATTCCGAGTGAAACATTTTGGCAACATGCATGACTGCAGGGACCCATCTTGGGTTTCTTTCTTTCTTGCTTATTTTCATTTTAGGAGCATACTTGTTTTTGTTCTAAAGATATTCTGCTTTTGTTATATATTTTGTAAAAGAAATTGTCTTGCTTTCCTAGTTTCGCATTAGTAAAATTCATCTCTTTGCTTCATCAACATAATTTTTGATTTGGGTTTAAAACACGTGCATTGCATTCCCCGCTTGTTGTTTTTCAATTCTAGTGAACGAGATTAAGTAACAGTCGTACACGTGGGGGTGATATCCACGGTATTGACAGAAATTAATCTTACATTCACTGCACAACACATACCGAATCACTTCACAATTAACACAACAGCTCAAACATCCCCCCTTTTTCCGCGGTATTCCTCCGCCCGATTGAGGTAACCTTATAAGCCAAAACAACTTGACATTTCCCCTAAGTCTCTTGTTTAGGATTCTGACATCATTCTACGTCTAAAGGCATAAGCCCACGATAATTAAAATTAACCCTAGGGTTAATCTCTGGATTTGTGTGTGCATCTTGCTTGTTTTTAGTCCTGCTTTCTTTCTCATACTCTGTCTTCTGTGATCAATAATTGGACAAGTATACTAAACGTTGTTAAAAATCAAATTAGCAGCCTTTTTATATCTTGTTAGCCCAGACTTCTTACACCGACATCGGTTACCTGACCGACGTCGGCTATAGTGTAACCGACATCGGTTACTAGACCGATATCGGTTAATCTCTTTTCCAATTCCTGACAAACCAGCAACCTACCAATTTTACCAGTCTGAGTTTGTTTCTATTCCTGACAAATTGAAACCCTACTGTGAACTCCTGTCCATGGTTGTTATCACTCGAAAGCAAGCCGCCGCCATGGTTTCACATGCTTGCTCTGTTTCTTTTCCTGAATCACCCCCTTCACATTCTGTGGGGAATCCTACTGATACCAACGAGGTTCCTAAAATTCCTGTGGGAGATAAGGACTTTGCCAAGTTTCTGGATGCTAATTCCAGCTATTGCATCGACATACTATTTGTCTCATACCCGACCCGTACACCCGATGGTCAGCTCTTTGTGGTATGCCTATTAGTATAGCTGCTCATTTAGCTCCCACTCCGCCCGATAACACCGCCTTGCTTCTCGCATCTCTAGCCCCGTCCTCCCAATCCGACGGCTTCGCAGGTTCATACGGCTCGATTAGCTTTCCTTTGGTTAATCTCAAACCCCACATATCATTACCACCGATCGCCCCTACCTCATCTCTCTTGCAGACTACTCCATTCATGACTTGCTCTCTCCACCTATCCACACGAGCTTTCCTTCTCAATCTCCGCCTACCTTTTCATTCCCATACACGTATCCAAAGAACCTCAACACCTTATATGGGACATCCCTATTCTGTCGCCTCAACATATTCATCCTCCATACCTTATCAACACTTAACTCCACCATTGTCCAAAGCTGGAGGCCCTTGGCCCAATTTGCCTCCGTTTACCACAACCACATCATCATCTCATCCAACCACAGATTTCATCAAACAAATGATGGACAAAATGCAAAATCTGGAGGCTTCTGTGTCGGGAAGTCGTAGCGCCTTGACATACGAGCAAGTTTGTCGAGCCCATTCACCCTTCGTCCCCCTTCATTCATATCCTCCTCAATGGGAACTACCGAAATTTACTCGCTTTTAATAAGAAAGAGGATCCTCAACAACACTTGTGGTCATTTAGACATGCTTGTTATTTGATTGCCCATGATGATGCCTTGTTACTCAAGACCTTTCCCATGTCCTTATCGGGACTCGCTTGAGTGGTACAAAGGCTTTAACCCAAAGACTCAATCTTCTCTTTTAACCAACTAGCCCAATCTTTCTTGGATCACTTCTCCATTAACATTGCTAAGAAAGTATCCATCACCGATCTTTATGCCATTCGACAATTCAAGATGAATCTATCGCAGATTTCATCTGACGATGGCGCGCCTAATCAACCAACTTACATATGCCTTGCCTCGATCAACTTATCGAACTTTTCACGCGGGCATGTGCTAAGCACATTTCTCCTACTCTCCAAATTCAAACTTTCCGTACATTCGATGAAGCCTTTACTATGGCTCAAAACTAGAGATTCGAGCCTTAGAAGAAGAGAAATTGCGGTTGCATAACAAAAACCCCAATTTCCGAACTCTGATTCTACCAATAAACCAAATACCACCACTCCTCACGCGTCCCACTTCTTCTAAATCGAAAGGAGCTGTCCACGCGGTGATGGTTAAATCTCAAACACCGTCTAATGCCCCACCAAAAACTACCTATAAGTACAAAGCCGAGCCCATCAACTACACTCCCTTGGGAGAAACATATGGTGTGATATTGGAAAAATTGCTCAAAGCAGGAGCCATTACATTACCTCCTGTTAAACCTCATTCCGGGTTTGATTCCACTCGCACCATACCTTCCTGGTACAAAGAAAATGACTTCTGTAACTTCCACCGCGTGAAGGGACACAGTCATGAGAACTGCAAGATGTTGAAAAACATAGTGCAGGAAATGGTTGACGCAGGGGATATAACCCTCGATAATCCTAATGCCCCCGCCAATCGAAATTTGAAAATCTTTAACAAACCATTCCCAAGAATCACTCTCCCAATGGGAAGGTTCTCTTACGACCACCCCATTTACAACATGTACAACCTAACGTATTGTTGGCGCTTGGATCCTCCATTACCCCTGAACCTCCTCTTGGTGTGGTTCCCTTCCAAGGACCGATTTTCAATACTTGACAAATTGTCGCTTAGCACTCACCTTCTTGACTTATTTGTGCTTGGAAAGGCTTTGGTTTTGGTCTTTACGAACAAGACAAGATCATACACTCATTCCCGTGACTACCCGCAAAGACACAATGATCGCATAAATCGCTTTTCCTGAAACACCTACACAGAGACACCTCGTGTCACTTGTCTTCCGGAAGAAGACAACGCTCACCCCTACCAAACCATCATTACCCACTTTGCCATCATCACCTACCGAATCTATAGACCCCTGAATCTATCCCTCCTAATCGCTTTTTTCATAAATGCTATCTTCATAGGTCCTCTCACTTATCAACGCGATAATGAGGACCCATCTTCTCTTCCAATTCTATATCCGGACATGATCAAGAGGATTAACCTTTGATTAATGTTGTTGAGTGCTAGGATGAAACTCCATCCTCACTTACCTCTTTAAGATCGATTTACACTATCTTCAACACCCCTTACCTTACCATCCCTCCCAAACCATGCTTTGAATGAATCTACTATAGAAATCAACATCCACACGGAGGAGGATCATCACATTGTGAAGATCGGAGAATCCCTTAACGCATCGCCAACAAGTCGCAAGACTTACTACTTTCCTCCAAGCTTGCAACCAAGCTTTCGCATGGTCCTACGCTGAAATGCCAGAATTGATCCTACCATTGAATTTCTTCGACGTCCCATAACATCACTCTAAACCCCGATTCCAAACCAGTCAAACAAAAAAGAAAAATGCATCCACATTTCCCTCTTGGTCAAAGAGGAGCTCCAATGACTCCTTTGCTTTCCTTCATTCTCGCCCTTATTGACTATCCTCAATGGATTTCTAACATCGTAAATTCATACTAAAGCGATATTCGGATATGCATGGATTTCTAAGATGTTAACCTCGCTTCCCTAAGGATGACTTCCCCTACCTAGCATTGACCAACTTGTTGATCTCACGCAGGCCATGAGATGCTCTCTCTCATGGATGGCTTTTGGGACCAAATTTTGGTTGCCTGCCGATCAACACAAAACTACCTTCATAACTCGCCGGGAACCTTTTGAACAGCTTAATGCCATTTGGCCTTAAGAATGCTCGGTACGCGACTCATCACCGGGACTATGACCTACATTTTTCATGACATTATGCACACATCCTTCCTTGAAGATTACGTCGACGATCTTCTTGGCAAGTCTAAATATCGCAGTGAACATCTCGATGTTTTAACCATTATTTTTGATCATTTGTTACAATATTTTGTCCGTCTTCAACCAAAGAAATGTGTCTTTGGTGTCCTTTCGAGAAAGCTTCTTGGTTTTATCATCTCTTTACGTGGCATCGAGGTGATCCATCTAAAGTCAAAGCTATCATTTGAAATGCCCCACCTACCAATCTCAAACAATTGCGTGTTTACAAGGTAAGCTCCAATCTATCCGACGCACATCTCCCAACTCTCGGACGATGTCAACCTTTCCATCACCTCCTTAAGAAGGACATTGATTTTCAATGGAACCAAGAGTGCCACCAAGCCTTTGAGGCTCTTAAAAAATCTCTTGCACCACCCGTGCTTATCCCACCTCAAGACGACCGCCCACACATTTCTACCTTTACAATTTCGCCACGACCACACTCAAAATTTTGAGGGGCCATGCTTACACATCGTGACTCGAGAATCGAGAACAAGCCATTTATTATATAAGTCATACTTTGGTGGACTATGAGACTAGGTATACACATGTAGAAAAGTTGTGCCTAGCCCTATCATTCGTGGCTACCAAACTCCGACACTACCTTCTAAATCACAAAACCTTCGTCATCACCAACACGGACCCCATCCATTACATGTATGCCAAACCTCATCTAAAAGCAACGCACGCCCGATGGCTCATGCTCCTCACCGACCTCGACCTTGAGTTCGTCCACTTGAATCAATCAAAGGACAAACCATCGCCCACTTAAGGAAGCCCCTTTACAGGGAACAATTTACCAATTTATATTCCCAGATAGAACTCATCGCCACTCTTTCACTCAAGGAGGAGTCGATCAAATGACTCTCTTCTTCGATGGATCCAGCCAAGGCCAACGCGTGAAGCCCCTTTACTAGAACGATATCGGCCCTAATCTCTTTTCCAATTCCTAACAAACCAAAACCTACCAATTTTACAAGAAGTAGATGGGAGGTTTGTTTCTATTCCCCGACAAATTGAAACCCTACTTTAATGAACTCCTATCCATGGTTGTTTATCACTCAAAAGCAAGCCGCCGCCATGGTTTCACATGCTTGCTATTACGAAAGTTTCTTTCCCAAGAATCACCCCCTTCACATTCTCGTGGGGGAATCCTAGATACCAACGAGGTTCCTAAAATTCGTGTGGAGATAAGGACTTTGCCAAGTTTCGGATGCTAATTCTTCATGTATGTACTATTTGTCTCATACCCCTAACCATACACTGATGGTCATTCCTGTATTGGTATGCCTATTAAATATAGCTTCTCATTTAGCTCCACTCCGCCCGATAACCCGCTTCGCTTCCTGCATCTCTAGCCCCAAAGTCCCCAATCCGACGGCTTCAGAGGTTCATACGGCTCTGATTAGCTTTCCTTTGGTTAATCTCGACCCTACATATCATTACCACCGATGCCCTTCTACCTCATCTCTCTAAAGACTACTCTGATTCATGACTTGCTCTCTCCTTCCACCTATCCACACGAGCTTTCCTTCTCAAGCTCCGCCTACCTTTCATTCCCATACACGTATCCAAAATCCCCAGTCTCAACAGCTTCGGATATGGGACATCCTATTCTAAGCCTCAACATATTCATCCTCCATACCTTATCAACACTTAACTCCACCATTGTCAAAGGTGGAGGCCCTTGGCCCAATTTGCCTCCGTTTGCCACAACCACATCATCATCTCATCCAACCAAGATTTCATCAAACAAATGATGGACAAAGATGCAAAATGGAGGCTTCATGCTTCGGGAAGTCGTAGCGCCTTGACATAAGAGCAAGTTTGTCAGAGCCCATTCACCCTTCTGTCCCCTTCATTCATATCCTCCTCAATGGGAGTTGCAAGAATTTACTCGTTTTAAGATGAAAGAGGATCTCAACAAACCGACTTGTGGTCATTTAGACATGCTTGTTATTTGATTGCCGATGATGCCTTCGTTACTCCACACCTTTCCCATGTCCTTATCAGACACGCTTGAGAGTACGAAACACGTCGTTGCTTTAACCCAAAGACACTCAATCTTCTCTTTTAACCAACTAGCCCAATATTTCTTGGATCACTTCTCCATTAACATTGCTAAGAAAGTATCCATCACCGATCTTTATGCCATTCAACAATTCAAGACGAATCTATCGCAGATTTCGTTTTTGATGGCACGAGCCTTATCGCCAACTTACATATGCCTTGCCTCGGGACAACTTATCGAACTTTTCACACGGGCATGTTCTAAGCACATTTCTCCTACTCTCCAAATTCAAACTTTCCGTACATTCGATGGGACATTTGGCTCGAAAACTAGAGATTCGAGCCTTAGAAGAAGAGAAATTGCGGTTCAACAAAAAAACCCCAATTTTGAACTCCCGATTCTACCAATAAACCAAATACCACCACTCCTCACGCGTCCACTTCTTCTAAATCAAAAGGAGCTATCCACGCGGTGATGGTTAAATCTCAAACGCTGTCCTAATGCCCCACCAAAACCACCTATAAGTACAAAGCCGAGCCCATCAACTACACTCCTTGGGAGAAACATATGGTGTGATATTGGAAAAATTGCTCAAAGAAGGAGCCATTACATTACCTCCTATTAAACCTCATTCCGGTTTGATTCCACTCGCGCCATACCTTCCTGGTATAAAGAAAATGACTTCTCAGTAATCTTCCACAAAATGAAGGAACACACATTTTTTCATGAGAACTTAAGATGTTGAAAAACATAGTGCAAAATGGTTGATGCAATATAACCTCGATAATCCTAATGCCCGGACAACACAACCGAAATTTGAAAATCTTCAACAAACCATTCCCGAATCACTATGCCAACAAGAATAATACAAACCAGGGATATCTTAGCCGAGGAGAGTGTTCATGAGATCCATCCAGTCTTTGATACCCAGGGCCTAAAGCCTCTATCGAGAAAATTTTGAATCAAGCCTCTTCACTAACACAGAGCCCGAACCTCCTTTACCACCATCAAACAAAGTGAAATCATTCCTTTACCCATAAAGGAGTTAATCGCCTTGACTTCTCTTCCCATCGATGAGTCTTCTTATACCACATCCCTACAAGATTGCGAACGGATGTTATCTAACCTATCTATTTCCCAGATTTCCCCTTCTACCCTCTTGTTGCATAAGAGGGAGATACGCCACTCCTTTTGACATCCTTAGATTTAAGAATCTCTTGACCGACATCACCAAATTCTTTAACCATGACGGATCCTCTCGAACATGCCCTCTTACCTATTAGTTCTTCATCGCCTAAATTTTTTCAACGACCGGTTGACCTCTTAACATCTATTGATACGATTGCCTCATTTACCCCCTGTATCACACCCACAGTGGACCGGAATCACAACCCACCTTTCTTCCGTACAAAATTTCACATTCACACGTGAGGACTGTCATTCCACAAGATGACAGGCCCTATGGAAACGCTTGAGTATGCCATATTCTACTCAAATGTAAATCACCGATCCCGAGACCTCCACCATATACCCGAAGTGTTTACGTGCTTAAAATGCCCATGTTCTCACCTTCACCCCCTCACCTCTACTAAATACCTCGTCCACTTCTATTAACTTGGCCAAATCTTCCCTACGCTTGGGACCTTACCCATACCTGGGCTAACACACCCACCTAAGCGACTAGATTTGTCCAAGAATAAAGCCGCCCTGCCACCTAGGAGACACACTCAACCCGTGCCTCTATCACAATCAAAACCATCATCGTCATACCCACCTTCCATATTGGGACCTCATCCTTCCACCTTGCACCATTATATCATACCTCTTGCGTTTTCTTCAAAATGATCTACGCCTTCTCGCACCTATACAGGATCAAAGGGTATATCAACATTATCACCCCACGTATCCTGTCCATCCATCAACCCTAAACAAACCCCATCATCAAAGGATTTATTTTCTCACTCTCCTTTCTCCGTGGTTGTTTCCCGCTACCATGTCATCTCGTAGCCTCATCATCTAACCAGAATGTAGCTCTGCGCCAAAGAAACCACATTTAGTGAAAAACACATATCAACACCCCTCGGTTAAACCACCACCCATACGAACTAACCACACCCAAACATTACCAAAATCCACACAATCAATACCCTCATCCTCTTCGATTTTGACCCACTCAAAGGATCTTACGCCAAAATCCTTACTATGTTAGTAGATAATGCGACCATTTCCCTACCCCCACTTAGACCTTATGACCCATCTAAACCTCGACCTATAGGTTATGATGAGTCTAAGATCTGCGCTTATCACCGCACACCAGACATGATGTGGAGGGATGCAAAGCTTTAAAACCATCCTTCGTCAATCCACCTCTCCCGAAGAAAGGTTAAGAAAGACAACTTACGAAGGGAGAGACCTTTAGTTTCCATTCCCTCTCCTATAACATCTCCCCGCCTCACCAAGATCTATCATCATTACAACCCCACCCTTGAAGACCATGATTTATCCCAATCATCTTCTTCATCTCCGGTCTACGAGATTAATATGATTAGTGTTGCTACTCGAGCGCAGAAAAACAATGAGAAAGCGAAAGTAAGCACACCTGCGCCCTCTCCTTCTCCGTCCAGCATCCCGATTGCACCACCACCCAAAGTGGTTATTCGTGGACCTGCTTACCCCGTCTCTAATGGAGCCGCCCATCGAGCCATGATTAAACAGCTTCACCAATCACCCATAAAAATGACACTATATGATCTCATTCAGACTTCTGAATCTCATCGACAAGCTCTCGTTGAAATTCTTCAAGGGATCGAGGTCTTACCTAATGAAACCCTACCCGTTGCCTCCATTCTAACACCCAATCACGTTGCCTCTCTCACCAAACAACCCACCGCCCCAACCACTTCGCTTCATACCAAAAGCTGCTGCATCGGTTTCTCAAGATGAAATTGCGATTTTGGTACGTAAGATCCCGACCCCCTGCTGCTCATCTCGGCCTTACATCCGGGACATTCGTGTACGTCGTGTTATGATTGATGGGGGTGCTAGCCTAAACATCATCTCTTCAAAATCTTTTCAACAAATGAATATCCCTTCTAGCTACATGTGTGCCAACCCCATCATGTTGCGGTCATTCAATGACGCTATTACCTCTACCTTAGGCACCGCGATCCTCAACATTCGGTAGGACCACGTACTTTACTTGAACTCTTCTATGTCCTCGAGGGAGAGTTCCAATATAATATATTGCTTTGGTCGCCTTGATCCAAGCCATGGGATGCGTTCCTCAACATTACATAGATGCATAAAATTTGAGTACGAGGGCAAGTCCTACACCATAAAAGCTGATCCTCCCCTTTAAAACCTGCAATATGTTATACCGCCCTAACGATGTGCTTATACCAATCACCCATACATTCAACCCATACATTCAAATGTACCTCAACCATCCACTTCAACCGCGCTTACGCCTTCAATCGATGAAACCACCGCCGCAAAACCACTTCCCTTCCCGCAGCTAACATCCCAACCTCCGACCCCTTAGTAGATGTTTTTCAATGCCTTACGCTGGGGGAGTACCGCCTATATAACGTTAGTTCTTTCCCTACCCCGCAGGAGTATGGACAATTACATGCACATCCCACCTACGACTGTCGCGTGGGGGAGGTAATCTCTTACGGACCACCCCATTGCCGCACCAACCTAACGTATGGGGGTGTTGACGCATCCTCCATTACCCCTGAACCTCCTCTTGGTGTGGTTCCCTTCCAATCTGATTTTCAATACTTGACAAATCGTCATTTCGCCCTCACCTTCTTGACTCGCTGTGCTTGGAAAGGCTTTGGTTTTGGTCTTTACGAACAAGGCCGACATACACTCATTCCCGTGACTACCTGCAAACACAATGATCGCAGTGGTCTCGGTTTTCCTGAAACACCTACACAGGAGACACCTTGTGTCAGTTGTCTTCTGGAAGAAGACGACGTCACCCCTACCAAACCATCATCACCCACTTTGCCATCATCACCCACAGAATCTATAGACCCTGAATCTATCCCTCCTAACTTTTTTTTTTCATAAATGCTATCTTCATAGGTCCTCTCACTTATCAACGCGATAATGAGGACCCATCTTCTCTTCCCCTTCTATATCCAGACATGATCGAAGAGGATTCGCCTTTGATTAATGTTGTTGAGTGCCAGGATGACGACTCCATCCTCACTTACCTTGGGGCGGATGACTCCTATCTTCAACGTGCCTTACCATCTGAAACCCAAACCATGCTGAATGAATCTACTATAGAAATCAACATCCACACGGAGGAGGATCCTCACATTGTGAAGATCGACAATCCCTTAACGCATCAGAACAAGTCACCTTTACTACTTTCCTCCGTGCTCGCAACCAAGCTTTCGCTTGGTCCTACGCTGACATGCCAGGAATTGATCCTACCATTGCCGTCCATAACATCACTCTAAACCCCGATTCCAAACCAGTCAAACAAAAACTGAGAAAAATGCATCCACGCATTTCCCTCTTGGTCAAAGAGGAGCTCCAATGACTCCTTTTTGTTTCCTTCATTCTACCTATTGACTATCCTCAATGGATTTCTAACATCGCACTGCTACTAAAGTGACGGGGACTTCGATATGCATGGATTTCCGGGATCTTAACCTCGCTTGCCCTAAGGATGACTTCCCCCTACCTAGCATTGACCAACTTGTTGATCTCACTGCAGGCCATGAGATGCTCTCTCTCATGGATGGCTTTTCAGGATACAACCAAATTTTGGTTGCCCCTGCCGATCAACACAAAACTACCTTCATAACTCCTTGGGGAACCTTCTGTTACCGTGTAATGCCATTTGGCCTTAAGAATGCTGGTGCGACCTATCACCGGCTATGACCTACATTTTTCATGACATTATGCACACTATCCTTGAAGATTACGTCGACGATCTTCTTGGCAAGTCTAAACATCGCAGTGAACATCTCGATGTTTTAACCATTATTTTTGATCACCTGTTACAATATTCTGTCCGTCTTCAACCAAAGAAATGTGTCTTTGGTGTCCTTTCGGGAAAGCTTCTTGGTTTTATTGTCTCTTTGCGTGGCATCGAGGTCGATCCATCTAAAGTCAAAGCTATCATAGAAATGCCCCCACCTACCAATCTCAAACAATTGCGTAGTTTACAAGGTAAGCTCCAATCTATCCGACGTTTCATCTCCCAACTCTCGGATCGATGTCAACCTTTCCATCACCTCCTTAAGAAGGACATTGATTTTCAATGGAGCCAAGAGTGCCACCAAGCCTTTGAGGCTCTTAAAACTTATCTCTTGCAGCCACCCGTGCTTATCCCACCTCAAGACGACCGCCCTTTCTACCTTTACCTTTCCGCCACTGACCACGCTGTAGGGGCCATGCTTGCACATCGTGACTCGAGAATCGCGAAGAAGCCGTTTATTATATAAGTCATACTTTTGTGGACTATGAGACTAGGTATACACATGTAGAAAAGTTGTGCCTAGCCCTATCATTCGTGGCTACCAAACTCCGACACTACCTTCTGAATCACAAAACTTTCGTCATCACCAACACGGACCCCATCCATTACATGTATGCCAAACCTCATCTAAACCAACGCACGCTTCGATGGCTCATGCTCCTCGCCGACCTCGACCTTGATTTCGTCCACTAGAAATCAATCAAAGGACAAACCATCGCATAGACCAACTTGCAAAAGCCCTTTACTGGGAACAATTTACCAATTTTATATTCCCGACGAACTCATCACCACTCTTTCACTCGGGAGGAGTCATATCAATGACTCTCTTCTTCGATGGATCTAAATGCCAACGCGGTGGAGGAGCCGGCGTTGTTCTTATTCCTCTCGACGCCGAGCCTATGCCTCTTTCATTCCGACTCGATTTCCCTTGCACTAATAATACAGCGGAATACGAGGCCCTTGTTCTGGGTCTCCAGGTTGCGCTGCACTTAGGTATCAAATCTATCAATATTTTTGGTGACTCTCAATTGGTAGTCAATCAAGTTATGGGCATCTACCAATGCAAAAATGAGGAACTTCAAAAATACAAACACTACGTGGATTCGCTTCTAACCTTATTTACTCACTATTCTATCCAAACCATTCCACGCTCTACTAACAAATTTGCGGATACTATGGCTTGCTTAGCCTCGCAAATTCCAGCCTCATCAACTGACTCTGACATTTTTGTCTTGGTCCAACAACTCTTTGCCCCATCTTATTCAACCCCGGTTGTTTGTACGATAAATACTGTGTCTGCTAACTCACAGGATACCTGGTATCACCAATTCCATGACTACCTTACAACCTCTGTCTTCTCCCTTCTGACCTTACTAGTACCGGTAAATGTGCTTTTCTTAAACACGCTTTCTCGTTATGTCGTTATGGGGGGACTCCTTTATAAACGTGGCTTTGATGGCATCCTCCTTCGATGTCTCACCGGTGCGGAGGTCACCCATACCATCCAACAGGTCCATGACGGTATTTGTGGTGGACATTTTAGTGGCCTTGCCATGGCTAAACGACATCCTTCACCTTGGTTATTATTGGCCTACTCTCAAACGATCAAGCCACTTAATATGTTAAGTGTTGTGTTATGTGTCAACAACATGCCAACCTTCAACATACTCCTAGCCACCCGCTTCCAGTCGCTCGAGATCTTTGCCCTTCTCACAATGGGGTTTAGACCTTATTGGTGAGATTCACCCGCCTCTTCACAACGTCACCGATGGATTATCACAAAGAACCAATATTACACAAAATGGGTGGAGGCTATTCCACTCATTTCAACTAAAAAGAAAAAATTGTCGAGTTCATTAACCATCACATTATCTATCGCTTTTGGTATTCCTCATCGCCTAATAACAGATAATGGTAAATCTTTTAAAACTAGTTGTTACAAGACCTTTGTGACAACTTTGGTATCAAACTTAGTTTCTCATCGCCTTACTATCCGCAGCCAATGGTCAAGCCAATCTTCTAATAAAACCCTAACTAAAATCCTCATGAAAGTTGTCAATGAATCCGGAAAGAAATTGGCACGATCACATTCCCTTTGCCCTTTGGGCTTATCGTACTAGCATTCGTACACTCTACTAATGCCACACCTTTTCTTTGGTATATGGTACCGAGGCTGTTTTGCCTCTCAAATAAAATACCTCCCTTAGAATATCTCTTCAGATATTCTCACCAATGATGATTTCCGCCAAGAGCGGTTAGCCCAATTGGAGCTTCTTGACGAACGCCGCCTTACAAAATCTTGATCACCTTCAAATCTATCAAAAACGCATCAAACGTGCTTATGATAAGCGACTTCATGAGCGTATTTTTAAGGTTGGTGATCTTGTCCTCAAAGAGAATCAACATGTCACCAAACTAGAAAAGAGCAAATGTGGAAAATTTGCTCCCAATTGGATTGGGCCTTACATAATCACTCACACCTATGGATCAGGCACTTATCGTTTAGCTTCACTTAATGGTAAGCCTGAGCCTGAACCCCTTAATGCCTTGCATCTTCGACCATTCTACTGTTGAATTTAGTGTTATATCACTTCTTATCTACCCGCTCGTCCCTTGAGCTCACATACCACCACATGCACTTCGTTTCCTACACCTCATAATAAAAATCAAGCTCACATAGTTTGATTCTCACCTCACCTAAACGATGCCTTCCCCTTTTTAGTCTAGTCCATGACTTCAAAGTTTTAAAATAAGCCGTATTCTTATGGGATTTTCTTGAGTCAAACTTCCTACCAAACTAGATGCTTCACGCCAAAAGAACATCTAGCTATCTAAATTATATATAGACTGCTTCCTCGAAGGACAAATTATATGCCAAATTATTGCTGCTATTATATATAGATCCTCCTCCGAAGGACAGCTATGCACTAAAATCATATCTCATACTATAAATAGACTGCTCCTCGAAGGACAAATATATACACAGCCTTTATCGAAGCTTCTCGCATTTGATCAGCTTCGTGAAGACCTCAAGAATAGCATAATCAATATCCTCAGAGACTTCCCGCATTGATCGCCTATATTCAAGTAAAATAAAGCCTCATTCAAAAAAACTTTTTGGGTCATGGACTTGTCTATTTAGGGTAGGTTCTCTTTCGTCGAACACTCACTTTGTAATAAATTCTCTGTACTTCAGCTATATCATCCACCTCACCTCACCATTTGTTTCAACTCAAGGGACGTAACGTACACCCGATATATTGTGATCATACAACTCTTTTCACCTATGGACTTCTCTCGCCTCATGCACGGTACCTAGGGCTTCAAGTGCTCGCTTCTACGTTTTGTGGTTTGTTTAGATCTTTTCACCTACGAGCACTCTTTCCGCTTTGCCTTGCATCTAGGATTGTGTGTTGATCTTAATCAAGACATGGTTCCCTTCTACTGGGTAGGCTAACTTTCACTTCCTTTACTTATAACATCACCAATTCATTACCGACACCAACAACCTTACCTTACCAATATTAATATCAATATTCTTACCAACCAACCAATTGCCTAAACCATACCTAAATTGCCCGACCCGCTCTCTCCCGATCCTAAGGAAGAACTACATCGGTCCGAGGCCCCTCCTTGCTTTGTGCAATGGGCTGTAGGCGCACTTCGAGACATGGGGTCTCCCAAGGTTAGCTCGACCATCCCCTACCATAACCTATCATGTGTGGTAAATATAAATATTTTTGTGTATTTCTATTTAATCACATTCCTCTTTATCCTTTTTCAAAACACAAAAAGTCAAAACGAAAACATTCTTATTATTATAACTCAAATCAACATACATATTCAGTTTTATTTAGATGTTAAACAAATACATCTTCTCTATCATCGACACGCAGGTCGGTACTCTTATTTATTCTTATACCTTGCTAACATTTATTTAGACCCTCACGCCTCATCCCGAACTAGGTGATGATCGTGATCGTCGACCCCTCTCGCCAGGCCTCTCTGTCCTCAATGGTACCACGGCTATTGGTACCGCCCACTGATCTGCCAATCTCTCTCTCGTAACATATGAATACGCCTCTCGCATGGAGGACTCTAGCCTCTAGTCTCTCCGCCCGTGACTCCGCAACCACTAACGATCCTCTTGTCTCATTCACTGCGTTGAGCTGCTGAACCAAACGCTGCAGACATTTATCCTCTTCTTGTAATCACGCTATGTCAAGATGATCACGTACACCTCGCAGCTTCGCTACCCACCATAATCTATAGGCCTCTGTCATTCCTGCGTCCCATTACCTCGCGATCGGGCCGCTACTTCTTCGTGACCTTCTCGGAGGTGTTGGGCCGGGAGGTGAGAATACACGCCTCGCACGATCCTCATATAGGGTCTATAAGCTCGGGGTATATCCTGCACAAATCAAAATTGTTGCCGCACGCTATCTAGAGGAATCCTCTCATACTCACTCTAGCTCGTGCCTCGCTATCCACCTCAATCGCTCTACACCCTCAACTCCTCGGCCTATATTCTCTGTTACTATATAGTTTCCGTAAGGCCGCCAACAGATATCCGCAATCGCTACTCTCTCCCATACCTACCTATAATACTCAAAGTCATCCATCACGGCTCGGATCTTGCCTCTGCTCTGCCTGACCCATCGTCAATCCCAACCTCAGATACTCGGTTTCTCCTAATCGGATGGATCGCCTATCGTCACACACAAACAATGTGCTCATAGGCCCAACAAAGTGTAATAAGTACGAACAATCTAAAGTGTCGTCTGTGATTTCACCTCAAGCCCATAAACCCTCGTATAGCTCCACCTCACTCAATAAAACCTCCAATCTCAACTCTCCATGTCGACAAGTCAATTTGGTTTTCAAAATAACAAAGTGACAATGACAAGCCGTATTTTTCTTTTTTATAGGTTTTTCGCCTTAACCGATATCGGTTTTATTTTGCCCTAATGAACCAGTATCGGTCCCTTAACTCGCTATCGGTCATGTAGAATCGAGGCATCGGTTTTTCTCGCCAACTTTCCCCAATTTTTTTGCCCTTATTTACCATTTGCCCTTTTTTAACCACATATCGCCTATATCCACTTTTTGTCAACACCATTTGTTTACAACTGCCCGACCTCAAGGCCTCGCCTACCCATTTGGCCCGACCCAAGGCCTCACCCTACCCATTTTGCCCGACCCAAGGCCTCACCCTACCCATTTGGCCCGACCCAAGGCCTTAACCTACCCATTTGGCCCGACCCAAGGCCTCGCCCTACCCATTTGCCCGACCCAAGGCCTCGCCTCTACCCAACCGGCCTCGACCCAAGGCCTCGCCTACCCATCTGCCCGACCCAAGGCCTCGCCTTACCCCTTTGGCCCGACTTAAGGCCTCAATCCTACCTATTTGCCCGACCCAAAGCCGCCACCCAACAACTTGGCCCGACCCAAGGCCTCACTCCTAACCATCCGGCCCGACCTGTGGTCAGAATCTAACAACTTGGCCTCGACCCACACCAGTATCACTTCAATACCATACCCACAATCAACATTTTATTTTATCCATCCATCCTCTGTACCTTTTGTTCAATCGAGCTCACTGCTCGTGTTTTAGCATGATTCGGGTCCTCGACTTGATCTGTCGACCAACTTTTCCTAGACCTAGACCGTGACGCTTTATCTCAACCAAACCAACCATTCGCACTCGCCGAACATGCCTAAGCATTCCTCGTACCTTACCCGTTATATACCCCGGAGCTACTTCCTATGCCTTGATACCAGGATTATATCACCCTTGTTTGGATAAACTATCGACCTTTGCCTATGCACTGTTGGTTTGCTCGTCAAATCATGTACCCTAGTCGTACGATTGCATTTCAACATGCGTCTGCTTCCTTGGACCTACCCCACCACCTTACCATCCCCTCTACAACATTTACCCTTTATCAACCCTATCCCTGATTTCCCGTTCGCTCAATCTGTGCTAGATTTGAGGGGGATTACCTATATCCTTAACAGGAGAAACCACTTCATATTATTGTCCGCGCAGCTTTACAACACAAGCTACACGACAATAAGGGGCTAATGTAGACACTCAAATTTGTGTCTTACGACCCTCAGACCCACATCTCATCTCGCAACTTAACCTCATCACCTAAACCTTATACAATTATTTATTAATTACCTTGTAATTGATAAATCCACATCACCTTAGCTGCCACCTCATTTTGCCACCTCATCATGACTAGCCCTAACCCTAAACTAACCTAATTAAGACCTATGACTTGGTCTAGACTCACATCCATAACTAATGCCTCCTTACTCGCACTCCAAAACCGACCTTCTAGCCACTTGACCAAGCCCGCAATTGATCTCTCGGGAGAAAAGGGGAAGGTGGGCTGTTTTACTAAAAATAGCCTACTTTTTCCTTACCGATGCCGGTTCCTACTCGACCGCCAAGTCCAGGTTACATGAACCGCCATTGGTTCCTCAGTAAATGGCCTCCCAAACCAAAAACAAAGGATCGGAATTTAATTTTTGGGGATCGGTCGAATGATTTTTGAATCAACAGAGATCATCATTGGGAGCGAAAAGAGAGTCCAGATCTTCACTTGACGAGCAGAGATGAGTGGAAATACCGTGTGTTTACAATGAAAGGATATCACTTGCATCTTCATCAAAACCAAGTAAGTCACATCTTGCATGTCCTCTCGTTATAACATTTCTTATGCCTTTTGAATTACATCCTCATAAATCCATCCTCGAATCCACTACCCAAAGATGCATATTACCTCTAACTATCATTCATCTACCTCTCATCACCTCATTTCCTAATACCACCTATATACAACCTTACAAAACAACACAACTACCCCATAAGGCAACCAACCTACGAGATCCTAGAACCCACCGGTGATTGGTTATCAATAACCGCATCGGTTATCGATCAAGAATCGCATCGGTTCCTCCGATCAAAACCAGAAAACCAGCCTTTCCCCTACCCAGTTCAACGAAGCAACTTAATTGATATTTTACAGTCTTTTGTGTTAATTCATATTAGCAGGGAAACTGACCACCTTTGAAAGGAAGTTTTATATTTCCTGGGCCCAAGGTAGTTTCCTCATTTATTGTCTAATCAAAATCTTGTGGTCTTGTGTTCTTATTTGCAGGTAGTCCTTCCAAGACAAAAAGGAGTTCTTCACAATCAGCCTGATCTTTCTCTACGGTACACGCACACCATCTCGACATTCTACAGGTATTCCTCCTAGCCCCTAACCTTATCTGTTTCTAAAAGGAACGAATCATTCCGAGTGAAACAGCTTAGTTCTCGCCATTACCACACGCCGAGAGATGTTTCTTGATTTTCTCTCTCCAAACTGAACCAAAATTTAAGATTGACTTAGGAATCATGTAGAGAATTTCACCAGCTTTCCATTGATATAAAGAACGTGAAAATTTGTGCTCGGATCGAAAGTTATGGCGATCTCAAGATTTAGGGCAAAAATAAAGCCAAAACGGATATTTGAATTTTTCCCGCGCTTTGCCACTTGGATGACACGTGTCAGGATTTGATTCATTCGCGAGTTCATCCTCCGAAAATTCCTATTGGGCCCTTCCTTAATTTCTTACCGCTTGGACACGTGGCATTATTTTATTGGCTCGGCCCGAGGGGCGCACTTTGTCCTTTTAAAATTTGGCATTTTTACTTTGGGAAAATTTCCCATTTCTCCCCGCGCTCACTCACTCAAGTGCCACATGGCACAATTTCATTGACGTGGGCCCTTCTTGACCATTTCCCTTTGCTTTCCTTTGGAAAACTTTTCAAAATTTCTCTTCACGGCCGATGAGGTGAAGACACATGGCGAGATTTGATTCGTTGATGGCTCTTTCAGCTTTTCACGTCCCACGCGTCCCTCACGTACTTTTGGCCCAACTGTCCCAAACTGCCTGGGACAAATATCTCCGAACCACTCGATTCGGGCTTCCTTATCCCTCTTTGCGGTGAAGACACGTGGCGAGATTCCATTGGCTCTCGGCTCTTTCGGCTCTTCACGTCCCACGCGTACTTTTGGCCCAAATGTCCAGCATTTAAAGTCTCTTGTTTGCCGATCAGCCGGTTCACGTCCTCCACGTACTTTTGTCCCAACTGTCCTGGACTGCTTGGAATAAATATCTCCGATCCGCCTGAAATGGACTGAATTGTGCCAAACCGGCCGATCCACATCCCATGCGTACTTTTGGTCTAACTGCCCTGCATCGCGCGAACGAGACTTAGGCAATTTTCTTCATTCTTTCGCCGCCAGATTTTCGCGCCCAGCGGCCCTAATGTCCCAACTGTCCCGCTCACGCGGATCGCTGGCGTATTTTTGGCCGATTCGTGCCCTAACGTCCCAACTGCTCTCAAGGACCGCCTAGACAAGACTTAGCCGATTTTCTTTATTTTTTCGCCCCAAGCTTGGCTTTTGCAATTTTTTTCACCTTCTCAACTCGTTGGGATTTCTTCTTGGATGGGAGAGTTAGAAGGAAGCCGAGGGGGACCCCAAAAACATGATTTTGGGCCTTGAATCACTCTACTTGCTCGGGACCAAAAATCTGATGCATGTTATCAAAATTACCCTGGGGTGAATTTTGATAACAATTTTGGTGACTCAATGGGTCATCACTCTTTGGATGAAGTTACTAGTTGCCCAAAGCATCCATTGGGCATGGAATCATGAGTTGTAACTGCGAACCGATCTAAACTTTGAAAACCTCCTCTTTGAGCCACTTGAAACCCATCAAATGGAGTCATTCTCACCAAAATGCCATTTGAAATGGACTGCAAGAGAAAACCAGCACCACAAAACTATGTATAGAATCGAAAATCATACATGCTCCAAATGGAACATGTAGATTGTGCACAAGCACTTCTTCCTAAAAGAAAACCTACCTAGTCTACTCTAACTAGAAGCACGCATAAGCTAAACAAACCCTACAAATCAAGGTTGTGAAAAATAGCTTCCTTTCTTCAAAATTGGTAGCCATGCAAATAATTTGGAGCTGAGTGTGGCTGCTAGAATGGGTGGAAAATCAACAAGAAGTTGACCTTCTACCCAAATCATCAAGGTGTCAGTTGAAGGCAAATTCAATACCTCTTTTAGTTGCTCTACATTTGGATTGAAGAGGTATGATAGCTGATCCTTGGTACTTTGTAGCTCACCCTCATGCTCAGAAGCAAGCATGACTGGTTGTGACTTCTCCTTTGGCTCCAATGAAGCCAAATACCTGATTGGGCAAGGTATGGTCCGTTTGATATGCCCATAGCTCTGATTTTCAACTCCAAAAATGGAGTCTTCTTGTAGACCCTCTTGAATGGATGGTGTGGAAGAAATGGTGAAATTCCTCTGTCCTTTCTCTTCCTCCAATGAAGGACATGAAAGATTAAAATCTTCCAATCTTGGTTCCAAAGAGCTGCTATAAGATGCAGGCTGCTGCAAATGAATGTTCTCCTTCATGACAACAGACTCAAGTGTTTGGAATGTGGATGATGAAAGAGAGAATGGTGGAAACTCAACCGGCTCTTCTCCATCAAAATAGTCCTCCAAATCTGACAGATAAACTACCTCATGGCTGTCCTGCTGCAAATGCTCCACTTCCTCCATGGTGTCTTCTTGATCTGTAACTTGACCACCATGGTTTCTTTCACCCTCCAACATTGAGTTTGAGAGATCAAACTCCTCTTCAGTACTAGAACTTGAGAGAGGTGAAGTAGAAAGAAGAACTGAAGGTTCTCCTGTAGCCTGCTTTGTGCTCAAAGCCCTTGGATCTGTAATTTTCTCCTCCACAACTAGAATGTGCTCCTCTTCTTTTGGATCTGGAGTAGCTTCTCCTTTCTCTACTACTTGAAGACAATCTTGCTCTTGATAGAACTCTTCCTCTAGCACGAAGTTTGTCAAGTCAAACTCTTCAATCTGCTGCTCTAGAGGACAAGTTGGGACTGCAAGATCTTCTTCTGAGCTTTCTTCCTTTATGGCTGATTGTGTAACTTGAATTGAATCAGCATTCCCTTCAAATAGAGTGCCAACATGGACACTACTTTCTAAGAAAAGCCGACTCTGATCTGCTTCTTCCTTTTGCTCTTCTTCTACTTCCACAAAATCAGTCTTAACCACCAGGTTGTTCAACCTTAGCCTCTTCGTAGGTTTAACCATCAAGGGATCTTTGTCATCCCAAATTTGGCAGCCCAAACCCTCAAGTTGTCCGTCATTTCCTTTCATTGGGCTTCTCTTCTTGCTATCCTTCATGGCTGATTTTTGTAATTTCTTCTTCCCCACATGGAATTGGGAATGCAAGAGGAGGGATGGGTTGTAACTCAATTGATTTGGCAATTTTTGTGGTGGTAGAGGGGGTGAAACCTCTTGTTTCTTTAGGGAGAGCGTATTTCTTTTAGCTCTTGTGGAGGGGATGACCGTTTGGAAGGGAAAAGGAAAGAAGAATTGAGGTGTGGTGGAAGACGAGAGGTGGAGACATGGGATCAACATTTGGGACAGCAGATGGGGAGTTTAGAATTTGCAATTTCAAATGAGATGGTGCTGCTTGAAAGTAATGGGAAGAGAAAACTAGATGATGGTGTAGAACTTACCCATTGACAAGGTTGTTCAACAACAAGTGTATAGGCCTCTATTTCTGTTGTCCATTGTGTAAGTTGGGGCAGCATCTTCATCATGAATTCCAGCTTCTCCTGAGGGCTGAAGTGTCTTGGAAAAGGGCCTCCCCATGGACAAGGAGTCCTGCAACCAATTCTGAAAGCTCTCATTTGAGCTGTTGCTCTGAATACACCATCTTTACCTCCATCTTTTGGATTTTCTCCAACAGACCAGCATCTTGCATCTGATTGTCTTCATTATATGCATACTCTTGCTCTTGGAAAGCTCCATAGCCAAACTGATTTTGGCATTGCTGCTCATATGGGTATGCATGCTGATTTTTAATTTGTTCAAAATGCTGATTTGGAGGATTTAAAAACATGTTGGAGGTGGGAAACATTGTTGCTGTTGTAAATGTGAGTTCCATGATGGAAATGAAGTCATGATTGCACAACTTCATGGAATGGAAAAGAATGAAAGGGATGGAAAGAAGGATGGATGGGAATGGATGAAAGACAGTGTCGAACTTCGAAATGGGTTGCTGATCAAATGGAGTTGTCGGATGTGTTTGTAAATGCCTCCAAAGGCTGAAATCTTCACAGACACACCAACTCGCATAAGATGAAGTGGAAGACCTCTAAGGTCCCACACGGCGTGCAAAATCATTAGTGCAAAATCTAAGCACCCCTGGACGTTGATCAGATTTCTAGGTTGATCACTCTAGCATCCAGTGTGATTGCACAACATGGAATCCTTTCTCCAAGTGTGGGACTTGTAAAGATGAGAAAGGATTCTCCAGAGAAGGCTGGTTCCTCTTCCTAAACTACCTGCCACAAGCTATTCCAGTGCAGGCAAGCTAATCTAATCCTAATCTAACCATGCCAAGGAGACAGAGAGAGAGAGAGAGAAAAAGGGAAAACAAAGCCTACACTAAAACGGTGATACACCAAAGAAGGAAAATGTTGAACATCTATCAAAACTGCCATGGAACAAGGAGAGGTGAGCAATGGGAAGGATGGATAGATGCATCACAGACCCAAAGATAGATTTCACACGGAAAATGTCCCAAAACTCCATGAACATAGCTCCAAACCTGTAATGAACATTAGAACATGCACAAATACCTTCAATGAAGAGAGAGGCAAGAAGAAAGACAAGTAAAGAAAGAGAAAGGATGGAAAGATGCATCACGAAACACATTTTTATTACTTTAGAAGTTTGCACAAAACATCATTTTAATGGTAAAAGGCAAAAAATGCCATTACAAAGTAGGGGAGGAGGTTCAAACTCCATTTTCAACCTTGGAGAAGAAAAGAAGGGAGGGCAAAGCTGAAAAGATGAACCACACTTTTGAAAGAAGCCTCTCCTTAAAATTTATAGGAAGAATGCGAGAGGGAAGAGAGAGGAAATCCGGATCTACCCGAACCACCTCATTTAATTCATCTTATTATGGCGGTGGTTGAGAACCCTAGCAAAAGCAAAATGAATCGTATGTATCTGCATTAAAGCTGGTTGTTGAAAGCGTTAGTTACGGCCATTACCACGTGCCAGAGATGTTTCTTGATTTTCTCTCTCAAATTGAACCAAAATTTAAGATTGAATTAGGAATCATGTAGAGAATTTCACCATCTTTCCATTGATATAAAGAACGCATTAGAAAATCATGCTGGATCAAAAGTTATGGCGATTTGAAGATTTAGGGCAAAAACATGCCAAAACGGATATTTGAATTTTTCCCGCCTCGCCACTTGGATGACACGTGTCGCTCGATTCGTTTGCGGGTTCATCCTCTCGAAAATTCCCCGTCGGGCCCTTCCTTAATTTCTTGCCGCTTGGACACGTGGCATTATTTTATTGCTCGGGCTCGACGTGCGCACTTTTTGTCCTTTTAAAATTTGGCATTTTTACTTTGGGAAAATTTCTCATTTCTCCCCGCACTCAGCCACTCAAGTGCCACATGGCACAATTTAATTCGATGCGGGCCCTTCCCGACCATTTCCCTTTTGCTTTCCTTTGGAAAACTTTTCAAAAATTTCTGCTAGGCTAATGAGGTGAAGACACGTGGCGAGATTTGATTCTTTGCGGCTCTTTCAGATTTTTTGCATCCCACGCGTCCCTCGCGTACCTTTAGCCCAGCTGTCCCAAACTTCCTGGGACAAATATCTCCAAACCACCTGATTCGGGCTTCCTTGTCCCTCTTTGTGGCGAAGACACATGGCAAGATTCCATTGGCTCTTAGCTCTTTCGGCTTTTTCGTCCCACGCGTACTTTTAGCAAATGTCCGGACGAAAGTCTCTTGTTCGCCAAATCGGCTGGTTTGCGTCCTCTGCATGCTTTTGTCCCAACTTTCCTAGACTGCCTGGGACAAATATCTCCGATCCACCTGAAATGGAATGACTTGCACCAAACCGGCCGATCTGCGTCCCCGCGTACTTTGGTCAAACTGTCCCCAGGCATCATGCGCGAAACAAGACTTAGGCAATTTTCTTCATTCTTTTCAATTGGTTCGGCATTTCGCGCCCAAGCCCGCGTCTGATGTACCAACTATCCCGACTACCGCACGGACTACTCCGGTAGATTTTTGGCTGATTCGTGCCCCAACGTCCCAATTGTCCCAAGGACCGCCTAGGACAAGACTTAGCGATTTTCTTGATTTTTTCAGCCCCAAGCTTGTCTTTTGCAATTTTTTCACCTTCTCAACTTGTTGGGTTTTCTTCTTGGATGGGAGAGTTAGAAGGAAGCTGAGGGGGACCCCAAAAACATGATTTTGGGCCTTGCGTCACTCTACTTGCTCGGGACCGAAAAATCGATGCATGTTATCAAAATTACCCTGGGGTGAATTTTGGATAACAATATGCTTTCTTCACTATTGGTCTTGACTACCCATTTTTTTTCCATGTTCGTAGGATGAGTAGTTATCTTCACATCTGTTGTTTGCTTATATTTATATCTTGAACTTTCTCCCATATCAACTCGATCTACTCCCTTGGATTATCGATTTGATTTTGAATCTTCGTAAACCTTATCTATAATTACATTCTCTTTAGGCATTACTATTTTTATTTTTCTTAAGCCATATAGGCACAATATATCCATGATTTATGTTCTATTTTGAATGATTATATAGATTTTTTCTCTTAGGAAATTCCTTTTTTCTTAACTACATTAGGAGGAACTTTCATACCTCTTTCTTTTCATTTTCCATCCTGCGCAAAATCTGATTTGGCTTCAATTTTTTAGAATTTTTAGTTTCACCTTGCCCACTAGTACTTTGTTCTTCCTTCAAGTAATTTTCCCTTTCCTTATAGATTGGAATTTTGTCTTCATAGTATTCATGATCAGGTTTATCATCCTTCATTTTTCTTCTTTTTCTTGTACTGCAAGGTACATGTACTATTTCAACTTCATATTCTTTCAAATGTGCTTCATTAAGAAAGGACGAACTATGGAATTTATAATCATGCAAAACTTAAAGGAGAAATCGCATATTGAAGAAAAATGACAATTTTCCATCGGAGACTAAAAGTGCCATAATTTTGTTTTGGATGATTGAATCTTTGCGAAACTTTATATTGATGGAAATGTCTCAATGTCCTCGATTCCATGGAAAATAGATTTCTTAATTTTTTTGAGGATAGATATGCAGAAAGGTGGAAGAATTATCCAACATGTAAAAGGTACATTTCTAGGTGGCACAACTACCAACATTTAATGTAGTATGGGCACCCATATTTTCTCCAACAAGAAAAATGGCATGTTTTAGTGGATAGATAGAGGCACCTAAATATTTTAGATAATTTATTGGTTTCTATTGGGTTTATAAATTTTATTTGGGGTTTCCCTCTCTTTCTCCTCTTCTTCTCTCCTTCTTTTTCTATAAATGTAAGAGCTCTTCTCATTAAAATGATCCTCTTTTGTTGTAACGACACCATGTCACAATCATGGCTAGCTTCCCACGCTTTTTTGACCTTGATTTTTTTATTCCCAATGTATTTTCACCTTCTACCATGAATGTAAATGATTGTGCATATTCGATAAAAAAATTAGGTTTTGTGACTATCTCGTGCCCCGGTCTCTTGTTTTATTTATCGTTGTCTCTCTGTTTGTATTTATTTGCATGTTATGTGTATTCCCTTTACTTACAGGGAACCATTTAAGTTGTTGTTCGTGTGAATAAATCCATATCTATGTAGTTCTTATCTATGGCACGTCTATTCTAAATTCTAACCCACATTTTTATTCTTTTCTTCTACGCTTTATTAAGAGTGATCGACATTTTCCTTGGTGTTATCACAATATTAGCTTAGTTTTTCCCTTTTCTACATCTCTTTCAATCCTGTTCCTTGGTATGTTTAGTCTAGGATTTAATTTTTGTGTTAGGAGTAATGTTTGCATTAGGATAGGTAGAGGAATTCATCCTTCTCTAGAGGTCCGTCTTAGTTCGCAGTCCCACAACTAAGAGAAGGTCCCATGTTGCCTCAAAATCCCAAGCTATCTATGAATTTGGACAGGTGAAATTTCTAGCTTTAATAGTTAGATAATAAAAATGGATCCCATTAGGCCCACATGACTTTCTCCTTCATAGGCACTCTCTTCTTTACTTCTCTTTTTAATGTAATCATCCATTTTCTTTGATTCTTCTTCATAAGTAGATTCATATGCCAATTCACCTTATTCTTCAACCTCTACTCAATATTTGGTCTTCTATTCCCATCATGGTCTTGATCTGTAGACACCAAAATTATACACTCCCAATTGTCAATAATTTCTCCCTTTTACATTTTTAATCTATCATATTAATATCCATTAGTTTAAATATTATTATCTTCTAAGTTATTATTTAAATAAATCCATTTAGAGTGATTTCTTAATATTTACCATAGATTATTTTCTACTTTCCTATAATCTCATGTTATTTAACAATATCCTAACATAATCTATACATTATCCTATGATATATGTGTAATATATCTAACCAAACCACCTAAAATATATCCTAAACAAACCAAAGGCTAAAATAGACAACAATCTAACCATTTCCCAAAAATATGACACATCACTTGACAAGACATCACATTCAAAAAAAATCACGATCTTATCCCTAGATTACAAAACAAATAAAATTGAATTAGGAAATTGATTTAACTATTAATTAAATAAAATCGAAATGGATGAAATTGTTGGTGTTTTGGTAAAATACTAGCGATTATTGAATCCCATTTCAAGTCTCATTTCCAGGACCATTTGCTTGCATTTCCAAGCTTATTATCTCTTACCCTTCCATATATTGAATTGAAATTTTTATTAGTGTTCATCAAGCATAGTGTTACATCATAATTAGCCAAATATAATTTCGTGTGGTTTTTCCTATTCGAATATCTTTTGTAGTGCATCCAAGAGCTCCAAGTTTTCATCCGACTACAAATTATCCTTTTTCATTTATATTTTTGAGGTCGAGTTAGTATAATTCATCTCTATTTTCTACATCCACCGTCACCCAACATTCTCTCTCATCATCACCAAACACATTTAGAGTTTGTGCAGGACCCAATGAATCTTCACCAATTTGTAGGTCCTAGTAGTTTCAACCTTCATTCAATCAAGGTTAGACTTTATATTTACATATTTTATTCACATCTCCAAAAGTATCATCTATTAAAAATCTCTCTAATTCATATTATAATTAGAATCGGGTCATTAATTTTTCGTAAACACATTATATTTACATATTGTTTATTCTAACCTAGAATTGCCATCATTTTAGTGAAACTCCTACATTTCCCTAGGCGCTTTGCATTTCCTGTCAATCCTACCTCTTATAAATTTTAATAGATAAATATTCATCCATGGCATATATTTCTATGTCCTTTCTAACATACTTGTCAAGAATGGATTTCATATATGGCTATAGGTGGCCACGCTCATGATATAACTAACATTAACTCCCTTCCGATTATCCGTCATCCCTTATATTGAAAGTAGTACAATGATTTGTAAGACTTGAAATTGTGAGCAATTATTTTAGATCCTTTAGGCCAGATTTAAATCATCTTCAAATCAACTCAAATGATTCAGGAGGCCACAAATGAGTTTTGGGAGGCCTATTTCAAAATTTTATGCATTCGAGATGATTTGGATTGGTTCGAATACCACTACAAAGCCGGATTCAAAATTTTGTAATCTAACGTTGAATCAAATATACAAACCAAACCAAATACAATGACATGACTGAATATCAATATTCCAACTTTGTATCTAATTATCATTACAAATCGGAAGATGAAGAACCATAATATATCCTTGAATTCTTTAGAGTGAGTATACTAATGATTAATACTCGAACTCTTTGAAGAATATGAGATAAAATATTTATAGATCAGTTTTTGAATCCATCATCATATGAAGATTCTAACACTTAATTTAATTTAGGTTCATAGATTATAATATATGTATATAGGTTTTCATTATATGCTATAAATTTGTAATAAAGTCTGAAACTATTAGAACAATCATTATATTTTATCCATCTTATATCATGATTGGCTTTATGTATCACTTGATTGCATAAAAAAATTACCGGTTGACATCCTTGTGAGGAATTCCGTTGGATTTCCAAGGACTAGCCTTAGCTAGGCAACCCACTTACTATTATTACTAATTAAAAATTTGGTGTAGTGTCTTTGATTGTAGTTTCATTTCTAGGATAGGAGATGGCCTATTTTGAACATGTGGCATAAGATCAACACAATTCATTAACATCTATGAGTACTAGTAAACCCATTCATTTTGAGGTTTTGATGAGATTTATTTTCTTTCTTACACCTATAAGCTAAAGCGATGAAAAAATTCTAAACATCTTGGCACCTAGGTGGGATATTGTTCCTTTTTCTTTGATTGATTTCATCAAATTTTTATCTTTTTAATTTTTTTGATTCTCTCGTAAAAATGACTCTGTGATTTTACAAATCACTGTGATTTCTCTGGTTATTTTTTTAAAATCTTAACAATGTATCCTTTCATATCTATTTGATGATTTCTACTTTCTATTTTTCCTAACATGTCCAGTAGGATATTGATTCTCAGAGTTCGTATGCTAGATTGCTAGATTTCTTGCTTAAAATTCTACCATTTTTTTTAAAAGGAGAATTTAACTGTGAGTTCTAAAAGATTTATTTTTTTGTATTGCATCATGTTTGATTATCTTCATCGAAATCAACACTTCATTTTGGGATATAAAACAAACTTTTCATCCTTCATGTTTCACATAGAATTAATTAGGAGGATATTTTTTTGCATTCACTTTTCTTTCCCCCACACACAACCAAACCACTTAAACCAAAAAGCATTCAAAAAAATTCTTACCCGGTGGATACCTACTTTGATTTGATTACCAAGAGAAGAAGGTGACTCGTTGTTCTAGCTGAGTATAATCATCTAGTTGTTGGTATATATTGGCTAAGTACCTGATGTGAAGTGATGGGGTGGTAGACCCCAATACCATGTATGTACCGGCCTCACATAAATTTTGGCATATCAAGGACTCCGCCCTTAAATATAATTGAAACAAGCTCTAGCTTTCCATTTCCTAGAACCCTCGTTGACCATTTTATAGGTTTCACCTTATAATTAAATCAATAAAATTTAAAATATAATTTTTGCTTGATTTTTATTATTTTGTGTAATCAACTAGTTTTAGTGCATTTTTTTATAATTTTTATGTGTCTTTTCTTACAATGGTACAAACAAGACAATAATCTCACAACCAAACTACTTAAAATATGTCCTTACCAATATCCCCACCTTTTCATGAATAAATTCCTTTAGCCACTTAATTATGTACACCTTTTTGGAATCTTTATTTACTACTTGTCTCGACACCATCATTTATTACGCCATTACAAAAAAACCCATTCCATCAACCAATTGCATAAGATCCTCTATCTAATTCTCGGTGATCTTGGAATGAAGAAATGACACAACGTATTTTAAATTATACACGTGTTTTTCACAGATCAATAATTCAATACATCAAAACAAGAAGATACTTAAAAAAACATACTTACCTGACTTAGAATCATAATCTTTTGAAACCACTTTCTTTGAAAGAGCAGACTGTTTTGTAATAAATGTTGGATTCAAACCCCATTTCCCTTAATTCCTATATAGCATATAGGGGTGTTCAAATACATCCATTTACACCAAAATCAGCTACAAACATTTACGAGCCTTTTTCGACTCTTTCACAATAACTTGCAAGTAGAAGCATTTCCAAGTGTTTCGATTCTACGAGATCCCATTGATTAAAACAAAAATATATACCTAAAACATCATCTTTATATGATCCTTCCTCTAGTATTGTAAGAATAATTTCAAATTAGGTACCTTTCCTTTTAAAAATGCATTCGTATTCACCTTTGAGTCAAACTAAAACATCAAAAGATGCATCTCCCATTCCCATTTTTATTATTCATGTGGTTTCTTCTCAAGACATATCTACCCAACAACATACATCGTCACCTAAACTTTCTACTAGTTCAACACCTCTAGAAAATAATGTTAGTGCTTCATTATCTACCCTCCAACATCTTGAGTTACTCAAATAGTTCTAATAAGTTCTATTAGAAAGAGTTTGCGAGAATCGAATCAGAAACAATGCACCACGAAGTAGTTACACTCCAACGGAATTGTGATAGCTCCAATGTAATCACAAGGAAGAATCAATCAATAATGGAATAAATTGCTCAATAGAAACAAAGCTTGCACATAGAGGAAAGATAGTAGAGTGTCTTGGCATGCTCATAAATGAATAGTAAAAGGGTACATATAGGGTGCTGAGTAACCCTAGTGCATGACACACATGTAAACCCTAAACCTAAACCTAAACCTAACCCATGTGAGATGACTCTCCAATATGTGAGGAGGACACATAGGATAACTCACACCAACACCCCCTTCATTGAATCTGGGTAGCAGTAGCATGAGATAGACGGAAAAAGAAGACACCCCTAAACAACTAAGAAAGATGTGTCAATGGGGTCCGGAAACTAAAGGCCTGATAAGGTGCCCATATACAAACACAATATTCCTAGAAGAAGAAGAAGAAAAGAAGGAATACATAGCCCGAAGAAGATGAGCAACTACAGAAGACCTCACCCCAAGAAGAGACCATAAGTGAAGAAACTTCATCTCAGTGAAGGGCTTGGTAAATAAATTTACAATCGATCATTTACTGAATGTACTGAATGTCAATGACACCATCATGAATAATCTCCCGTATGAAGTGCATATGGATCTCAATGTGCTTCATCTACTGATGTTGAACTGGATTTCTACAAATAGAGATAGTGCTTGTGTTATCACAGTAGATAATGGTAGACTACAAGAGCGGTGGATGCCAAACTCGCGAGAATACCCTATAGCCAAATAGCTTATGTGGCAGTGTTAACTACTCCTCTGTATTCTACCTTTGTAGATGATATCATAATTGCATTCTAGTTCTTGCTAGACCAACTAATAGGACCCAAACCAAGAGAGAAATTGTAGCCAGAAGTAGATTTATGATGATCTAAGTCACTGGCCCAATCAAAATCTATGAACCCAATCAAGTCAATATCTACCCCTCCATGATAGTGAATTCCATTAGTATAAGTGCCACGAACATAATAAAGGATCTATTTAGCTACTTTCCAATGTAGCTCATGTGGCTCCTACATGAATCTGGACACGATCCCAATAACATACGATAAATTTAGTCGAGTGTGAGTCAAGTAAATCAAGCTCCCCACCAACTGTCGATAAAGAGTACCATCAACCAAGGGAGTAGAGCAATCAAAACCAACTTAACCCCGGAAGGAAAAGGAGTAGGGATAATACTTACATACGGACATCTAAAAATGAGATTGAAAATCAAGATCATACTTAGGTTGTGAAATCAAAATTCCCACTGCATTGTAAAATCTGGATCCCAAGGAAGTAATGAAGAAGACCTAAGTCAGGTCATGGAAAACTTGTTGGCCAAGATGATATTCACATAATCAATAATAGAGGAAGATCTGCTTGTGATAAAAATTCATCAACATATAGAACAAGAATGAGTATGGAGTCATCTTGCCATAGAATATAAACATTTGGATCCGAGTGACACCTAGTAAACCCCGATGTAAGTAAAAAGAGTCCATCTTGGAATACCAAGCCCAAGGGGCTTGTTTGAGGCCACAAAGAGACTTCTTTAACTTATAAACAAGGGATGTATCTTGTACATAACTCGGAGGTTGTTCCATATAGATCTCTTCCTCTAGGTCACCATGAAGGAAGGAACTCTTAACATCCATTTGATGGAATTTCCATCTGTTTGTTGCGACAATGGCTAGGGTCAGTCAAATAGAAGTCATCTTCATAACTGAGAAAAGGTTTTAGTATAATCAACCCCAACTATCTGGGAGAAACCCTTAGCTACTAATTGTGCTTTAAAAATTTTGACGTCTCCATCTACACCATACTTTGTTCGGAACACCCACTTACACCGAGGCGATTTTTCTTCCTTTTCGGAAGAGGGGTGAGATCCTAAGTATCATTATTCATGAGAGAGGAATACTCCTCATCCATGGTAGAATCCCACTCAAGAATACCATAAGCCTCCCAGAAAGACTGTGAATTATAAGAAAAGGTAAAGAAAGAGTGGGGTCGAATGAAATCTGAGTGAGTATGTCTCATATCTGAAGTATCTCCAACTAAATCTCTAGCACTTTACAAAGTTTTCCTAGCCCAAAGAGGACTAAGAGGATCGTGCTCGTGAGTCGAAGATTCTTCACTTGAGTGAAGGGACATAGTCCTCATCATCGCTACTATCGAATCGGAGACTCGGAGGTCTAATGGTCGGGATGATCGGGAAGAGGAGAACAATCAATAGTATCATCATCGATGAGTCGAAATTTGAATCAGTGAGTGAAGAACCTCAATAGTTGGAGAAGTAGAATTCGAAAATACTCATCGAACTTAACACTTCTCTCAATATACAACTCATTAGAAGTAGGATTCATCAAACGATATCCCTTCACACCATCGTGATACCCTATAAATATACAAGGTTTGGATTGTGGTTCTAAGGCCTTACATTTTTTCTTGGGAATCGATCCATAACCTAGGAATAGAAGACTTGAAACTACTCAACATCAGGATTGCATCAAAACCAGGCTTCAAAGGGTGTCATTCCTCTTATTGCCTTATGTGGAACATGGTTCCTAATGTAATTTGCATAATTCATCGCGCTTCGCCCAATATCTTGTGGAGCAAGAGACTTTGAGTGAATTATACAAGTGGCCATCTCCTTAAGAGTAAGGTTATTTATTTCTACGACTCCATTGTGCGAAGGGCTATAAGCAACTATATACTACTACTTTGTCATCCTACCCTACATTGGAGTGCACCGAGTGATCTGTTTAAAGAACATATATGAATATATCTTACCAATATTCATATGATATCATGTATTTTTAAACTTGGTGACATAGGAAAATGCAACCAAAGTAGTTTGTAATACTTTGGCCAAAGATTTATAGCATACTGTGTATGTCACTATTCCTAGATGACATACTCGTCATGTTGGAATACATCCTTCACCTCACTTCTCAATTATTGGTCTTTACTAACTACCATCAGTCCACTTGTTCCAGGTTTTACCCTAACCCTAGATAGAGACATAATCTATTATAGGAAGATGCTAAAAAGGCTTAGGGTAGATGGGAATACTCATTTGACCTAAGTCATCCGAATGTGCAAACGTACTCGAGCCTTTGGAAGCTAATTCTTATCTTGAATATGCTCCTATCCAAACCTAGAGAGAAACTAGGTTCAATTTCAAGTTCCAGGATGTGTGTAGATCTATATGATCAATGTTGAAGGGTGATGCCACATGTCAACTACAACATTGTATTCTCGAGAAGACCCAAGCCTTCTCGAAAGTACAATACTATAGTTGTCATGTGCCAACATCCTACAAAACTACCTCATCAAGATGTACATACCCCTAAGGATATTGTTAATACTTTGGTAGTTGGGATTATTTCTTGATTATAGCAACCCTTCCAAACCCTAGTCCAACACATGATAATTTCTTCCTAAATTTTTCTTCATTTATCCCATTAAGAACTTTGTTATATTCATGGTCACTTTTAATATTTGAACACATAGTTAAACTACCAATTAACCATAATCTGTACAACATTATAATATGTCTTATTTAAAAAGTACAATAACAATTTGGAAAGGTTCAATGCCGAATATATCCAATATAAGGTAGACTTCATACAAAATGAATTATGGTAAATTGAAGTCATATTTCCAAACCCTTATGGTTTATGAACAATTAAGAAAGAGAAAGATTCCTTCTCTACATGTTAAGTGTTAGGGTTTATCCTACCCAATGTCCACTTTTCTTAATGTATGTTCATCACACGTTACATTACTATGTTATATAGTTTAAATATCAAATATCATATTCTAACTTAACAAATAGCATCACAAGTAGGAAATTGAACTAAATCCCTTTATCCAACTTATTAAAGGATAACCAATTAAGCATATATAATATGAAGAATATCAACAAGATAGAAATCCATCTTTTCATTCAAGCACAAGATAATTTACACAATGAATGAAAGTAAATTCTCATCTTTCAATTAATCTTTATAACTTATACAATTATAAGCCTTATGCATTTATGCATATTTAATAACAACCACCTTTATTCAAATAGAATACTACTTTTCTTTTTCAATAAAATATCAAGAACAAATCAGAATTCTTCACAAGGAATCGGGATTAAATCAGCCAATGAATCTCATAGGTTTTTTCCTTCTTTTTATCACTTACAAAGTCCATCTACAAAAATTGCTAGCATGGTTCAGTTTAATGAACTGAGCATGATAAGTACTAAGCCTTAAAACAAAGTGCATTACAATAATTGTTCCATTAAAACAACTCGCTTTAATGAGACAATTATTACATCATAATATCAATATAAGCAAAAGAAAACGGAAAATAAGTACATTTAACCAATTGAATTCACTTCCAAGAGAAGAAAAAAATATAATACACTCTATCTACCTTACAATTTAAAGTTTATTTGATCCTATCAATTATCCTTAAGCAAACAACATATCAAAACATCTCATTATTCCCAATTCTATCATAATAGAATACAACATTTAATTTTTCTTTAAGCCAAAAGAAGGGTTTAAAGCATGGTTCTCATTAGGATGATTCATCTAACTCCTAATAAAAAGAAAAAGAAGAAGAACCATTACAACTATGACCAAACACAAGACATCCGAAAAACTGAAACAAATTCATAACATGAATTAACAGTTTCATTTAAAGGACAACTACCTTAAAATTCAACATTTAAGATATTCATCAGAACATAATCCCATTTCACTCCGGAAGGAATAGAGAATCAAACATTCTACTGCAAGTCTAAATTTACTTCCACATATTAGAAGTTAACATATAAAGATCTGGAACCAACGTTCACAAATCAAAGTAGATTCATACATGAGTTAATCTCTACTTGAGTCCATCCAAGGAGGATCCATAAAAATATAGAGTGCAAGAAACAAAACTTGCTCATCTCAACTCAAACAAAGCAAAGCCTTGTCAAACAAACTATCTACCAAACAAGCTTACATTTTCTGTTCAACAAAACCAAATCATCTAATATCTTCCTACATCATTTCAAAAAATGATTTGAACAAGGAAGACCAAACAACTCATATAGAAATCTCCATTTCATAAGAGAATCAAAACGAAACTTTTAACCAATGAACTTATCCCAACATTAGAAAGAAAGGGATCTTCATTAGAAAATGATCCAATCAATAATTCATTTAATTGTACTAACAAATGAATTCCCACTTTTAATTCATACTTAGAAATTCATAAACTAGTTGCGGAAGAGAGAACAAGATCAATTCACGGTAAGAAGAAAGAAAACTACCATTTTCCTTAGAATTCTTTACCTTCAATAAACATGAGTTTCAATTCCAATCTTAGAATGAAATATGCATAAAAGTCCTAAAAACAACATTATGTTCCAAAGGAATCACATTCCTTTCTTTTACAAAGACACAAGGTTTATTTACTATATCGAACAAGAGATAAAAAAACAAACCGATCAAGAACCTAAACATGTTCGAAGTATCAATGAACTCAAAGGCTAAAATCCCATGGTCAGGTTTCAATATTTCATTACAAAAGAGTAATTAGTTCTTGATTCAATAAGTACTATAATACAAAAACAATCGAATAGAGGTAAAGTAATCCCACCATAACAATTCGAGAGCACTAAAGTAAGTAAATCTTCTTTTAAACAAAACACGAAGATTATTTTAAAAGATCTCGAAGATGTGGGTTTCAAAAAATAGAGGGGAAAATAATACCCTGATAAAATGCTATTTCCATCTCGAGAAAATATGAAACAGCTTCTCGAAAAAGAACTAACAAATCCATTTATCAAACAAACACATTTTCAGTTAAGATCTCAAAGAGTTTACCCAACAACTCGACTCAACTATTCTCCCGAGTTTTCTTTGAGAACTAGTTCAAAAAAGAGTTATAAGTTTTTAAAATTTTAATACAAGTAATACCGAAGTCAAAATACCGCATCGAGTCGAACACGAAGTCTCATCAAAAGTTCAAAACTACGCAACTATTTAAATACGAGGGAAGTATAAAATATGATCTTCCAATAACAATTCGAGCTACACAAGTCTCTAATCATAGGTTCAAGGCAACATGAAGTTCCCATTCCAGCTTTATATTTTAAACAAGAAGCCCCAATACCACTCAAAATGAAACATGAGATTTAAACAAGAGTTCGAACTATATAAGTAACAAAATAGTAATGCGGTGTAAAACATGAATCTTCAATAATAGTTCGAGAGAAACACAAGTAATAAAATACATGTACAGATCCATATACAAACTTTAAACAATAGTCCAGAGCTACCCAACATTCCAAACACCAGTTTAGAACAACAAGAAGCTATAGCACAAGTTCATATTAAAACACGAAGCCCAAATACAAGCTTAAATAGAACTCAAGGTTCCCATAAAGTTCATAATTCACATATTGCAATGAAGGTCAATTCCAACACAACAACCCCAAATACAACTTTTAGAAATGGAAAACAAAGCTACTAAAACAAGCTTCGCATGCATGTTTCATTATTAAACTAACACAAAGAAATTTTCAAAACCAACATTATTTTTTCCATGGATTCATACCAAGATAACAGAGATTATAAAACCCGCAAGCAAGTAATCGGATAAAGCAGAAAGCACCAAGAATCTCAAAAGAGAAGACTTGTTTTAATGAAACATTTAGAAGAAAGCAAGAGATCTTAAAGATTAGAGCCTATCATGCCTGATAGTGCCTTTACCAAATCAAAGGAGACCTCCGATCCGAGCTCACAACTTCTCCTCTTCTCCATGAAAGATCAAACAACCATATTCTTTTTCCACATTGCATCTTATACATCCCACGAACCAAAAATAGGTATAAGATTTCAAAAATAGCCATTAAGTGTAGTTCAATCTGCTAGTTCAAAAAACCAGAGAGCATGTAGAGCAAAAATCACAAAACATGTAAATTGAAACAACCTAGACAAACCCGCTTGCAGATGCTTTTCCAGACGGTTTGTGCATGAAACTGAAAACAATAAGTTTCATTAATTTCAATTTTCCCACCTATCCTTCCTTGCCACCACCTTCCAAGTCTCAGGTGAATGCTAAATTAAAATTAACATGAATTTCCATTTTAGTGACACTTCCACATAATCCTCTGCGCTAAGTCAATTAGCTCCTGCCAAAATCGGCGTTCCCACTATGCATTCAAAATCTTATCAATAACATAAATTCCATAGGAACTGCATCGACCTTAATGGATGTGACCACCTAATTTCCCTTTCATACCCATTATTTTATGATAGATCAAATTGCTTAGGTCAGACCTTAGGTATTTTATAATATATATACCTTAGGTATAACCCTAACAACAAATTTCCATCATAGTCCTTAACACACGGCCTTAGGTAGTTTCCACATAGGTTAGATTAATTCACAACATAATAGTTTTAGGCATTAGGTTAGATCATCATAAAATATTATAGTATTAGGTTCTACATTAATTTTAATAGCCTAGTAACCTTTCCATATCCTTTAGCACAAAGCTTAGGTTAGGATTCCAATCAACCAACAAAGTAGAATAGGAAGCTTTAGGTTAGAATAAGAATTCTATTAAGTGACATAGCTTAGGTAGCAAATATTCTTACCTAGCTTAGGATTCCATAGGATAGTCCTTTTTGAATCCCGAATCCTTCCTATGCTATGAACAGGTTGCATTTCATTTATATCAGCAATGTCCTACCATGATCGATCTCCAAAGACCCAAGCACAACATACAACTGAATGGAAATACGTTCACACAAAAATCAAAGAACTTGTAACAACAAAGTTCAGTCAATATGTCTCTTAATTCATGGAATGTCAATTTACCATTCATTCAACAGAGTAGATTTAAAACATTCCTTGGATCACAAAATTGATCCAAGGATGAGTCAAATTAATAGATAAGTTTACAACTCTTAAACCAGATTGCAATTCATCTAAAAGAAGTGAAAAATGGATTCAAGGAAGCCATTCCATTTCATTCTAATGATCTTAAGAGCAGAAAATATTTATCCATATCAAGCATGATCTCCATCAATCAAAAGAACATATTTTTATATATAAATTCACATGTTAACACTTGAAATGCAAAGGAGAAAATAACAACTGTCAAGGGTGTTATAGGAGGGTGATCTAAACACGCACATCAAAGCTTACGTAATTTCCATTTGAGAGTTGTTCCCATGGGATGCGGTTATGTTAAAATATTTTCCTAAGACATTAGAAGGTATTTCTCTCAATTGGTATTATAGGATACCAGAGGCTTCGATACATTCCTTTAATTTACTTGTGTCAAATTTTATTAAGGCTTTTGATATGAAAAAACTTATAAGGACATGAATCAAAGAATTCCTTCATATCAAACAAGAGCACAATGAATCTATTTCCCATTTCATCCAAAGGTGGTGGAAGGTCCTCTATTCCTTTGCAAGCACTCCAAACATGGATCAGATAGAGCTTTGTGATCTATTCCTTCACTCCCTTAATAGGGAAAAAATTAAGAAGTCCGAAAATTCATGTTAAAGAGATACAAAGAGGTATTAGAGGGTGCTCTCCAAATTAATGAAGCAACCATACACAAAGTGGTCATAAGACCTATGGAACAAATGGGAGGTTAGTCACTCCTAACCAAGGTAAATCCAGTTACTCCAAAACATGAGCAATAATATGTGGCCAAAGGTCCTCATCAATAATAGTGGAGTTATAATTATAGTCATTTTTCATACCTTTATACTAATAGTCTAATCCCATGTGTGTTGGCCTATCACCTAGCGGGTGGTAGGTGCTCACCGAGGCATGCATGGGTGCTAAGTCTCTCCTTTATGTGAGATTCATGAGAATGCATCATCTTATGATAGATAATCAAATGAAAGACATAAAAATAACTATACAACATTCTTAAGAACTTAGAACGCATTATCATCTCATTGTATGCGAAAAGAGAAAGGATAAACAACATTTAGACGGGTCATACAAAATTGAAATGCATAAGTATTATACTCCTAAACACATAGCTGATGTATAACATAGCATTATATTCATAATAGAAAAGTCAATAACCGACATTACATCCTTTGAGGTCATAACAGATCCTCATATAACTATGCGAGTCAAGTCATGCATTAAGTCTATATTATGCTCTATCATATTACAAAGAAGAATGAAAACCCATCCCCTTAAATGTGCCATCACTCACAGATCTTTCCTAATCCATAACCCATAGGATCCTTCATTTGTTTCTACAAGGCTTCATCTCCTTTTATTTTCTCTTATTATACATTTTATATCCTTCTTGTACCAAGAACTTGTATTTATAACCTTAGCACCAACTGCCATGCCTTTCAGAAATTATAGATTGGTCACGAAGTGTTGAATTGGTCCTCCATAGGAGCATGCCTTCACAGATCCGAGATCTCTAATCCTTACAATGATGGCTTCTAAGACCTTCCGTCACATGTCCTGGAATATTTCTTTTTTCGATCCCACGCTTGTTAGGATGGCACCTTATCCACAAGGGTCATGCTTTTCTCATGTGCTTCCTAGGATGCCAAATGTGGCTAAGTAGAAAACCTATTTTTCCTTTTATGCACACATTGTGTGTTCTATAAAATCCTACCAAAATCCTTCCCTACATGCCTTCAACCCACACGCCCTTCTTCAACTAGGTCTTGCGCACCCACGTGCCTTCTTATACTTAGTTGATATTTTAAGGCCCAACATCACCTTGCACTACGCCTTTGTTCTCTAACCTTGTAAACACTCTTCAATAAAGAAATAAAGAATGGAGGATCCTTGCAAATGGTGGGGAAGGAAGAATGAATGAATCAAGAAATGTGGAAAAGAATGGAATAATGGGGTATTCAATTTTTGATGAGGAGAGGGAAATACTTCCCTAAATCTGCTTCTAGCTTTCCCCAAGTCTTGACCTCGTCCTAAGCTTGCTGATAGAGGTCACCCACCAGGGAACTCACTTCTTCAAAACTCATTTCCTACCCCTTAATGCTCATTTTTCTATGATATCCTCCAAATTATTTCCCAAATCCTTGAGCATGTCCATTCTCTGAGTGATTTGGGGGTACAATTCCTTTAGCTGGTTCTTGATTGAGCCCTTAAGGTCTCAATGGCCTCTCATTTCCTTTCTACTTTGGCTAGAATCTTGTCCCACGCATCCCTATTCCCTTTGTTATTTTCTTGTAACTCCTTGATTTCCACTATATGGTTGGAAACTAAGATACTTGTCACTCTATCCATGTCTCAAGGTAATTATCATAGGTAGCCTCAACAACTTGTGTGGTGGCTTTTACATCAACGAGGATATTTTTGTACTGAGAAAAAATTTCCACAACCTTCATCTTATTTTATTTTTCTTGGCACACCAATTCCTCTTCTGCAGATTCAAAGGCCAGTGGCTACCTCTCCATAGTAAGTATGTGGGTCAAGTCCTCTAGGAATTGCAAGGATGATCCATACTTTTACATGAGTGGTGTTAAGTTTAGATGCTTTAAGACAATGGCATCCGTGATCACCTCTATCTTCTTGTATGCCTCACACACTCTTTCCTTTTCATCCTTTAGCTCATACCTTAAATAAGTGCTGATTAGTTCCTCCTGCTTCAAGTCCTTACTTTTCTCAAGGAGTTATTCTTCCCTTTTCTCTAGTTTTTCTTCTAGGAACTTCATCCTATCATTTCTTCTAAAGAGCTTGGCTTCAACCTCCACTCGAAATTTTGTTGAGCACGCTTGCATAATTACTCATCCGATAATAGTTGAGAATTCACCAAGGAGTTTATCCCTTTTTTTTCGCACTTTCATCAATGCTCCTTGGCTTACCTCAAACTCAGGCTCATCAATGTGGGACTCAAATTCCCATGATAGAATTTTCCTTGTCCGAGGGTATGTACCTTCCTCATCAAATGAAGTCATGGCTAAAATCTACTCTGTTGGCACAATGCTCTAGAAACATGTGTATAACACCTTGTTCGAGATCATTAATGTAGCCCATTCCTTGAAATTTTGATGCTTATATATTCTTTCTCCATATGCGTGTGACTTTTGGAAAGCTTATAGCTAAAATGGGATCTCCTCCCATGCTACCATATTATTTTCCTACATTTTCCTCCTCAAATTCCTTCATCACCACATATTTATTGCATTCTACTTCTTGTTCCACTAGGTCCTTGATGATTTTCACCACTTATTTCTCTGTGGCCTCATCTATCTATTTTGTCATGAGGCTTGGGGTCCTTTGATCCTTTGTATCTTACTCCCCCAATTACCACCTTTCCTTGACTCTTAGATTCTTCTTCATCCTCCTTCTCCTCATCTTCTTCATTATATTCCTCATCTCCTTCTTATTCAAAATCATGTATCTCATAGACATGATGGTATTTTCCTCCTTCTGGCTCATCATCATCATCATCCCTACTACCAATGTAGGCATATAGGTTATCTATTTCTTTTGAATAGGCCTCATCCATCACCTTCTTCTTATTCCTTACAGGGCATTCCAATACAGGGGATTATTATCTTTTTTTCTTTGTCACCGATGTATTCATTGGTGATTCCTCTTGGGTGAGGAGCTCTTCGTTCTCGGTGCCTCTTCTTCTCGGGTCTTTTCCTTGACATGATATTAATTTCTTTGCGAGTAAGTCCTAGGCTTAGTGTTTACTCTTGGTGCACTCACCGCTTGTGTGGTTTGAACACTTGGTGCCTTTTACAACTCTTATCTTTCTCTCTTTCTAGGCATTTTCTTCTTCATGTCAGTAGGGTCTTCAGGATGGAGAAATATTTCTCCAAGTAAGCACATTTTTCAATTTTTTCCCTTATGCATAGATACACCTCTTGTTATGGTCCTTCCAAAGCAATTGTCAACATTAAAGGCTTCATAATCTGTATCTCGTGGGAGACATATCCCTCCATGTATGTGCGCTTATTTGTGTAGACTATATTTTGGCACATCTCATGGAGGTCTATATCTACCTCACTAAGGTCTAACCTTAGTCTCTTGGTCTCATTGAACTGGTTAACTCTGGCTTGGAAGTATTTAACAAAGTGAAGGAGAAGGGTAGCTTCCACCATGGGCTCATGTTCTCATCTATCAATAGAAATCTTCCAATGCGTAGTGTTGGTACACTACAAATTCTACCTCCCCATTAATGAGTGTGGAAAATTCTCTGGGATCCTCCACTTAGCCCTGAATGCATCATGCATTCACTTATGCCACTTCTCCAAGCACACCTTGTGAGTGGCCGTCATGGTTTCACAAGTATATTTCAAAAATATCTTTTTGAGAGGGATCCTCTTCTTCACACTCCCAAACAAATTTTTCTACCCCATTGAGCACTCCAATCTCTGAAAATACAATAGTTAGGAGGACATTACTAAAGATTATCTTTGCTCCCTCTTGCGTGCTACTTATAATTTCATCCATGATGAAAGTGGACAAGTTTATGGTTCTTTCGATATCTTCCAACATACATTCAATCATGCCTTGTTCACTTTTTTCCATCGCTCGGTCATTGGGCTTGGTGACCAAACACATGGCCATCCTCATCACTGGGTCTGGTTATCTCAATGATGCCAAATTATTGTGACCCCTTATTTTAGTCATACATGGATATAATCTCCTTGATAACCTCCTTGTCTCTAAGATTGTCATCAATGTTATCTACTTCATAATTGAGGCCTATGAAGTTGGATATAAGTTGTTGTGTGATGCGCATCTTTTGCCCCATGAAATTAAAATGATCCTCATATGTGTGTGACATTAGCCACTAATAAAGGCGCTCAAAGCTTTCCAAATTATGTCAACTCATATAGTTGTAATAACCCATCCTCTAATTTGAGCTTCACCTCATCATTGTAAATGGGCATTCCATGTAGCATCCTATTGTTAGTTGGTTGGACCAAGTCCAATGCCATTTCCTTCCTTGTTGTGCTCGTGCGATGAATATAATCGATTCGGCCATCTTTTTGAAGGTTGAACCCACTCATTCCCTAGCAATACCCCATTTGGGTACTGCATTTATACATACCATTCTTTGTTTGTGCTCATAATGGAAATGATTTTCTTTACTTTTCCCTTTCCCTTTGTTTTTTTGGTGAAATAGTTGGTTTCCTTAGTGTCATTCTTCTAGTTTGGCTGAACTTAAACAATCCTTCCTCTTGCTCTGCCTTGCTACTTTGTTCAATCCCAAAGCTCACTCCAAAGATTCAAATCCTGAAATGAATCCTTCTTTCTTAGTGCCCTAATCACAAACCCTAACCAAGAAATCCTTCCACAAGACTAGGATCTTCACATAACCTTCCCCATGCTTGTTTAGTCCTTCCCTCTAGTTCACGTAGATCTACTTTAGATGCTCACTCACATTTCTCATATTCTCCTTTCTTTGCACAAATTTATCTCTGGATGCTCTAGTTTGTAAGAGCTTATTTTAATTTGTAATCGCAAGGTAAAAAAATAATTTTTAGACCTTATATTTATATTTTTCGCTTATTTCCCGCATTACATGCTATACCACCTACCAACATACTTTAGCATTAAATGCAATTTTTTTCACTAAGCCAAATTTAAGCACATTAACCCAAGTGCCACATCTTGTGTGAAAACCCTTTACAACCTTCTCATGTGCAAAATCCTAACCCAACCAAAGATTCTTACGCATGCGTCTACAAATACCAAAGGCACATTTTCTATCCTTTACCCAATTTTTTCCTTTACATAACTCATGTTGTTCCTACATTCTTCATCCTTTCTGTATGTGGTTTCTGCAAAGCCTTTTTGACACCAACCATTCTCATCCACCTCTTTTCTACACTCTTCTTCATATTTAAACTGGGTAAATCATTGCACCTTCTCTGCCACTTCAAACTTGTATTATACGCCTATACTTCATATCACTCCACCCCACATAGAAACATATGTGTGGTCCTATGCACATACAAAAATTTGGAAAATTAATGTGGTTACTTAAAGTGCAGAAAGGTGCAAAAATGAAACAAAATAAAGGAATAAGAAACAAGAAAGGGAACACATAAGAAAGAAAAAAACATAAATGGAAATTCTACGCTAACAGAAATACAAATTTATTTCAAACACCAAGAAGACTTATTTATAGTAGGGCTTCAACCTACTCCCATTAAAATGACCTAGTAATCACGTTCCATAAAGTGCTTGTAACTAGAAAGCACCCGAATCAAGAATGTATGAGATGATGTAAAGTCCCAACCAATGGACTTTAAAATTTCAGGATGGCACAGAGATACTTGGAATCATACAACAACACCCAACTACCAAAATTCAAATTTCTTATTCTTGATATGATGATCATGCCATGCCTTTTTGTCTTACTCTTTTTGTCTTCCGAATCCATCTAGCAAGTGATCATGTTTCATCTAACTACATCAACTTATCAATTCTTTCTTCCAAAGCACTTGTTCGTTAGCTAACCCTCCTACACGCACTATATGCAACGATGTTAACATGAATTCCTCTCGGGATAACATCCTCTACACCAAATACCAATTGAAATGGTGTGGCCTTTTTCAACCTTTTGTAGATTAGCTTGTATGCCCATATAAGGACTGATACTTTTTCATCCCAATCATGTCTTCCAACATCACAAATCTTAGTTAACATGTGACTTAGTATCTTGTTAAATGTCTCAACAACTCCATTTTCTTGAGGGTGATATGGGGTAGTCTTATGATGGGCCACCATAAATTCTGCTAATAAAATCCCGACTATTTCATTGAGAAAGTGTGTACCCCTATCACTTGTTAAAATTAAAGGGAAACCATACCTATTGATTATTTTCTCCCATAAAAATCTAGCGCATTGTTGTTGCGGTGTAATCCTTCATAGGCATTTCCTCTACCCACCATGTCAAGCAATTAGTGTAAGTGATGATATAAAAACCCACTCCATGTGGTTGGTGAAATTGGCCCTAAAATTTGATTTCCCATTTTTCAAATGGTTTAGCATTGGCTATTGCTCATAAAGGAATTTCATCCTCTTCCGTGTCTTCAAGGAGTTGGTAATGGTCACATGCCTTGTAAAACTCAATGCAATCCTTGTAGATGGTTTCCCACCAAAGCCTTGCTAATAAGATCTTCCACATGGTAGCATTTCCTACATAGTGTCCTCCTGCAATCCCACCATGTGCTTCCTCCATAATTTCCATGTGCTCATGCTCCAATATGCATCGGCGCAGAACCTCATCATGACCTAACTTATACATGTTTCCACTAATCAACATGTAGGGTGTGTCACGTATTGCTAACCATTTTCTCTCAAGATCCTTCATCCCTTCTGGTGCCACACCTTTTTTAAGAACACTGCGATATCTTCCATGTTTGAGGGTGTGCACTATAACCTAAACAAACAGTTGTGTGTCTGGCATGGTATCCTCAATTTTTTGTGAATCCTCCCTTAATTAATCCTTGATAAGTGGTCAGGTCCTAAATTGCTTTTTCCTGGCTTCACCACCACTGTGAACTCAAACTCTTGAAATAGAAGGACCCAATGACATATGTGCCCTTATAGAATGGGTTTTTGACTAAGTATTTCAATGCTATATGGTCCGTGTAGAATATAAATGGTGTCACCAATAGATACTTACTAAACTTATGTATTGTATAGATCATAGACAATGCTTCATGCTCAATAGTTGCGTAATTTTTCTATGTTGGTGTTAACTTTCTACTTGCAAATCATAAGGGATGATCAACAATTCCCTCGACCAGGTTGTGCTAGCACTAATCCCATTCCCATTTTTGTTCCTAAGGCATCAACATGCGCACATGGAAAGGATTATCCCAAGAATGAGAATGTAATATGGGCACCGTGACAAGCCTATCCTTCAATGTGTAAAATTCCTTCTACCGCACTCTCTCTAATGAAAGGAACTTTTGTGTTTTAACAATTCCTCCAAGGGCACAATGATCTTGGCATATCCATTGATGAAATTCTTGTAATACCCCACATGCCTAAGGAATTTTTGCACTTCGGTTTGACTAGTAGGCTCCCTTAATCCTACAATAACTACAAATTTGGTAGGATTCACTAGTAAGTTGTCTTTGCATATAATGTGTCCTAACATGGTTTTAAAGAGAGTAGAAAACACACATTTCTTAATGTTGAGGGATATCCTCGATTACGAAAATCTCTCAAACATCATCCTTAAGTTATCACAATGGTCTTTCACTAATCCATACACCTAGTCATTCAGTAAACTTGAAGAAACTTATCGATGAAGTCCTCAAATTATTGTACCACAATACATGAGAATACAATAGGTGCATTCTTCAATCCAAAAGCCATAACGTGTAGGAAAAACTTCCTCATTCAAGTGGTGAAATCCTAACTTGGTGGTACCCTTAGAACCCATCCGTGAAAGAGTAGACTTCACGCTTGGCTACTCCTCTAGAATTTATTGAGTAAAGTGAGTTGGGAAGGGATCGATGTCACACACTGCATTTAGATCCCTATAGTCAACACAAATTCTTATCTTACCATCCTTCTTGATACTAAAAACCATTGGGCTTATCCATTTTTATTCTTCCACTACCTCAATGATATCAAATGGTATCATCTTGTCTATTTCTTCCTTGACTTGTACATGCAAATTTGGATTCATCCGATAAGGCCTCTTCCAAATCGGTTCACACCTTCCTTCAACTTGATCTTAATATTTCCCAAGGAATGGTGAATGCCTTTGAGTTCATGGTACCTTTGAGGAAACAAATTATGGAAATCATGCAATAGATCAATGACATTTGAAACTTATTTTCTCGACCAATAGTATCTAATGATAACATCCTTAGGTCTCAATCTCAATTCCAATGTTAATGTTCTTTATTTTCAAGGGCTCATGGTAGGATCATGCTTGCTCATCAGCACTATCTATGACTTCACGTGTACCTTCTTAATGGTTAACATAAAAATTTTCCATCTCTCCTCTGTCTACTATATAGACCATCTTTCCTTTTTCTTTTTCCATGCATGGGCGTTAAAGCTATATTTCCTATAATTCCTCTTCATTGAGGTGAGTCTCTAAGTAAGTATCATCTATTAGCTCCAATATCCTTTCTTCTACCATAGCACTATATCCCATTGTAAAACACTTGATTACTTGCAATGCCTTATCCACCGATAGCTTGGTACTTCTATACTTGAAAGCTTGAATGACTCTGCTAATTACTTGTTTGATGAAAATATTCGAATCAATATACCATGCATGCACATAGCCTTGTAAGGTGGAATATAGCTTATGAACCCATAACGAAGGTGGTAATAATTTTGCACTTCCCATCCAAGCCTTCTCACACGCTTGGATATGAATTAAACTCGACCTCTTTACCATCATAGTCTTCAATGACTATGGGTAGGTTTCTCCTAGAGAACCTTATAGAAAATGTGATCCTCACCTCACACCACTCTAGGAGGTTATCCTGATGTGTATCCCACTAATGAAATTTAGTTCTCGAGTTGATTGTAACTAATCATTCCTCTTCTATCTTCCTTGTTTCTCCACCACGATTCCATTTCTCACAAGAAAATTTTAGGATATGCTCCTCCGAGTAACTTGAAACTTTCTTCCCCACGGGTGTATGACTCAAGGTGCCTTTATAACCCTTGTTATAGATCCTCTCAACTATCACCCAATTAACTCATAAGTCCCATGTGTTAATTTTCATGTGGCACACTAGTGGTATCACTCAAGGACTAAGCATCTTCAAATTAGATAAATCCCTCCGTGGGGTGAATTATCTCAGGATATCTAATGGATTTCACATAGATTCTATCAATGAATTCTTCTCCTAAGGGATCAAGATAGGAATTTACTTCCCATATGTCAAAGGGATGATCACCCTTTCTTCTTTGTTCTCAAAACTGATATACCCTTTGTTAAACTGCAAGTTAGAATTGTTCTTGTAACACCATGGGCACCCAAGAAATGTTTGAAATTTGTCTACCTCTGTGAGTACCAAGACTTCAAAGTCTCCATTAAACTTGGCCACTTGAATAGTGATAGCTGCATCTTGTAGGACTCCAATGGGAATTTCGTTAGTCTTGTTCACCATATACAAAACATTTGAAGATGGCTACTATGTGGGCCTTCCCATCTGATGCCAATCATATAAGGTAAGAACATTGACCTCTGCTCTAGTTTTAATGAGAATATTTCTCAAAATCCATCCATAAATAACCACATTCAAAGTAATCTTGTTATCATAGTCGAGGCTATGATGGGGAAGGTTTGCATGAAAAAATCCTACCTTTCATGCTCTACTTTGGCATGTGGTTCCTTCTCTCTCATCCATTCTCCTAACAAGGGAGCAATATTCTATTTCCTTAACATCCTGCATACTTCCTTGAGCTCATACAGATCATCCTTTGGAACCGTGACATCCTTCCTTTTCTCCAACCGCCTCGATTTCTCATTCATACATTGGATCTCCCTTATAAACTCGAATCACATCCATAGTCTCTTGATATACCTCCTTCGATGAGTAGGGTCAAGATAATTTACATGTACCACTTTCTCTCTTGAAACTATTGTCCTTTGTCTTGGTATCTCTTTGGCATGTGCGAGCCTCTTCTCACATCGTCACTAGCAGTTCTAGCCCTAACTCATGCACCACCCTTGGAACCCATTGTTAATCAGCCTTCTTGATGCTCACCATCCCAATGCCTTTTTCCTTCTTTGTTAGTTCATATGCTCATAAAGTTCTTGAAAATCTTAATACTTATGTTTCTTTCCAAACCATGAGTATTATAAAGAATAAAGACACTCACGTTTGTAATTCTCTATAGATCCAAAATTATAAAAGGTTCCTCACCGAAATCACTTTTTCCTCCATTTCAATTACTATGACCATGAAATCCTCCATGAAAACCTCTCGCCACGAATTTCTCCATCTACACACCCGCATCAATAACATCATGGATTTGATCAATCAGTCTGTAATCCTTGGTATCATGGGTCATAGAGGTATATATCTTACAATAGAAAGAAACATTCTTACAGATTACATGTTGGAATAGATGGAATCTACTTGCATCATGATTCTCGTGGAAAATCTCAAAGTCTACCTACATAGTGCACACCAACTTCGAGGGAAACTATCCTTGTATGCCCCTCCACTTCACAAACAGCACCAAATCCCACCATGAACCTCATATGTTGAGTTTGCAGATAACTTTTCTAGGTGCTTGGCCATTGTAGAAATTTGACCCTCCGAGAAAGGACTAATAATAGTGTCAACACTCCCAATAGCTTTGATGTGCAGGAAACTTTGAATGCCTCACATGGGTCTATGAAAGTCTTGTGTGAAATATACCTTCTAAATGGTGTTATCGAACCTTCGACAAACCATTGATAATATTGATAAGGATGAATGTTATAATATATTTTTGACAAGAGAGTCTTCAAAAGCACATCAAACTCCTGCACACTCTCTTCCATTCCCTGTTGGATCTCCTTCTTGAGTGCTTGATGCTTTTGTGATCAAACTCGGGATATGAAACTCTGCTTAGGAAGGAATTCTTCAATGCGGTGTATTCTACCACTATCCGATGGGGGTCAAACTTCCTACACCAACTATGTGCACACCCTTGTAATGTTGTTACAAAATGACTTGCCTTATGCTCTAGGGTAGTTATTCCTTTCATGTGTCATAGTATTTCACACTTGTTCACATGCTCTGTAGCATCCTCAATACCCCTATAGTCCGGGAAGTGTAAATACATCTCAAAAACACTTGGGGATGTAGTGGGGTGCTTTTCCTCTAGATCCGAGCCTTGGTTCCCTTCGATGTTTCCTCCACCAAATCCAATGGATCCACCAGTCCTTTTCCTCCTGAACCTTTAGATCCACCTCCTATATTCGGAAAATAAAAAGAAGTGGTTGTTCCTAATGTTACCAAAAGATTCCATTGAACTAGTTCCGATAGTTTGTGATGTTCTCGAACTATGGGTTGTATGTCTTGCATCACTCCCATATGCAATATCCAATCCTTATTTGCATACAACTTGTTTAAATATTCCCCAAATATAGGAATGTATTATGCAACCATGGATGTTCCAAATGAGAAATTATATCTCTTGGGTGTAAATTGGCCACTCCCACCGATACCAACTATGTTAATAATATTCCTTTTTTGATCTAGAAAACCAAGCACTAGGGGTTGGTCGTCAGGTGGGTTAAGATGCACATCAATGGCTCTTCTCTTTGCATGTGATGAAATCTAATCAAAAGTCAAGGAGCCTCTCTCCTATACTTTCCAAGATGGGGTAGCATAGACTACTCAGGATCTACATCCTCTATGTGAACCTCAAATCATTCATGTAATGTCCGCCTCCATAGATCCATCACACTTGCAACATCATATTATCCAGTCATCTCCCTTTCACAAGATTCACTATACTTGAGTCATCTCTCCTCCCTTTCCTTTTCATCTGCAATGTCCACCATCTTACTCCACCCTAGCTTTCTTAGGTAAGCTTAGTTGGCCATGGGAAATAATTATAAACCCAAAGTAATGACCAAGAACTTCATAGCCAAAGGAATAACACACAAAAATTATCCTCTGGGATCCCTTAGAAATTTGAACTCAACAACTTCTTGGGAAGGGATACATAGAAATGGCGTATTCAAGAGTATAACCGGTTAGCACTCTCTTCCACTAGTGATCAATAGCACATTTCTAAGTCGATTTGCATCTTGCAGCCTCTAATAGTCATCTTGGTTCCATATGCATGATCTATAGTACCAACTTGATATGGTTGGGTATGTTGAAATACATTCATATAGTTCTAATAGGAATTAGCAAAAAAATGTCTCATACAAACCGCATGGTATAAGTTCTCTTCTACCCATCTACGCGTATCAAACTCATCTCTATTGTTTAATCTCTAAGAAAACTAATTCTTCATGGTTTTAAACCATGTTTCCACACTTTCCAAGGTCAGGCACTCTGTCATCACACATCACAAGGACAAAGATGCATGCCATTTCTCACAACAACTTTAAAAAGATTCTCGGTAATGGAACATAAATGTAGTCATATTTTATACCTTTATACTAATAGTCTAATCCCATGTGCATTGGCCTATCACCTAGTTGGTGCTGGGTGCTCACCCGAGGCATGCATGGGTACCGAGTCTCTCCTTTATGTGAGTTTCATGAGAATGCATCATCTTAGGATAGATAATAAAATGCAAGACAGAAAATAACTATACAACATTCTTAAGAACTTAGAATGAGTTATCATCTCATTATATGCATAAAAGAGAAATAATAAACAACATATGGAGATGGTTCATACAAAAGGGAAATACATAAGTATTATACTCTTGAACACATAGATGATTTATAACATAGCATTATATTCATACTAACAGAGTTAATAACCCACATTACATCCCTTGAGGTCATAACAGATCCTCATATAACTATGCAAAGCCAAGTCATGCATCAGAGCTATATTATGCTTCATCATATTACAAAGAAGAATGAAAACCCATCCCCTTAAATGTGTCATCACTCATAGAGATCTCCTAATACCTAACACATAACATCCTTCATCTGTTTCTGTAGGGATTTTCCTCCCTCTTCTTTTCTCTCTTTTTACCTTCTATATCCTTCTTCTACCGGGTGCTTGTATTTATAACCTTAGCGCCCACCGCTAGGCCTTCCGTGGTTAGAGATCAGTCACCAAGTGTTGAAGTGTTCATCCATGGGAGTATGCCTTCATATATCCAAGCTCTCCACTCCTCGCAATGATGTCTCATAGGACCTTCCATCGCATTCCTAGAATATTCCCTTTTGATCCCACGGTCTCCACGCTTTGCACCTTATCCACAAGGGTCATGCTCTTCCTATGTGTTTCTTGGGATGCCAAATGTGGCTAAGTATAAAAATTGTTTTTCCTTTCACGTGCACGTCATGTGTTTTGAAAAATTCTACTAGAATCCTTCCTTGTGCACCCTTCTTCAAATAGGTCTTGCATGCACATGTGCCTTCTTGTTATTATCTTATGTTTTGGGGCCCAACAACAACTAACAATGGTGTCACTTATCAAGGTAAGAATATAAATTTTGTAATCTCTCCCAATGTAAACACTACCAACAACAACAATAATATGAATGGTAATAACCAAAGAAACAATAAATTTTCACCTTCAATCAATGTTGTGGACTTTAATCATCCTGAACAACAATAACAACAACAACAAAAACCACTAATAAAATGCATACCTAAGGTCCTAGTGAGTACCCAAGTGGATACCAAAACCAATTTAAAAATAAAGGGACATGGGCCCCAAAATCTAACTATAACAATCAATAGTTTAACAATGATACAAATTTCAGATCAGATAGAATGAAAACCAAAGACCTCAGGATTACAATCCCGATTTATATTATGGTTTTCACAGGGTTCGCAGGCATGACGCAAAAACATGTCACAATCATAACAAGTTTCTACAATTTTCACTAGAAGACCAGAGATAAGTCTTTGAAGATGTGTTTGTGGTGATTCCAATAACACCAACACAAAACATAAATGTGGGGCTGGTTTCTCCTAACAACACAATAGTTAGGATATTTAATGATCCTCTCCCCACACACCCTAAGGATGGTAAACTAGATCCCCATGGTTCAAACAAGGGTACTTTGGTGGGGGCAAATGATCATGAAGCTTCAACTTCATCAAACCAGCTAGTGGCACCTCCTTTGGATGCTCGTTAGCAAACAAAAATTGTGGGCCTCGTAGAGTTAGAAATTGAGCCTGAGGTAAATGCTACCACCAGGGCTCGAGATTATTCATCACAACCCACACCCATTTACCCATCGGTATCAGATGACATTCAACAAACACTTGCAAATTTGGTAGGAGCATATGATCGATCAATGACTTAACAAAGACCTTTTCTCACATTTCATTTATGGATTTGTTGAAGAACTCCCCCACTCATAGATCTACTTTTTAGAAGTATTAGATCTCAGCCATTTGATCAATGTTACTCCCCCTCCGGAAGCACAAGTAAATCACATAGAATTTTACACTTATCCTCTTAGGAAACCGAAGAGGGATGTTGGTTTTGTGTCTAACATTAGAAAATGCCGAAATATGCCTAAATTACATATATATGTGACCCAAACTTTCATTTTCAAGTATGGATCTATAATAACTATGTTAAACATGTGATGGTTGATGATGGGGTAATAGTTAACATAGTCCCCTTCACTTTCCTCCAAAAACTAGGATATGGAGAAACAAATTGTTCCTCAACATGAAACACGCTAAGGGGCTATGATAGCCTCAAGGAAACTTCAATAGGGACTATAGTATTACCAGTTACCTTAGGACCCAAGATGGTTCTCATTGAGTTCTATATTATAGATCAAGAAACCAACTATAATATGATTCTCGGCCTTCCATGGATACATCACATGAAAGTGATACCTCCACATTGTTTCAGGAAGTAAGATTCATGCACTTAGGGAAGGTCTGCGCATAGCAAAAGGTGACCCAAAACCTATCGATATATGCCGATAAAATTTGAAGAAGAGACAAGGAGTTCATTATGAGTTTGATCTTCCAACAAATCAACTTAACAAACTTAATGGTTCAAAACCAAAAAAAAATTACCACCCACAACAGAAAGTTAGAAGTCATGGGATTCATCAAGGGTATCCATGTGGTCAAGGATGAAACCATTGTCATAGAGATGGTTTTGTTAAGAACCAAAACAAATATTGTCAAGTTTTTTAGAGAAATATCTACCCATTTTCCTCTCGTTTGATTTTATGGGCATAGGAAATTCCCTAGGACTCGGTCCTCTCCCAAGAAAGAATTTTTTTATGGTAGAAGAAATAGAGGTAAAGGAAGAGGATAAGAAGAATGATCCAACCTCCATTTTATTGAGTAGATGTTGACTCTCCATTTCAATGTAGCCAAATATTTTTCGATGTCAGGGGAGGTGTAATCCTTACTTCTCTCGATGGAAGGGTTATTCCACTTTCCTTCAAGTTAAACTTTGAATGCACAAAAATGGGTTGAATATGAAGCCCTCCTTCTTGGCCTCATTGTATCCAAATGGATGGGTGTTGGTAATATTAGAGTACTAGGTGATTCACAACTAGTCGCAAATAAAGTATCTGAGGTATACAAGACTAAGGCTGAACATCTACAACTCTATAAACTAGAAATTCTTAGTCTAACAAATTTTTTTGACTTCATATCAATTGAAGGAGCTTCTATGAGAAAAACCTTCTTGTAGAATCTATAGAAAAATTTTATCCCCACTTCAGCCCAAATAATGAGTTGGAAGATACAATCTTCATGGTATCGGTTTGTGCTGAGCCTTTGGTTCACAAAATACCGGCAATTCCAATGTTGACATATGTAGAAGCTGAGAATGAGCCTACCACCCCATACCATGTTGAAAATGATAAAGCAAATCTTGGGTATTTGAACGCTTACACATAATTACATCTCACTCACCATGAAATTGACCTTTCTCTTATCCCACACTCTTCTTCCTACTTTGGAAATCCCATGATAGAGTCTTCCCCTAAGGAAGGTCTTGAAATTTATGAGGTAGGAGAAGAGGGGGAATTTGAACTACCTCCACCTTGCTTAGTTTTGAGGAGGGTAATGCCTCCTTGATTGAAGGGATGATTGATATAAATATTGGGATAGAGGAAGAACCAAGAATTCTGAAACTAGGATCTTCTCTAATAGAAGAGGAGATAAAAATACACATGTAAATCCTTAAAGAACACTCAAAATCCTTCTCGTTTAATTACATGAAGATGATGGGTATTTGTCTAGGTGTTTCACCATAATCTCATCACTAGGATGGATGTTAAACCAATTAAAAAAATTCAAGACCTATGAAGCCAAAGGTTTCTCTCATGGTAAAAGAGGATGTGATGAAACTCTTGCAAGTAGGGTTCATGAAACTAGTTGACTACTCACAATGGGTATCCAATATTGTCCCTGTTCTCAAAAAGAATGGAAAGGTCCACATTTGTATTAAATTTCAAGACATTAATAAAGCATGTCCCAAGCATGATTTTCTAGTGCCTCTATCGATGTTATTATTGATGTAATTGTTTATTTTTATGATTTATTATATCAATGGATGGGTTTTATGATAAATACAAACAAATTAGGATTTCGAGGAGGATCGAGAAAAGATAAATTTTATCACTCCTTAGAAACAAGGAACCTTTACTTGTTGTCATGTTCATAAACAACCATTCTTATAAACCAAAGATAACCATATGGTCCTTCATATCATTAAGTTCATCGAATGTGGTGTCACCTAAATCCATACCGATCTATTCATTTCATGACTCGATAAACTACCGATCTATTCATGTTTAACACTAAGTATTGAATACTTTTCTATATACTACGTATACTTGGTTCTCTTACCCTGTTCTGGGTATTGAGTGATCTATCTAAGGAACCTAACTGAATAGTTGTTACCAATATTCATCTACATCATGATCCTTAGACTAGGTGACATAGGACAACGCAACCAACAACTTGCGATACTTTGGCCAAAGTTTTCTAACATACTATTCGTATTACTTATTCCTTGATGGCATACTCATCAATCCAGAATATGTCCTTCACCCCACTCTATTGTTATCTAGAATGTCCTCTACTGACTTTCTTTCAGTCCTCTTGCCCAAGGTTTATCCCTAGTTCTGGTTAACATCGTAGGTTATGATAGGAAGGAGCTCACAAAGACTTAGGATAGATTGGCATACTAGGTCAACCTAAGTCAACCCCATGTGCCAAGATACCCTGAGTCCTAGAGGGCTACTTTGTATCGCAACTACGCTACTACCCAGTCCTAGAGAGAAACTAAGTTCAAGTCCAAAAGTGTGTAGATCTAGATGATCAATGTAGAAGGGTGTTGCCACATGTCAACTATAGTGTTGTATCCTCGAAGAAGATCCTAATCTTCTCGAAGGTACAACCCTACGCAGTCAGGCATGTGCCAACATCCTACAGAACAACCTCGTCGAGATATACATACCCTTAGGAGATTATTAAAGTTAATTAATTTGGATTCCTAAAGGTAGATTTTAGCAACCCTGCCCAGACTCTAATCCAACTCTCCCTAAGTTCTTTTCCAAATCAGGTTCCATTAACCCTTGTAGAACTTCCTTAAATTAAGATTGCTTTCGATGTTTGCTAACATTGTTGGCTGAACAAACAACCACCAAGAATTAAGGACAACAACCTCTTAAGTTTCATTCAATGTGATTTAACTATTCAAGGAAGTGTAACAACCACCGAGGTTGTAACTTAGTAGACTTTATTAAATGAAGTCTAATGATTGTATTCATATATTCCTTCTTGTTTACTTTTTCTTAAGAGAGGAAGAGTCTTCCTCTTCATAGTTAAGTTCTTAGGACTTACACACCCTTTATATCCTTTATAAATTCTATAGAGTTCATTGTAAGTTCATCACACGTTACTTTAATAATATGAATTGTTTAGATAAGAACATTGATTATCTACAACTTATTTAGTTGCTTCACGTTTAGGGATAATACTCTAATTCCCTTTTTCCTACTTATCCAAGAACACTCATTGAAACATATAAATAACATGAAGAACATCAACAAAATAGGATTCCATTTCTTTTGCAAAAGTACAAGATAATTTACATAATCCATGCAAGTAAATTCTCATTCTACATTTCCTTTTCAAAACTTATACATTTACAACTTATGCATTTCAGACATACTGCATGACAACAGCCTTCATTCAAAAGAAAATAACTTTTCTTTTTCAATACAACTTAAGAACAGATCAGAATTCTTCACAAGAATCAACTTAGATCAGCCAATGCATCATATAAGTTTTTGCCTTCTTTTATCACTTACGAAGTCCATCTAGCAAAAATTGCTAGCATGGGTCAGTTCAATGAACTGAGCATGATAAGCACTAAGCCTTAAAATGAAGTGCATTCCACTAATTGTTCCAATAAAACAACCCTACTTTAATGAACAACAAGTAATTCATACTCCCTAAGCATAAGTAATATCAATAAAAAGAAGAGCAATACTAAACAGGTTTAACAAAAGAAGAACATAATATAATCTATATTACCTATCCTATAAATTAAAGTATAATTGATTCCATCAATTATCTTTACCAAACAACAAAACATAACATATCATTGTTTCCAATCTACCAAATATAATACAACTCATATCTTTACTATAAGATACAAAAGTATTTACAACATATTCCCTCTTGGATGATTCATCTCACTTTCAAGTAAGGAAGAAAAGAAAGCATTCCATTTTCCAAAGTACATAATCATCAGCCAAGTTAAAACAGTGTATATCATGATTTAAACAGTTCCTTTAAAGTAACTCTACTTTAAAATTTAACAATTTAAGGTATTCATCAAATAGATTCATATGAAAGAAATCCAAGGAGAAGTGATGGATTAATAGTCAACAACAAGTTACAATTTCATTTTCCAACCTAACTTCCATCGAAACATTGTAATAATGGAGTTCATACACAGTCTAAGGATAGTAAGTTTCACAGTGTATTCTGTCAAAAGACTTAACAATCTTTTATTGGACCAGAATAGCCTGAAGAGAGCACACTAGCATTTTTCCTTCATAGAACACTTTACCATCTAAAAGTGAAGTTCCATCAATCCTTTCCATTACTATTCTCTTTTTAAACTCGATGATAAAATAGTGAAGTTCAAACACAGTCCGCAATGGATTTGAATCACAATTAAACTTTCAAGACCTAACATTCATTTACTAGACTCAACAAGAGGTAAGAAGTCTGAGTAGATGCTTTGAACACTCAAAACTTTCCAACAGTTCAGGTAAAATAGAACTATCTCAATAGTATATCACTACAAGAACTACAGGTTGAGATTCCAAATAAAAGACATCCAACAAGTTGTTTCCAATCAATATCTTTAAGAGTTTATCTAATCAACCTACTAAGCCATGCTTCCAGTTTTCTCTTACATATGTAGTTTATTAAAAATTCTGAAATCTAGAACCACACCATCTAGTAATAAACTCCTTTTAAAAGACAAGATCAAACAAATAGTACATTCAGTCAAAGACTTGAATACAAATCTGAACACAATGTACAACATAAGCTCCCAAAAAGGGTCAAATCATTCAAATGCTTTCAACCAAGTTTGGGTAACAACATGTTCCCTCCCTAGTTTATAAAATAATCAAAAGATTATAATATCTGAACCAACACATCGTTCAGGTTACCTTTTAAAATTACAAACACCAAGTAACAAAACGATTGTATAGGGATGTATCACAATATCACAATCACAAATCCCTAAATACACCAGCATCATAAAGCTAGATCGAGTAAGAAGAAACTTCTTATAAAATAGTTCATTCTATGAACAACTAGCTTCCATTTCAGTTAGGATCCTTTCAAACCCAGTTTCCCATACTGAATGTAAGATACTTAATAGAGTCCGGTCCAAACGACTACAAAACATGAAAGCTGGGTTCATAATGAACCTACAATAATAGCTAAATAGTCACAAGAAAAAGTTCACAAGCACCATGCCTTAAGTGGCTTCAACACAGTACAAATTATCAAAGATAACAAACCCAAGTTTCAAGTTCGATACTTGTTCCAAAAACAATCAAGTTTGCGTAGGATGAAACACAAAACTAAACCATATACTGTTTCTCCAGTGCATGCAAGTTTCAATAACAGTCAATGTTTCTCACAAGAAGAAATACAAAACTAAACCATATACTGCTTATCCATAGTTCCCGTGAATTTCGATGAAGAGTGCTTTGAATTTCAAAACTAATAATCCATAGTGCTTGTGAATTTCAATAATAGTCAATGCTTTTTGCAAGAAGAAATACAAAACTAAACCATATACGGTTTTTCCTATGCATGCAAACTTTGCAACAGTCAAAGTTTCCACAAGGTGATACAAAACAAGCCATTTACGGATTTATTCACAGTCCAATTAACCATGAAATAAAATGCTAACATCATAGAGAAAATAATCTCTACAATGGTTCCATCCACCGAAACAAGTTTCCAATCAAATAGCTCGAACCAGTTTGTGAGTTTCCATAAGTACTAGAGTTGCTTACCAGCTCGGGTATATAAAACACAACAGTTTGCAACACTAAACTCAACAAATACAGATAGATCTCTATAACAATTAAAGACCACAAAAGAAGTCAAACCAACAACAATTTCAAACCACTAAAGAATCCAAACAAAGTGACTAGGTTTTGTTCACATATGCACAGTTCCTTGGTGAAAAAGGCAATGCAAAACAAGCTTCCAACAGAATCAAGTAAAACACAGTTTCAAAACCTGAAATACAAGTTTTACAAAACCCATCAATAAATTTACCAGATAAAGCATGAATGCACAGAACTCATCAGAGAAAAGTTGTTTTAATGAAAATAGTTAGAGGAAAGCAAGAGATTTTAACAGTTAGGGCCTATCATGCCTGATAGTGTCACTTGTAAAATCAAGAAGACCTCTAGCTGAGCTCGCTTCTTCCCTTCTTCTCCACAAAAGATCAAACAACAAAATACTTCTTCCACAATGCCTCATATACTCTCCATGAAACAAAAATAGATTTGAAACCTCCAAAATAGCCATGCAGTGTAGTTTAAACTGCTGGTTCAAAAACTAGAGCACATGAAGAGAGAAAAATGGAGAGCATGCAAAATGAAACAACCAAAAAAAAATCCACTTGGCATGCCTTCCAAAGTGGTTCAGGCTCGTGAAACAAAGTTCATTAATTACATTAATTCCATATCTCCCACCCAATCTTCCTTGCCACCGCCTACCAAGTCTAGCAAGTTCCCAATCAAAAATAACATGCGTTTCCATTTCTAGTGATACTGCCACCTAGGCCTCCACCAACCCAACTAGCCCCTACCAAAGTTGGTAGTCCCACATGTCCTTTCATCCTTATCAACAACATTAATGCCTTAGGAACCATCACCCAATACTTACGACCCCTTAGGTTCCCCTTCATGCCATTAACTTAGGGTAGATTACTGGCTTAGGTTAGATCTTAGGTAGAATTAAAGTTTATACCTTAGGATATAACACTAACCACTAACCCCCAACATAGGTCCTTAGAAATTAGGTTAGATAACTCCACATAGGTAAGTAATCAAAAATACAATAGCTTTTAGAAACTAGGTTAGATCACTAAATAACCTTGTAGTGTTAGGTTCTAGTTTTTATACCTAGCAACCCTTCTAACTCTTTAGTACCAGTTTAGGTTAGAAACAAAATTGTATCAAGTAACATAGCTTAGGTAGGAAATACTTTCACCTAGCTTAGGATTCCGTAAGTCAATCCTCAATAGGGTCTTGGGTATCCCTTATGCCATGTACAAGTTGCATGCCTATTTTATCAGCAATGACCTGTCTTGGTCGATCTTCAAAGACCCAAGCCAAACAACCTACTGAATGGAAGTTCGTTCACATAAAATCAAAGAACTTGCAACAACAAAGTTCAGTCTAACATGTACCTTAACTCATGGAATGTCAATTTTACCATTCATTCAACAGAGCATTTTTAAACATTCCTTGGATCACTAAAATTGATCCAAGGATGAGTCGATAAAAAGACAAGTTTACAACTCTTAAACCAGATTGCAAATCACCTACCAGAAGTGAAAAATGGATTCAGAGAAGTCATACCAGTTCGATCAAAGGATCTTAAGAGCATAAAAGACTTATCCATATCAAGCATGATTTCCAATAATCAGAAGAACATATCCATATAAGGAAAATCACATATCAACACTTGAATGCAAAGGAGGAAAATAACAACAGTCAAGGGTGTTACAAAAATTTGCAAATCGCAGCACTCTGGATGCAAATCGGGTTTCTAAGTTGATGTTTGCATCCAAAGCAGATTGCAACATCATTGAAACCTCTCTCCAAGTGTGGGACTTGTAAAATGAGAGAGGAATCTCCAGATTAGAGGCTGGTTCCTCAAACTCCTCCGATTAGATAAAGTGCAAAAATTGAAACTAAACTAATAGGTGATACACCAAAGGAGTGGTGAACACTTCTTGTTCATCATGAAAATTGACACAATTTCATGAAATGCAACATGAAACATCATACACAAAGCTGATAAGATGCAATTAGAGGTCTCAAATGAAGCAAGACAATACAAACAAAGGACTCGAAAATTGATCACAGAGTCTCGCACTGCCATTTTCACTCACAAAAATCCTTGCATTTGCAACATCAAAGAGGTAAAACTCTATTACAATCATGAAGAAGGTCTGATACTTGCAAAAATCACTTGTTGAAGGTGAAAGAAGAAGCTTGTTGTCCAAAAAAATGTTCAACCCTCAAAAAATGAGCCAAATCTAGCTTTTACAATGCATGGGTCGAGCCCAGAGAGAGAAAACATGTAAAAATGTGGAGCCATTCCCATTGAATGAAGATGCATTAAAATAGCATGGGCATCCTTATGCACTCCATGCCCCGACATTTTTGGCCATGTCAAGAAGAATGCGACCCATTTTGCATTAAAACTGGTTGTTGAAACGTCATTTCTGGCCATTACCACGTGCGCTAGCCGTAGATGTTTCTTGATTTTATCTCTCCAAACTGAACCAAAATGCAAAATTGACCCTGAATCATGTAGATAATTTCACCAGCTTTCCATTGATATAAAGAACGTGAAAATCCGAGCTCTGGATCGAAAGATATGGCGATTTGAAAATTTAGGGCAAAAACAGGCCAAAATCGGATCGGCGGGCAAAAAGTTTGAATTTTTACCTGTTTGGTCTTTGGAAAATTTTCAAAATTTCCCCACTCCACCACTTAGGTGCCACGTGGCACATTTTAATTGGTCACGGGCCCTTCCTGCTCCATTTTACTTCATTTTTGCCTTTGGAAAATTTTTCAAAATTTCCCACGGCCGATGAGGTGAAGACACGTGGCGTGATGTGATTGGCTCGGGCCTGTCTCTCCTGAATTTTCCGCGGTCGCTTCAAATTTTTTGGCCTGGACACGTGTCAAAACCCCATTGGGTGTGGGTTTGACCCTCCAAAATTTCGTGGGCTTGCTCTGAATTTTTTTCCCTACCTGGACACGTGGCGAGATTCCATTGGCTCGCAATAAGGGGGCGGGCTTTCCCTTCTAAATTTTCCTCTATTTCCTCCTTGGGAAAATTTCCCAAATATTCCCCGCGCTCCACCCGGCCGGGACACGTGGCGAGATTCCATTCGTTGGCGGGGGCAGCGGGCCAAAACTCACCCTTTGGACTTTCGGCAAAACATTTTGCCAAAAATTCTAATTCTTCCCCCGCTCCGCTGGTGTGGACCTCCTTGGACACGTGTCGCATTGTGATTAGGCGGCGGGAAAATGGGTGAAAATTTCCTTCTTTGAAATTTCAGCCAACACTTAGCCAAATTTCCAATTTTACCCCCACGCTCCACTTTCCGATTCCTTATGACACGTGTCACGTTTTGATTGGCCGCGGGGCCATCTCTTCAAAATTTCCTTGCGCCAACACTTAGCCGATTTTCCCAAATTTTTTCCCTGGGACACGTGGCAGCTCCTGATTCGTCAGTGGGCCCCGGGAAGAATTTTTCTTTTGAAACCTTTGCCAAAACACTTGGCAAAAAACCAAGTTCTCCTCCGACCCCCACCACTTCCTGGACACGTGGCAGCATATCATTGGCTACGGGCCTTCTAGGGAAAATTTCCCACAAAAACTCCACCGAGCCATAACTTGAAAAATACGTGGAGTTAGGAGGAAAACTTTACCTTTCTGGAAAGCTGAGAGAGAGCTCTATCCAATGGTGCCATTTCTAGAAGATTTTGAGTGCCTAAAAAGAAAAATTTTATGTCTGAGGCACAAGAGAAGGAAAGATGAAAGGAGTTAGCCAGAAAATGAGCAGGGGGCACATTTTGGGTAACAATTTTGGTGACTCAGAGGGGTCATCTGCCTGCTAGATGAAGATACCAGTTTCCTGAAGCAGCCCATTGGGCATGGAGTCATCAAATTTTCTGTTCGGAACCCCAACTGACTTAGAATGTTGCAAGGAGGAAGATGGAATATCACCTGATGGAAGCAAGGACTGCAAAACATCTCCAGGACAAAGCAAGCCTAGTGCCAAAGCACTTAGGGAAAGCAAAACAACCTACAACAAAACAATGTGCACAAGCACTTGGAGGAATGAAAACCTAAGCTAATATTTACAAGGTGGAGAATTTCCTTTAGTAGTAAGAATGCTTTAGATAGATTCCATTGACTGAATCTATAGCTTCTTCGCCATCCAATGAAGACAATTGAAAGCATTGTTGTCCTTACACTTTGTGACCATGTATGGGCCACTCCAAATGGCATCAAATTTTGAATGCCTTCCCGGTTTTGCTCTATCTGCATCCCATTTTAACACTAGATCTCCAACTTGGAAAGATCTACTCTTGGCCTTCCTATCAAAGGTCTTCTTGATCAAAGCTTGATCCTTCTCCATTGCTTGGGATGCCTGATCTCTGATCTCTTGAGCTCCATCAACTCGCATATCTCACCTCCATGGGCCCAAACTCTAGCAACTCTAATTGCTTCATGAGTTCCAATGTTGGCAACTCAAGTGACATGGGCAAGATTGCCTCTCTTCCATAAACAAGCCTGAATGGAGAGTTACCTGTGGATCTCTTGGGAGTTATCCTATCAGCCCATAAGGCTGATTTCAGTTTGGTATGCCAAGACCTCTGATTCTCATCAAGAGTCCTCCTAATGATCCTCAACAAGTTCTTGTTTGTAGATTCAGCCTGGCCATTACCCTGAGGGTAGTAGTTTGATGAAGTACTTAGGTAGATCCCATTCTTGACAGCCCACTCACCACCTTGATCCAATGAATGCTAATGCATTATCTGAGATTATTGTAGCAGGTATGCCAAATCTGGTTACTATCCCCTCATAGAAGTCTAAGATGCTAGACTCATTTGCTTCCTTGAGTGCTACTGCTTCACCACTTGGTGAAGTAGTCTCGTGGTCACAAAATCCACTTATGCCCTCGGCTTGAATTGGGATTAATGACTCCAATGAAGTCCAAACCCCATTGCATGAATGGCTGGTCAACTGAAATTGATGCAATGGAAGGGCAGCAAGCCTCTCTTTACCTGTGAAGAATGCACAATTCTTGCACCTTTTGATCCACGCAAAGCAATCACTGAAAATCTTGGGCCAATAATAACCAGCCTTCATGATTTTTAGAGCTGTCACTCTTGGTGCAAAATGACCACCAGCTGGTCCACCATGGAACTCTTCCAACACCCTATGAATCTGATTTGTGCTAATGCATCTCAAAGAAAGACTCCATTCACATCTTTCTTGAACAAAACACCGTCTACTATGGCATATGGGACAGCCTGCAATCTGAAGTGTCTTCTTTGGGTCTTGTTCATCTCTAGAGGGCATAGGCCTGTGCTTAGGAAGTGCATTATACCTTGGGTCCAGCAAGGAGTGGGGACAACATTATCCTCTTCTTGAGTGCTACTTGCACATGGCTGTCTTGAATCACAAAACAACCTCTTCTTTATTGCATACTCCTTTTTGCTTGCCTTAATCAGCCTCTCACACAATCCTTTTCCTCTTACCAGCTTGGTGACCTTGATCTCAATGTCATACTCCATGACACGAGTGATCCAACCTGCCCTTTTCTCATTCAAATCCTTGTTGAGGAGGAAGTCCTTTACTCCCGCATGAGAGACCAACAACTAAACCTTGTTGTTTGAGACTAGATGCTTGAATTTCTTCAAGCTTCTGATTACTGCAAGTACATGCTTCTCAATAAAAGAATATCTCACCTCATAGTCATCTAGGCTTTGGCTGAAGAAAGCAATTGGCTGCTCATCATTGTCCTTGTTCTGCTATACCAAAATGGCAGAAATAGTATCATTACCTCCAAATGCATAGAGGATGAAATCCTTGAGAAATCCGGTTGATGAGAGTTGGTGCTTGGGAGATGGCTTCTTTGATTGCTTCAAAACTCTCCTTGCCTTCTGCTGTCCACTTGAAAGCCATGCTTTTCTTTAACATTTTGGTGATAGGTTTGACAAGGGCTGCAAAATCTGGGACAAACCTCCGAACAAAGTTTATTCTCCCCAAGAAACTCTGAAGGGCCTTCTTGTGGCTTGGCAATGGTAGTGCTCTTATGGCTTCAACCCTCTCTGGATCAATTGCTAATCCTTCTTTGGAGACAATATGGCCAAGGAGCTTTCCTTCATGTGCTAGGAAGATACACTTCTTAGGATTCAAAGACACTCCAAATCTCCTGCACCTTTGGAAGACTTGTCTCAAATGAGAGAGGTGGTCTCACATTCTTTGAAAAAAGTGATATCATCAAGGTATATCAGCACCACGTTGTTAATCAAACCTTTGAACGCCATGTCCATTGCTCTTTGAAGGTAGCCAAAGTTGGACAGCCCAAATGGCATTTTCCCGTATGCATAAGTTCCCATTTGGTCAGTGAAGGCTGTCTTGAACTGATCTTCTTCCTTCACCATAATCTGATTGTAGCCCGTAGCCATCAAGTAGTGAAACCTCTCGAGCCAGCCACAACTTGCAAAATTTGCTCCATAGAAGGGAGTGGGTAATGGTCCTTGAGAGATGCTCTATTCAAGTCTCTGAAGTCAACACACAATCTGATCTCTCCACTCTTCTTTCTGACTGGAACTAAGTTGGCAACCCAACTAGAATGCTTGATTGGGAATATGATTCTTGACTCAATCAACTTGTTCAATTCCTTCCTCATGAGAGGTTCCATGTGTGGATTGACTGGCCTTTGTTTCTACCTGATGGGCTTAGTATTTGGATCCAACTCAATGGTGTGCTGAGCTAACTTGGGATTGAAACCTTTCAAATCTTCATAGCTCCAAGCAAACACATCAGGGAACTCTTGACACAGCTGTATGAACTCATACCTTTCTTGTTCAGTTGTCATCTTTCCAATTTGCAATGGTTTGTTCTCTTCCACCAAGATGGATACTGAATCTTCTCTCTTGACCTGAATGTTTGCTTTCTCTTTCCTAAACTGATCATTGGGATTGAAAATGGACTCCAAAGTGATAAGTCCCTTGGGCAGCTTGTTAGTTCTCAGCTGTACCACTTGGTCACCATACTGCTGTTCCAATTTTTCCTGATTTTTAGCTGAGAACTCAGCTTCTTCTTGTAAGAAATGGATGATTTGCTGGTCATTCTCAAACACTTGCCAACTTACATTGTTATCCGGCACTGAAGGCCTCACAATCACATGGATGTTTGGTTGTACCTTGTCCTTTTGAATGCTTTCCACAATATCAAAGGCTGCCCCAACCGCCAAAGCCCGCCTGCACAAGCAGCTTGGTTTTCTTTTCTAGGAATGGATTTTATGCTAAAGCCCTCAAAATCTTCAATGAGGTCCCACACACACCCTATTCTTGTAGCACTTGAGCAGATTATTCTTGACAAAGATGCTGCCCTTAACTTGGTTTACAATCAATTCACTGTCACCAAAGACTTGCAAGTTCTTTATTCCTCTCTTTATTTCCCAATGCATCCTCGCACCAAGGCTTCATATTCAGCAAGCAGTTATTGAGAGCATGCAAACTGAAATCTAAAAGCTGAATAGTACTTTACTCCTTGAGGTGAAATAAGCATAGCTCCACCTCCCGCACCTTGTCTACTCCTTGATCCATCAAAAACAACTGCCATACCTCATTTTCATCCTTGTGGTCTGGCTTGGTGATGCTAGGAATGGGCTGATCTTCTTGATGTATGCAATAGACCCCTAGCTCGATTCTTCTACTTCTTGATAAGGATCAAAAGCATGCACCTTGTTTTCCCATTCATCAAGAGTTAGATCCGGATGCTTCCAACCTTGGTGTCACTTCATCGTGCTTGGGTGATCTTCTTGATCAAATGCCAAATAAATTGGCATTGATCTCGACTTGGAGTGTAGGGCTCAATGTGGAAGTTTGCAATAGGTTCAGACCTGATTGTAGCTTTGGTTCCATACCTCATTCTCAACAAAGATGTGTGACCAATCAGCAGACAAATATCCTCCAATCTTGGCTGAAATCTCTTGACAAACATAGGGCAAAGAGTGGTGGAAGGTCTATAATCGATACATCTTGTAAAACAACAACATTTGACATGCATGCAAGGTAAGACTCAAGTTTCTAATCACCCCAACATTGTTACCGCTGTCCCATCCAACCGCACTACCCTTTGGATATGGTTTCATATTGAAGTCCTAGCCGATCAGCTATTTGCTTGGGCATCACCGAGCTACTTGCCCCTAATCAATCATGCAATTGTGTGCACCAATTGGTTTCCAATGATTAATGAGACATAAAAAGGAGGGGGCTTCAACATTTTACCTTGCTCCCTCCATGATTCCCTTCAGTCAGGGGGCAAGCATTTGTGAGCACCTTCTCTTGCATTTGGACTTGCTTGATTCAAGTCTTGGCCAGCCCTTCATGGCAGCTTGTAGCAAATCTCTCTCGCCTCGGGATAGATAGGGATTCCCACATTGATATATTTACATTTGTCTTCTTCATCCGATCAATGATACTAAATGGTGATGAAGGATCTCTTTGTGTCCCTTGGTTTGCATATTCATCCCTTGCATGTGGGCAAGCAACAACCGGTATTTGAGTTGGTCTAGAGCTGTTCTTGGCTGCCCTTGTGCATTTACAACTCGATTTTGTTTTCCAACCATTTGTGGAGCCATAAAAGGTTGTGGATTGGTTGAGCTAATGGTTGTTCTTCACCCAAATTCCTTCTTTTTGACCTTGTGTTGGCTGCAACACCTGAGAGACTGCTTTGATTTATGCCACAAAAATCCTCTCGCCGCCAGCCACAAGTGTGGTGTCATTTGGAGCTGATTGCTGCTGGAATGTTTCTTGTTGTTGGTTGTTTCTCGACTCCCCTCACCCTCCACACCAAGTAGTTGTCACCATTAATGCTTGATTCAAGGCACCGTTGAAGCACATAGATTGGTTGTGAGGTTCATTGCATGGAAAACACCAATCATACTCCTGAGCAACGTTGTTTTGTGTTGGCACCAATGCCTTAGAGGCAGATATAGCATTTGGATTATAGGGCTGAAATGGTCTGTTGGTAGGAGGCCTTGCTTGATTTAGATTTGCAGCTGGATTGGGTGGTCTATGAGGTTGATATGGCTGCCTGTTAGGCTGAGCTTGAGGCTGGAAGGAAGGTCTAAAACTTTGGGCTTGTTGCCTCTTGAGAGTAACCAGCTCATTACCTAAATTTTGCAATTGCTTCATGACTTCTCAAGCTCATTTGGGGCACTTGGAGATGAAGTAGAAGCTTCATTTGAACTCTGATTTCTAGGAGTGGGAGAAGGAGCCAAATTAGGTGCTTGATTAGTGTTTGGGCTCTCTAAACTTGGAAACAATGGCATGGGAGGTCTAGGGCTAGTTTGCCAGCTTGATCAAACAATTTTCAGCCCTAATGGCAATGCTATAAGCCATAGGGATAGTTATGCCTCCCATGGACTGAATCAACATAGAAATATCAGAATTTAGAGCTTTGAGATAGTAAAGAAAAGCACCTTCTCGCTTGTTGGCCTGACTGCCACTAGAATTCTCTCCCAAGTCCTTTGAAATCTGAAGTTGAAATCAGTCAACTGCTCATTGGGAGCTCTCTTGATGGTTGTCAGCTGCTCCAAAAGAGACAAGTTGTCTCCCTTCTCTCCAAATTGCTCATGAAGTGCTACACATAGCTGGTTCCAATTTTGAATAGAACCTGAGGCAAGGCTTCTAAACCATTGCAAAGCCTTCCCTCAATGAAGATGCCAACAATTTGACAAAGAACTCAGATCTCATTGATTTCATGAATTGCACAAAGGTCGGCAATGTCTTTAACATGATCACCAGTGAGTAGTCCGATTCTCTCCAAAGAAGTATGAATGTTCCTTCAAGGCTGCAATTGGAATTGATTTTGTGCATTGAGAGCAAGTGGGTCTGCTACCAGTGAAATTGACATAGGGGTTGTTTTGTGCCATTCTAATTGGTCTTAGAACCCTTGTTGACTGAATGAAAGGCCTACCAGGTGGAGGAGTTGAGAGAGTTCTGTTTGGTGGAGATGGAGACCTTTGAATCCTTCTTCCTCTTTGCCTTCTTCTTGAGATAACTACAGATATTCAAACAACACCTCTTCTTCTCCAGCTCTTGACCTTGTAGTGATTCTTCTCATGAGCTTTCAGTCTGCACTACTAAAACCAGCTGATTCTTCCCCTTGGAGTCACCAGATGTGCAATTTATAGCTCTTTTAAGCAAGAAAATTGCAGCAGATGCACATCAACTTTGCTGCAATGAAAATGAGACCTCTAAGGTCCCACCGGCATGCCAAAACTATTGTTGCAAATCAGCAAAGACTTCTGATGCAAATCAGTTTTCTAAGTTGATGTTTCCAAGCAGTGATTGCACAACATCAAACCTCTCTCCAAGTGTGGGACTTGTAAAATGAGAGAGGAATCTCTAGATTAGAGGTCTGGTTCCTCAAACTCCTCTGATCGATCTGTTATTTGCACAATTGCAGAGGTTTGAATCCTAATCCTACTCTAAATTCCAAGGAGACAGAGATAGAAAGTGCAAAAATTGAAACTAAACTAATAGGTGATACACCAAAGGAGTGGTGAACACTTCTTGTTCATGAAAATTGACACAATTTCATGAAATGCAACATGAAACATCATACACAAGCTGATAAGATGCAATTAGAGGTCTGAAATGAAGCAAGACAATACAAACAAAGGACTGAAAATTGATCACAGAGTCTGCACTGTCATTTTCACTGTCAAAATCCTTGCATTTGCAACATCAAAGAGGTAGAAACCTATTACAATCATGAAGAAGGTCTGATACTTGCAAAAATCACTTGTTGAAGGTGAAAGAAGAAGCTTGCTATCCAAAAAAATGTTCAACCTCAAAAATGAGCCAAATCTGCTTTTACAATGCATGGGTCGAGCCCAGGAGAGAGAAAACATGTAAAAACATGGGAGCCATTCCCATTGAATGAAGATGCATTAAAACAGCATGGGCATCCTTACAGACCCATGCCCTGACATTTTTGGCCATGCTGAAGAAGAATGCGACCCATTTTGCATTAAAATGGTTGTTGAAACGTCATTTCTGGCCATTACCACGTGCCGAGACATTTTCTTGATTTTCTCTCTCCAAACTAAACCAAAATGCAAAATTGACCCTAATCATGTAGATAATTTCACCATCTTTCCATTGATATAAAGAACGCAAAAATCTGAGCTCTGGATCGAAAGATATGGCGATTTGAAAATTTAGGGCAAAAACAGGCCAAAATCGGATCGGCGGCAAAAATTTGAATTTTTTACCTTTTTGGTCATTTGGAAAATTTTCAAAAAATTCCCCACGCCCCACTCCAGTGCCACGTGGCACATTTTATTGGTCACGGGCCCTTCCTACTCCATTTTACTTCATTTTTGCCTTTGGAAAATTTTTCAAAATTTCCCGGCCGATGAGGTGAAGACACGTGGCGTGATGTGATTGGCTCGGCCTGTCTCTCCTGAATTTTCCATGGGTCGCTTCAAATTTTTTTGGCTTGACATGTGTCAAAACCCCATTGGGTGTGGGTTTGACCCTCCAAAATTTCCTCGCGGGCTTGCTCAAATTTTTTGCCCTACCTGGACACGTGGCGAGATTCCATTGGCTCGCAATAAGGGGGCGGGCTTTCCCTTCTAAATTTTCCTCTATTTCCTCCTTGGGAAAATTTCCCAAATATTCCCATGCTCCACCCAGCTGGGACACGTGGCGAGATTCCATTCATTGGCGGGGGCAATGGGCCAAAACTCACCCTTTGGACTTTCGGCAAAACATTTTGCCAAAAATTCTAATTCTTCCCCCCGCTCCGCTGGTGTGGACCTCCTTGGACACGTGTCGCATTGTGATTAGGCGGTGGGAAAATGGGCAAAAATTTCCTTCTTTGAAATTTCAGCCAACACTTAGCCAAATTTCCAATTTTACCCCCGCGCTCCACTTTCTCGATTCCTTATGACACGTGTCACGTTTTGATTGGCCGCGGGGCCATCTCTTCAAAATTTCCTTGCGCCAACACTTAGCCGATTTTCCCAAATTTTTTCCCTGGGACACGTGGCAGCTCCTGATTCGTCGGCGGGCCCCACGGGAAGAATTTTTCTTTTGAAACCTTTGCCAAAACACTTGGCAAAAAACCAAGTTCTCCTCCGACCCCCGCCACTTCCTGGACACGTGGCAAAGATATCATCGGCATGGGCCTCTAGGGAAAATTTCCCACAAAACTCCGCCGAGCCATAACTTGAAAAATACGTGGAGTTAGGAGGAAAACTTTACCTTTCTGGAAAGCCGAGAAAGAGCTCTATCCAATGGTGCCATTTCCAGAAGATTTTGAGTGCCTCTGAAAAGAAAATTTTGTGTCTCGAGGCACAAGAGAAGGAAAGATGAAAGATTGTGAAACTCTGTCAGCAATTTCTTTCTCAAATCATTAGGTAAGGGTACGTATACTCTTTTTTCATATCGTAAGATTCCTCATTATCAAAGTGAAAACCTTTATACTTTTCATCCTTCGGATCTGCAAAGAAACGCTATTTTTACTTGTTGAAAGTAAGAGTCGATTCCATAACACTTTTTACTTCATCCTTAAACCGAGTTCTTAGTGTTATAAGACAAGAAATGTTCTTCATGACTTAGAGTGCTAGCCACTCTATACTCTTTTCCTTTAATGTAACTTATGTCAAAATCATACTGAGACAAAAACTCTAACCACCTTCGTTGTCTTGCATTCGATTTGGCCGAGTAAAATGTACTTCACCCAAGATGATCAGGTTTTCAACTCAAATGGTTTACTAAGCGCATAATGCCTCCAATATTGAAGTGCATGAACTATGGAAGCAAGTTGTAAATCATTTGTAGCATAATTCAACTCGTGTAACTTAAGTTTTCTACTTTCATAAGCTATGACATGATCATTTTGTAACAAAATACCTCCAAGACCTTCCCTAGATGCATCTGTTACAATCGTGAAGTCTCCATTTGGATCAGGTATAACTAAAATAGGTGCTGAAGTCAAATGACTTTCAAATTTTTAAAAGCAGATTCACATTTATCATCCTAGACAAATTTCTTATCCTTTTTCTGCAATGAAGTTATTGGTGTAGCCACCTTAGAAAAATCCTTAACAAATTTTCTATAATAACCTGCAAGGCCCATGAAGCTTCTAACTTCATGTACATTCTTTGGTGCAGGCCACTCAATTATAGCTACAATTTTAGAAGGATCTACAGCAATCCCATCTTTACTTATAACATGACCCAAATAGTGAACTTTAGTGTCATAGAAAGAACATTTGGACAACTTACCATATAACCATCTTTTTCTCAAAATTTCCAAAACTATTTTTAAGTGTTCATGATGCTCCTCCACACTTTTAGAATATATGAGAATGTCATCCAAGAATACAAGCACAAACTTGTCCAAGTATTCTTGAAATATATTATTCATTAAGTTCATAAAAGCTGCAGGTGCATTCGTTAATCCAAAGGGTAAAACTATGAATTCATAATGTCCATACCTTGTCCTAAAATTTGTTTTATGAATATCCTCTTCCTTAATTCATAATTGATGATATCTAGAATCGAAGGTCTATCTTAGAATATACCGATGCTCCACACATCTAATCAAATAGGTCATCAATTCTAGGAAGTGGGTATCTATTCTTGATTGTCGCTTTGTTTAACATCCTGTAATCAATGCACAATCTGAGTGTTCCATCCTTCTTTTTCACAAAGATCACTGGTGCTCCCCAAGGTGAAACACTTGGTCTAATCAAACCCTTAGACAAAAGTTCTTGTAACTGAGCCTTAAGCTCTACTAACTCTGTGGTAGTCATTCGATAAGGTGCTTTAGAAATAGGTTTAGTACCTAGTTTGATTTTGATCGTGAAGTCAAACTCCCTTTTGGGTGGTATTCTTGGTAATTCCTCCAGAAACACATCACTGTAATTCCATAACAGTGGGTAACATTCCATGAAATCACTATTTTCTTCTCGCATATTCAGAAATTTTTACTGCATATAAGGTACAATCCTTATTTTTGGCCTTTTTAAGTTACATAGCCGACAATTTCCTAACAAAATTTCTCGTTTTACACCCCCGAATCTCTCAACTTGTTTTCTACAAATCATCTAAACAACTAATATGTTTTTCAAAATAGTCTACCTTTTCTTTATGCTCTGCTAACCAATTTACACCTATGACTATATCATAATATCCTAAAGGTGCTATATAGAGATCAAATTCTGTGAAAGAGCTAGGTAAGTCATGGACTCCTCGAAAAGACACATACTAACTGTATGAACAACATTAACATACATTATTACCATAATGAGTATGTTTTGAAGCAAGTTTACTAGAAATAAAACATTCAGTAGCTTCAGTATCAAAAATAATAGTTATAGGTATGCCAAATAACTTACCAGGAACTTCAATAGGTGTAACTTGCTTTTCAACTTGCTTTGTCACCACTACAAAGATGTATCTTGTCTTTTGATTACGATCATCCTTCTTCAAAGGACATTGATTCATGTAATGATATTTTCCACAATTATAACAGCCTCCTACCAATCCCTTTTTGGTCCAGAATTATTTCTAGCCTTGTAGTTATCATTCTGACCTCCATAGGGTTTTTGTCCGTTATTATTATTTCTGGCAAAATTGTTTTTTGTATTACCAACAGTAGTCTTATTCATTACTTTCATCTTATTATTATCGGTTGGAAAATTTTGTTACCAAAATTTTTCCATGGTCCTTTCTTAGGTGCAAAGAAGTCAAGAAGAGTTTGGAACTTTCTTCCGTACTCTTCCTTGTGAGCGAAATAGCCTTTAATTTATGTTCCAACCTTATCGATTTTTCAACAACCCCTTCCATAGTGGTTGGGCTATGAACATCAACCTCTCCCCCAATAATGGGATTCAATCCCATGATTAATTTCCGTATCTGAACTTCTCATCGCTTTGATACTTGAGGTACATAATTGAGTAGTTTCATAAATCGCTCCCAATACTTAGTTACTGCTTAACTTCCTTGAGCAAGTCATTTTCTCGATCATAATAAAGTTTTGGTAGCCATTGTTGCCTAAAAATAACCTTTAAATTGATCCCAAGTGATTTTAGTTTCATCAATGTTTAGCTAAGCCTTACAATTGTCCCACCATGAAGATGCTTCATGGGAAAGTTGATATGCTCCCCAAATAGCTTTGGTCTCTTCTCGTGAAGTTGCTTATTACAAATTACTTCTCCATCTTGCTGAGCTAGTTCTTAGCTCCATCACCTAATGTGGTGCCATCAAATTTAGGTGGACTTATCCTTTTTATGAATAGTGAGTTCGGTAGCCAACCTAGCCTTTTTATGTTCGGGCTGGTCGAACATTCACATTGTAATTATCAATACCAATATTGGGGTTGTCCTCGTGGAGGTGGCTGATTATTATTACCGCTTCTTCTTCCTCCTCATTATACATGACTTGTTTCTCAAGCACACCAAATGATCTCTTGTGTCCAACAGGGGTAGCAAGGATCTCATCATTTTTGGGCTGTTGTTGCTCCTTCCTTAGGTGGAGCATTGTTTCCAACATTTCCTCTTGTTCTAACCATTTTACTGTTACAAGAAAATTCAATTTTTTATCGATTATGGACACAATAGGTCTAAGAGCATAACCTTCAACTCGATACCAAGATGTAACACACCCCATTTAAGACTTTAGAAAAAAGGGAATTTTTTTTTTTTATATTTTTTTATTGAGTAATGTTCCCTATTCTAAATATGTAATTTAGAACACACATTCCAAAACAACCATTCTTATAACATATAACCATATGTAGCTATAATGATTCATTTCAAACTCACTACCGATCTATTTATGTTTAACACTAAGTATGAATACTACATATACTTGGTTCTCTTACCCTATTCTAGGTTCTCGAGTGATCATCGTCCAAGGAACCTAACTGAATATTTTGTTACCAATATTATTCTACATCATGATCCTTAGACTAGGTGACATATGACAACACAACCAAGAGCTTGCGATACTTTGGCCAAAGATTTTAACATATTGTTCATATTACTTATTCCTTGATGGCATATTAGTCAATCCGAATACTTCCTTCACCCCACTCTATTGTTATCTAGAATGTCCTCTACTGACTTTCCTCAATCCTCTTGCCCAAGGTTTATCCCTAGTTTTGGTTAACATCGTAGGTTATGATAGGAAGGAGCTCACAAAGACTTATGATAGATTGGCATACTGGGTCAACCTAGGTCAATCCCGTGTGCCAAGATACCCTGAGTCCTAGAGGGCTACTTCACATCACAACTATGCTACTACCTAGTCCTAGAGAGAAACTAAGTTCAAGTCCAAAAGTGTGTAGATCTAGACAATCATGCGAGAAGGGTGTTACACATGTCAACTACAAAGTGTTGTATCCTTGATAAGATCCTAATCTTCTCGAAGGTACAACCCTCGGATGGCATGTGTCAAAGATCCTACAGATAGCCTCATCGAGATATACATACCCTTAGGAGATTATTAAAGTTAAATTAATTTGGATTCCTAAAGGTAGATTTCAGCAACCCTGCCTTGACTCTAATCCAACTCTCCCTAAGTTCCTTTTCAAATCAGGTTCCATTAACCCTGCAGTAACTTCCTTAAATTAAGATTTCTTTCGATGTTGGCTAAACAAACAACCACCGAGAATTAAGGACAACAACCTCTCAAGTTTCATTCGAAGTCATTTAACTAATCTAGGAAGTGTAACAACCACCGAGGTTGTAACTTGGTAGACTTTATTAAATGAAGTCTAATGATTGTATTCATATCTCCCTTTTTGCTTACTTTTTAATAAGAGAGGAAGAGTCTTCCTCTTAAGTTCTAGGGTTTAACACACCCTTTATGTTCCCTACAAAGTTCATAGTTGTCATTGTAAGTTCGTCACACGTTACCTTAATAATATGAATTGTTTAGATAAGAACATTGATTATCTACAACTTATTTAGTTGCTTCACGTTTAGGAAAAAATACTCTAATTCCCTTTTTCCTACTTATCCAAGAACACTCATCAAAACATATAATTAACATGAAGAACATCAATAGAATAGGATTCCATTTATTTTACAAAAGTACAAGATAATTTACATAATCCATGCAAGTAAATTCTCATTCTATATTTCCTTTTCAAGCTTATGCATTTACAACTTATGCATTACAAACATACTGCATGACAACAGCCTTCATTCAAAAGAGAATAACTTTTGTTTTTAAGACAACTTAAAAATAGATCAAATTCTTCACAAGAACCAACTGAGATCAGCCAATGCATCATATAAGTTTTTTCCTTCTTTTATCACTTATGAAGTCCATCTGCAAAAATTGCTAGCACGGGTCAGTTCAATGAACTAAGCATGATAAGCACTAAGCCTTAAAATGAAGTGCATTCCACTAATTGTTCCAATAAAACAACCCTACTTTAATGAACAACAAGTAATTCATACTCCTCAAAGATAAGTAATATCAATAAAAAGAAGACCAATACTAAACAAAGTTTAACAAAAGAAGAACATAATATAATCTATATTACCTGTCCTATAAATTAAAGTATAATTGATTCCATCAATTATCTTTACCAAACAACAAAACATAACATATCATTGTTTCCAATCTACCAAATATAATACAACTCATATCTTTACTATAAGATACAAAAGTATTTACAACATATTCCCTCTTGGATGATTCATCTCACTTTCAAGTAAAGAAGAAAAGAAAGCATTCCATTTTCCAAAGTAAATAATCATCATCCAAGCTGAAACAGGTGTATATCATGATTTAAACAGTTCCTTTAAAGTAACTCTACTTTAAAATTTAACAAATTAAGGTATTCATCAAAAGCGATTTAAATAAAATAAATCCAAGGAGAAGTGATGGATTAACAGTCAACAACAAGTTACAATTTCATTTGCCAACCTAACTTCCATCGAAACATTGTAATAATGGAGTTCATACATAGTCCAAGGATAGTAAGTTTCACAGTGTATTCTGTCAAAGACTTAACAATATTTTATTGGACCAGAACAACCTGAAGAGAGCACACTAGCATTTTTCCTTCATAGAACACTTTACCATCCAACAATGAAGTTCCATCAATCCTTTCCATTACTATTCTCTTTTTAAACTTGATGATAAAATAGTGAAGTTCAAACACAGTTATGATGGATTTGAATCACAATTAAACTTTCAAGACCTAACATTCATTTACTGGACCCAACAAGAGGTAAGAAGTCTGAGTAAATGTTGAACACTCAAAACTTGCCAACAGCCTCGTAAATAGAACTATCTCAACAAGATATCACTACAAGAACTACAAAGTTGAGATTCCAAATAAAAACATCCAACAAGTTATTTTCAATCAATATCTTTAAGAGTTTATCTAATCAACCTACTAAGCGATGCTTCTAGTTTTCTCTTACATATGTAGTATATTAAAAAGATTATAAATCTAGAACCACACCATCCAAAAGTAATAAACTCCTTTTAAAAGATGAGATCAAACAAATAATACATTCGAGCAAAGACTCAATATACAAATCCGAACATAATGTACAACATAAGATCCCAAAAAGGGTCAAATCATTCAAATGCTTTCAACCAAGTTCGTGTAACAACATGTTTCCTTCCCAGTTTATAAAATAATCAAAAGATTATAATATCTAAACCAACACGTCATTCAGTGTCACCTTTTAAAATTACAAACACCAAGTAACAAAACAATTGTACAAGGATGTATCAAAATATTGCAATCTCAAATCCCTAAATACACTAGCATCATAAAGCTTGATCGAGTAAGAAGAAAATTCTTATAAAACAGCTTCATTCTATGAACAACTAGCTTCCATTTAATTTAGGATCCTTTCAAAACCAGCTTCCCATACCGAATGTAAGATACTTAACGAGTCTTGTCCAAACAACTATAAATAATGAAATTTAGGTTCATACGAACCTTCAAGATGTAATAGCTAAATAGTCACAAGAAATAGTTCACAACCACCATGCCTTAAGCGGCTATGAACATAGTACAAAATATCAAATATAACAAACCCAAGTTCAAGTTCGATCTTGTTCCAAAAAAATCAAGTTTGCATAGGATGAAACACAAACCTTAACCATATACTTGCTTTCTCCGGTGCATGCAAGTTTCAATAACAATCAGGTGTTTCTCATAAGAAGAAAATACAAAACTAAACCATATACTAGCTTATCCACAGTGCCTGCAAATTTCAATAACAGTCAATGCTTTTCGCAAGAAGAAATACAAAAATAAACCATATAAGGCTTATCCACAATGCCTATGAATTTCAATAACATCCAATGCTTTTCTCAAGAAGAAATACAAAACTAAACCATATATGATTTTTCCTATGCATGCAAACTTTGCAATGAAATAAAGTTCCCACAAGGTGATACAAAACAAGCCATTTGCTGATTTATTCACAGTCTAATTAACCATGAAATAAAACAATAACATCATAGATCAAATAATCTATAAAACGGTTACATCCACCGAAACAAGTTTCCAATCAAATAGCTCGAACTAGTTTGTGAGTTTCCATAAGTACTAGAGTTGCTTACCAGCTTGGGTATATAAAACACAATAGTTTGCAATACTAAACTCAATAAATATAGACAGATCTCTCAGTAACAAATAAAGACCAAAAAATATGTCAAAACCAAAAACAATTTCAAACCATTAAATAATCCAAACAAAGTGACCAGTGTTTTGTTCACACATGCATAGTTCCTTGGTGAAAAAGGCAATGCCAAACAAGCTTCCAATAGTGTAACATTCCCATGTTAAGACTTTAGAAACAAGGACCTTTTTTCTTGTATGATTAATGTTCTCTCGTCCTAAATACATAATTTAGAACACACATTTTATAACAATACTTCTTATAATAGATAACCATATGTAAAGTAATGACTCTTCTGAACAACTCGATCTATTCATTCCATGACTCGGTGAACTACCAATCCATTCATATGTCACATTGATTTTTGATTATTCTAATGAATACTTCATATTCTCGAGATATCTTACCCTATTCAGGTTCTCGAGTGATCTGTCCCAAGGAACCTAACTGAATATTTGTTACCATTATTCATCGGCATCACGATCCTTAGACAAGGTGACATAGGACAACGCAATCAGTAGCTTGTGATACTTTGGCCAAATATTTCTAACATTTATTCATTGATGGCATACTCATCAATCTAGAATACATCCTTCTCCCCACTCCATTGTTATCTAGAATTTCTTACACTAACTTATGTCAATCCCTCTCTCGAGGTTTAACTCTAGTCCAGGTTAACAACATAGGTCATGATATGATGTGGCTCACAGAGACTTAGGGTAAATTGGCATACTGGGACAACCTAGGTTAACCTCGTGTGCCAAGGTACCCTAAGTCCTAGAGGGCTACTTCATATCCTAACTATGATACTAACCATTCCTGTAGGGAAATCTTGATCAAGTTCAAAGGTGTGTAGATCTTGACGATCAATGTAGAAGGGTGTTGCCACATGTTAATTGCATTGTTGTATCCTCAAGAAGATCCTAATCTTCTTGAAGGTACAACTTTGTAGTTCATGTGTGTCAACATCCTACGGAACAACCTCATAAATATGTACATACCTCCAAGAGTTTACATATGTTAAGTTAAATTTTGGTTATAAGACGACATATTTCGGTAGCCCATCAAACCCCAAGTCCAACACTCTTTAAGTTCTTTTTACATTTCAGATTCATATAATCTTAATAACTTTAATTAACTTAAGATTGCTTCTAGATTTTTTAGTTTTAACCTAACAACCCGTTATCCAAAACAGGACAACAACAACTTATGTTCCTTTATTTTAAATAACTTAACCAATTAAGGAAGTGTAATGTTCCTACAAGGTAAACATATCAAACTTATTATAATTAACTCTTAATGATTAACAATCATATCTTCCTCTTTTATTTATATCATTACTAGAGAGGAAGGGTCTTCCTCTTCATAGTTACATTCTAGGTCTTAGCATGCCCTATAATGCCCTTTATAATTACAATAATTTTTATTATAGTTTTATTTCACATCACAAGATATAATGAATTACTTAGGAGAAAATGTTGTATTCTCGCCACTTATTTAATTTATGACTTACTTAGGAAATTTATCTAAATTCCTTTTATAATACCCATCAAGAACACACATCCAAACATATAGATAATAAGAAGAGTATCTTCCAAACAAGATAATTTACTCAATCTATGCAAGTAAATTCTCATCTTTCAATTCATTTACAACTTATGTATTTTAGGCATATTGTATGGCATCAGCTTTATTTAAAAGAAGGTAGCTTTTCTTTTTCAATACAAATTAAGAACAAATCGGAATTCTTATCAAGAATCAACATAGATCAGCGATTGCATCATATAAGTTTTTGCCTTCTCTTATCACTTACGAAATCCATCTCAGAATAATTGTTAGCACGGGTCCTGCTTCAAAGAACTCGAGCATGATAAGCACTAAGCCTTAAAAATGAAGCGCATTCCACTAATTTTTTCAATAAAACAACCCTACTTTAATGAACAACAAGTAATTCATACTCCCAAGCGTAAGTAATACCAATAAAAAGAAGAGCAATACAAAACATATTTTAACACAAAGAGGAACATGATATAAACTATAATACTTGTCCTATAAATTAAAGTATAATTGATTCCATCCAATATCTTTACCAAACAACAAAAACATATTATATCATTGTTTCCAATTTTACCAAATAAAATACAACACATATCTTTACTATAAGATACAAAAGTGTTTACAACATATTCCCTTTTGGATATTTCCCCTAACTTTCAAGTAAAGAAGAAAAGAAAGTATTCCATTGCCAAAGTACATAATCATCAATAAAGGCAATGAAACCGGTGTATGCCATGATTTAAACTATTCCTTTAAAGTAATTCTACTTTAAAATATAACAATATAATGTATTTATCAATAGATCCAAATGAAATAAATCCAAGGAGAAGTGATGGATTGACAGTCGTCTACAAGTTACAATTTCATTTTCCAATCTAACTTTAATCTCATTCCACTTCACTTCAGTCAAATGAAAAGTATACAAGTTTAATAAATGTTGTTTTCCCTTTTCAATAAGAATAGGAATCAGGAGGTTCTAATCAATGTACTTAACCCAATTGCATTATAGAAGGAATCTTACCAAAATATGATCCCAAACTCAAATCATTTCCTTCAACATAATAAAACAGTTTTACCTTCTCACATTCATACAGTTGAAGTTCATTCAAGAGTTCTAGGGAAAGAGAATAATGACCATTCCAAAGAAAGAGAGTACTAAAAACTATCTTCCTTTCTAAACCATCCCATTCTAATGCATAAATTTCTACTTTCCGTTAGAAATAATATAACAATAAATCTCATACAAAGTCCACGAATAGTAAGCTTCACAGAATATTTCTTAAAAGGCCTAACATTCTCCCATTGGTTCAGAACAGCCACAGATAAGAATAAATCATGCTAACATTGCCTATTTATAGAACCCAAAAATTCAACAATGTATTTTGACACATTCAAACAAGTTTAGATCGCAATCAATCTTCCAAGACATAACATACCCTTATTAGACCCAACAAGAGGTAAGAATCTGAGTAATTTCTAACACTTAAGACTTCCCAATAGTTTGGCAAAGTAGAACCATCTCAACGGTATGCCAACGCATCACTACCAGAACTATAAATTGGGTTTCCAACAAAAGGACAATATCAAACAACAAAAGAATAATATGTACAGTCCAGGACTCGTTTACAATTTTGGGTGTAATGCCAAGCATAAACGTCATCGAAGGATCAATACCATTCAAATACATGTAACCAAGTTAGGGTATCAACATGTTCCCTTAATAGTTACTAAATAATCAAAAAACATAATACTTGAACCAACACAATGTTCAGGTTTCTACTTCCATTAAGAACACCAAGTATTAAACAATGTGTATAGTGAAGGATATCAATATCACAACCACAATTACATAATATGCCAACATCGTAAGACTAGACTGAGAGTAGTGAAATTTTTGCATACAGTTTGAAATAAGAAGAAATGCTTCCATTCTTCATTAACATCCTATCAACCTTATTTCTGAACAAAACGGAATGTAAGATGCTTAGACAAAGCTCAAAAAGGATGACTCACATGTCAGGTTCATAAAGAATCTCCAAATACCATTAACGTGGTCAAAAGAACAAGATTCCACAAGCACCATGCCAAAGCGACTTGAGTTACAGTCAAGTTATCCAAAATAATAACAAACACAAGTTCCAAAATCAATCAAGTTCATAGAAACGAAATACAAACTAAACCCCATACTGCTTTTCCTATGCATGCAAGTTTCCATAACAGTCCATGTTTTTGCAAGGAGAAACATAGAAACCAACTATATATGGTTTATCCATGCATGCAAACTTTGCTACCATCAAAGTTCCACAAGGTAAAATACAAAACAACAAGACATATACAGGTTTACCTAAAGTGCACGCAAAACCTATTAACAAATAATGATTTTCTCAAGAGGAATACAATCCCGTATCATATATGGGTTTATTCATAGTCCATTTTACTATGGATCAAAACGCATGCTAAAAAAAAACCCCGAGAATCTCGGTTAATGTCCACTTTACTAAACATGTTTCCGAATCCGAATCTCGTACTTGCATACAAGTTTAATAAGATTGAAGTTCTTACCAGTTCGAATTCACAAGACACAACCAGTTCACCCAACAAACATTTCAAACCACTGAAGAAGCAAACAATGTTGCCATTTTTGTTTAAGTATTCATGGTTCCTTTATGAAAATAGCAGTGCAAAGAAATCTTCCATAGAATCATGAACACATAGATTCCAAAAACACAGAATGCAAGTTTTTCTTACAAACCCATCTATCAATTTACTAGCTAAGCATGAATGTGAAAAATTCAATAGAGCAAAGTTGTTTTAATGAAAACACTTAGAAGAAAGCAAGAGATTTTAACAATTAGGGCCTATCATGCCCGGTAGTAGTGTCACTGAAAAATTGAAGAAGACTTCTAGCTGATCTCGCTTCTTCCCTTCTTCTCCATGAAAGACCAAAACAAAAAAATGCTTCCTCCACATTTCATAATATACTCTCCATGAAACAAAAATAGATTTGAAACCTCATAAATAGCCATGCAATACAGTTTAACTACTGGTTCAAAAAACTAGAGTGCAAGTAGAATGAAAATAAAAAAGTGTGCAAATGAAACAGCAACCAAAAATCCATTGGCATGCCTACCAAAGCATTTTGAGCTCATCAAACAAGAAAATTAATTGCATTAATTTCCTGATTTCCTTCCCAATCTTCCTTTCCACCACCTACCAAACTGGCGAGTCCCAAATCAAATAAAACATGAATTTCCATTTCTAGTGATACTGCCACCTAGGCCTCCACCAACCAAACTAGCCCCTGCCAAAGTTAGTAGTCCGTAGGAATTTAAAAACCTTATCATCTTCTTAAATTCTTAGAAACTATCGCCAATGTACATGCAACCCCCTTTTAGTTCCCAATTCACATCCATTAGTTTAGGATAGGTTAGATTGCTTAGGTTAGATCTTAGGTAGGATTTACATTAGTACCTTAGGATGTAACACTAACCACTAACCTCCAACATAGGTCTTTAGCAATTAGGTTAGGTTCTAGTTTAATACTTAGCAACCCTTCTAACCTTTAGTATCAAGTTTAGGTTAGCAACAAAATTATATCAAGTAACATAGCTTAGGTAGGAATACTTTCACCTAGCTTAGGGTTCCGGAAGTCAATCCTCAATAGGATCTTGGATACCTTTCTCTTGTGTTGTGAACAGCTGCATTCCCATTATTATTAGCAATGACCTATCATGGTTGATCTTCAAGGACCCAAGCCATACAACCTACTAAATGGAAGTGCATTCACACAAAATTCAAAGAACTTGCAACAACAAAGTTCACCTAACGTGTAGCTTAACTCATGGAATTTCGATTTTACCATTCACTTGGATCACCGAAATTGATCCAAGGATGAGTTGGATAAAAGACAAGTTTACAACTCTTAAAATAGATTGGAAACAACCTTCCGTAACTAAAAACTTAATTCAAATAAGTCATACCAATTCGATCAAAGGAGCTTAAGAGAAGAAAAGATTTATCCATATCAAGCATGATTTCCAAAAATCAAGAACATATCCTTATGAGGAAAATCAAATATCAACACTTGAATGCAAATGAGGAAAATAACAATAGTCAAGGGTGTTACAAATAGAATCAAGTAAAACACAGCTTCAAAACCTAAAATATAAGTTTTACAAAACCCAAAATACAAGTTTTACAAAACCCATCAATAAATTTACCAGATAAAGCATGAATGCACAAAACTCATAAGAGCAAAGTTGTTTTAATGAAAATAGTTAGAGGAAAGTAAGATATTTTAATAGTTAGGGCCTATCATGCCTGATAGTGTCGCTGTAAAATTGAAGAAGACCTCTAGCTAAGCTTGCTTCTTCCCTTCTTCCACAATGCCTCATATGATCTCCACGAAACAAAAATAGATTTCAAACTTCCAAAATAGCCATGCAGTGTAGTTTAAACTGTTGTTTCAAAAACCAAAGCACATGAAGAGATAAAAATGGAGAGCATGCAAAATGAAACAACTAAACAAAAATCCATTAACATGCCTTCCAAAGCGGTTTGGGCTCATGAAACAAAGTTCATTAATTGCATTAATTCCATATCTCCTGCCCAATCTACCTTGCCATCGCCTACCAAGTCCGGTGAGTTCCCAATCAAAAGTAAAATGTGTTTCCATTTCTAGTGATACTGCCACCTAGGCCTCATGAACCCAACTAGACCCTGCCAAAGTTGGTAGTCCCGCATGTCCTCTCATCCTTATCAATAACATTAATGCATTAGGAACCATCACCCAATACTTGCGACCCCTTAGGTTCCCCTTCATGCCATTAGTTTAGGGTAGACTACTAGCTTAGGTTATATCTTAGGTATAAATAAATTTTATAACTTAGGATATAACACTAATGACTAACCCCAACATAGGTCCTTAGTAATTAGGTTAGATAACTCCACATAGGTAAGTAATCAAAAATACAATAGCTTTTAGAAACTAGGTTAGATCACTAAATAACCTTGTAGTGTTAGGTTCTAGTTTTTATACATAGCAACCCTTCTAACTCTTTAGTACTAGTTTAGGTTAGAAATAGAATTGTATCAAGTAACATAGCTTGGGTAGGAATACTTTCACCTAGCTTAGGATTCCGTAAGTCAATCCTCAATAGGGTCCTGGGTATCCCTTATGCCGTGTATAGGCTGTATGCCTATTTTATTAGCAATGACCTGTCTTGGTCGATCTTCAAAGACCCAAGCCAAACAACCTACTGAATGGAAGTTCATTCACATAGAAATCAAAGAACTTGCAACAACAAAGTTCAATCCAGCGTGTACCTTAACACATGGAATGTCAATTTTACCATTCATTCAATAGAGCAGTTTTAAAACATTCCTTGGATCACTGAAATTGATCCAAGGATGAGTCGGATAAAAAGACAAGTTTACAACTCTTAAACCAGAAGTGAAAAATGGATTCAGAGAAGTCATACCGGTTTGATCAAAGGATCTTAAGAGAAGAAAAATACTTATCCATATCAAGCATGATTTCCAATAACCTAAGAACATATCATATAAGGAAAATCACATATCAACACTTGAATGCAGAGGAAAATAACAACAATCAAGGGTGTTATAGTACATGAAATGATCCAAAGATAAAACAATTCTAACATAAAAAAATTTCTTGGAAAACTTCGGTGCAATCTAAATATTTATCCCTAATCTAACCTTCTTTATTCACACAATCAATAATTTATTAAAAATTATTGTTGCATTGATTGGATGGAAGAGTGCACTAAGGCATTTGAAATCAGAAATGATTCTTACTTTCACCCCCTACACTCAAGCCTCCTAGGTTAAACTGGTCCCTCATTCTATTTCTAGGGCCACGATGTCTCATTATCCTGCATGTTAGCTCAAGAATATGATGATAAGCATGAACGCGTAGTTTATTTTATCAATCAAATATTGATTAACTATGAGACACACTACACTCAACCGAAAAGGAGTGCCTAGCTATAGGGTTTGCAACAAAATAGTTGAGACATTATATGTTAAACCAGGAAATAAGAGTGATTTTCAAAACTGATCATTTGTGGAATTTTCTAATGCAAGGTTCACTATCTAAAAATGTCGGGCATTTTATAACACTAATGGGTGAATTTGAGTTGACCTTCATCAATAATAATTCTATAAAAGATAAATTATTATGGAGTGGTTAGCTGATAACCCAATAGATAGAGGTGACTTGGTTGATTTAGATTTTCCCGATGAGTGTATATACTATGTTTAAGTTAAGACCTCAATTCTTGTTTTCCCTTGGTACACTAACATAATCAATTTCAATATGGATAAGGCATACCCTAAAGGGGTGACATCTAGACAAAGCATAAGGCTACTCATTATAGCCACTAAGTACATGACTCTGAACAAGCGATCTATCTCAAAGCCTCTAATGGAATGTTATTAAGATGTGTTGATGAAGAAGAATCCAAGAAGAATATTTTTAATTGTATATTGGAGTATGTGGAGGTCACTTCATGGGCCACACCATTGCTCGGAAGATACATCGATGGGCTATTTTTGGCCAATGTTAGAACCATCGGAGGAATGAAAAAGATCTGGAGGGAATAGTTGAACATCAAAACATTGCACTCGACTAAAAATGATGTAGCTTCAAGATCGAAGCAAGAAATCACCCATGAGAGCAATGTGCATGCATTAAGGGATAAATGGCACAAAACCCATACTTTGTTCCATTCCACCATGTCATGCTCAAGATGAAATGGTATACATATAGTAGTGGGGTGGGTAACTCCCACAAAAATGTAGCCATCAAGAGGTGGGAGTTACATTCTTGGAATAACCAGTCAAATGTAACTCCTATGACACGTGTAAAGCCATAATGACACCCTAGGACACCTAAGCATAGTGAATCACCTATGTGGAGGAATCACATGTACATAAAATATGTGCATGGTAAATATCCTACACCAACACCCCCACTGAAGCATATCTTAGGTGGACACATAGATGAAAACAAGGAGAGGTGGGTCCTAGAAACAATCCTGATGAGGTACCCATGAACTAGAAGCTCTCAAAAAGTGGAGTAAAAGGAGAAAACCTAGTGGGAAAAACTCCCCCTAAAAGAGAGACAAGCCCACTCTCTAATCTAAGAAAGATGCCAAAGATGGGTCCTGGCCATAGACAAGCCTATAAAGGTACCCATGTACAAGGAGGAAATATCTTGGAAAGAAGAAGAAGAGAGAAGAAGAGGGAGACGAGAGGAATGTAGAAGATGTCATGGATGGATCTAAACTTGGCAGCTCTAGGAGGTCTCCCAAAAGAATGTCAATGATGAGATCCTCTGCCTCTGGATTGAAAAAGAGCCATCCATATTGAATTGTGTGCCTACCCTTAGGAAGGACATAAATGATGTGTTGGAAGTTTTCCCACTCTATGAAGGAAACTAAAGGAAGTAGCACAAAGAACTCTGAGTCTGGTCCATGAAAGTGTGACATAGGTCTAGCAAGTGAGTGCAAAGGAACCGAAGGTAATGTCACGAGTGCAAAACTGTCAGAGTGTGAAGAGTGAACACCCACAGAAAGGATGTCCAAGTGATGTGAAGGTAACAAAACCCCCACAACAGAAAAGGGATCCATAAGCAAGGGTGGATCAATTAAGGTCTCTGGAAAAGTGGAAGTGGTAAGAGTCCTAGAAGGGGCACTCCCAACAACAAAGATAATGAACTCCTCTGAAATACCTATAGATGGATGAGGAACCTATAGTACATCACAAGTGTACTCTATGAAAAGATGACTAAGGTCAGGTAGATACTCATCTCAATGAGGGGGCTCAACAAATAGAAGAGTGATGTCAGATAGGTATGAATCATCCAATGAAGGTAGAGGAGTGAAAGGGGCCTCATACACTGGAAGTTGAAAGGAGGTGGGTGTGATGACTGTATGAGACTGAATAGGAGACTTGCTTGATATTTGATGAGATGTGGGAAGTGTCAACACTCTCTAGAATAGTGAGAGAAGGAGGAGAAGAGTCCTCTATAGTATTCTCGATATCAGAATTGGGTGCATAATCTTCTTCATCAGAAGTAGAACCAATCAATTATTTTTTAGCAAAATTGCCATCACACGAAGAAGAGTAGACCACTAAATCAATAGCAGCAATGGCGGTAGTATGTGAAGGGTCTCCATAGAGGGACTGAAGAATGCTCCAGACACGGTGGGGTGGATCTGAGTCTGCCATGTGAAACTAGAGAGATATGGAGACATGCATCATCAAGTGACCAAAAACATGGTCACAAGTGTTGAGGAAGTCCTCCAGATAATGATGATCAGTGGGTGCAGAACTGGCCCAAGTAAGAAGGGTGAAAGACCCTCGTGAGTGAAGTAACATTCCATGGAAGCATGCCAAGCTGAATAGTTCTCTCTCCCGGTGAGAAGTGGCGGAGGCTGTAAAGTGATCCTACGATGCTCAAGTCTAGAAAGAGCACCCTCCATGATGTGGAAGAAAGAAGTGCAAGGTGCACAAAAGCAAGACATCAAACTCGGCCGATAATGCGTCTGCATGTAAAAGCCCAAGAGTACTAGTGAACCCCTAGAATGTGGCACTTTATAAAGTAGTGCATTTACAAAAATTTATAATGTCATCATGTAGTGTGTGAGAAATCATGCAACTTTGACTAAAGAAGCACTCAAAACTAAGTAGCGAGTCAAAAGTTATAGCAAGAAAACGATTCCCACAACTAATGGAAAATACCAATAAGCTTTGCAAACTAATTAAAAAAGTGCCCAAAATGGGTGCAAAGGGTGTCATGTGGGTACTCATTGGAAATGACATTAAATTTTAGGTAAGGTTTGTTTTTCTTGTGAGGGGGATTAGCCTCCTACCAACCCCGAACCTCGCCCTCCATCTTCGACACACGAATGAAGGACATAATTACAAGCAAGTAAAGGCCCTAAATTATTTCAATGCCATAATGAATGTTTTTAACCTTAAAACATTAAAAATGGGATTTTTTTAACCTCCAAACAATGTCTAAAAGGGATGGATTGGTACCCACATTATCAAGCCATGTGGATGCATTGAATTGTTGTGGGAAAGTAGATGTGACTCGTCGCAATTCAACATTCTTGAGTAGAAGAATGTTGCATGGACATGTGTACGAGTTATTGGAGAAATGATCAGTCTAAAGTGTAATGGATCACATGAATGGTTTACTGGTGGCTCACAACCTGGATTGGCCGAGCTATTAGGTATGTGTATGCTTGAGTGGGTGGAAGGAGTGAGCTAGTGGGGCAATGGTAGGATGGAAATGGTTGTGGGAGATTCTATGCAGAGATAACAATGTCAAGGAGATCTAAAAATTATCAACAGAGATCTGTTAGGGTCACTTAACCATGAACACCGAGAAAGGACCACATTTGAGCTAGGATTTACATGGATTCCATAGTAGAGTAATGACTCAATTTAGGGGGTAGTGCCAAGTATGAAAAAGCCATGAACAGGGTCAAACCGAGAAATATAAAAAAACATACGCACCAGTCACGGGATTGAAGCATGAGCTAGTCCAAAGCAAAGCGATGGCAAGTAAAAACATCCACACATAGGTATACCCGAGCCACTAGTTGAAAACCCAAATCATAGCTAGAACAAATGTAGGAGTGAACCAACAAGTTGGAGGAGTCGAGGTAAGGCCATGGTAAGAAAATCACAAAGTGGAAAAGCAAACCATGACCTTTGTAGAAGTAATATCCAGGAATCACAATGAACCAGAACTCATTGGAGGTTTCTAAGCTCTAACGTGAGAGAAATAGGTCAAAACAGAGGTTAGAAAAAAAAAAACTCCAAACACTTCACGCAATGCGGGTTGAAGCACCGGGTGGATTGTCGATGTTGAAGACCATGGCAATATAACCTACACAAGAGTGAAACCCGAGTTTCCAAAACAATACAGTTTGCAATAGCAATAGTTGTATAACTAAGGAAAAACATGCGAAGCACTAGGTGGAAGATAGAGTCAACACTTGAAACGAGCGGGTTGCAAAAAAAATAGACCAAGTGTTAAGACAATGCAACATTCAAGCCAAAAACCCAAGCTATCGAGGTAAATCAAGGCACGAGTTGAACAAATGAGCCCAACCAATGTAAAAAATGACAAGGCGAGTGATGAACCGAGCAGTGAGGGCAATGCATTGAGCTATCAATGAGGCACAACTCAAACCAGCACCCTTTTTTACTCTAATTTTTCCTGACCTTGTGCATGAAGTACCAACATACAACCACACAAACCAAGTACAAGAACCCCTTGAAAGAAAGCAAGTAGAGCACAAGGTAAAGTTGAGAACTTACACATGAAACTACAAAGCCATGAGTAGTAAGAAACCAAAGCGAGTGACATGGTTCCGATCCTCGAGCTCTGATACCATGTCAGAGGAATGACAAAGATCTGAGGGAATCTATAAGCATCAAAACATTGCACTCAACCGCAAAATGATGTAGCTTCAAGATCAAAGCAAGAAATCACCCATGAGAGCAATGTGCATGCATTAAGGGAAAAATGGCACAAAACCCATACTTTGTTCCATTCCACCATGTAATGCTCAAGATGAAATGGTGTACATATAGTAGTGGGGTGTGTAACTCCCCCAAAAATGTAGCCATCAAGAGGTGGGAGTTACATTCCTGGAATAGCCGAGTCAAATGTAACTCCTATGACACTCTATGACATATGTAAGGCCATAATGACACCCTAGGACACCTAAGCATAGTGAATCACCTATGTGGAGGAATCCCATGTACATAAAATATGTGCATGGTAAATATCCTACACCAACAAGAACATAATGTGGTGGAGTTTGTGTGTAGGTGCCATAAATGCCATGAGTTCTCCCATGAAATTCACATACCAACACAGCTCTGCAACCAATTGTGACACCATGGCCCTTTTCCAAGTAGGGCCTATATTTGAAATGGAAAATTTATCCTCATCAAATGATGATTATATCTTTATAATCACAACCACAAAGTATTTAGAAAATTGGGTAGAGCCCATGCCTCTTACCACTATCCAAAGTTCCGTGATCACCAAGTTCATTCTTAAGTAAATCATTTATAGATACGCTTTCCCATAGGTCATTATCTCTAATAATGGCATGTATTTCAAGAATGATGAAGTACGTGAACTATGTGAGAAATTCAAAATAAATCATCACATTACTTCTTTATATTACCCTCAGGCCAACAGATGGGCCAAGGCAACAAATAAGACATTAAAATCCATTCTCCTTAAAATTGTCAAGGAGAAAAATGGGATTGGCATTTAAAGTTATACCTAGCCTTATGGGCCTATCAAACATCGATAAGAACACCGATTGGGGAAACCCCCTTTTTCTTAGTATTCGGTGAAAATTTAGTTTTACCGCTTGATGTCAAAATACCTAGTCTTTACATCTCATTACAGGGAATTTTGGGAGAAGAATCCTATCGAGAGGTGTGACTCTCTCAATTATAAATTCTTGATGAAGCTAGGCTCAATGCCAAATAATGACACAAAGATTATGTTGATCAGATGTGCCAACATTACAAGAAGAGTGTCTACGAATGTGAAATATGTGAGGGAGATCTCATATAAAGGCTTGAAAACCAGATCAACAAAAATACTTGTTAATATAGGAAGTTCAAGCCCAAATGGTTGGGTCCATATTGAGTGATAAAAGACTATAAAAATGGGTCATTTCACCTATGTACACTAAAAAGTGAATCAGTCAACTCTCTTCACTTGAATAGGTATTAGGCGTGATTCACCCACATTTTCATATGTACATTACCGCATTTACATTGCATTATAATCTTCCTATCCATTTCGTTAAGTTATAGTCAAGGGATTTATTCGTATAGCAATTTATAAAAAAACTTCTCAAAATGTTGGCAAAACATTCAAATCATATCTCTTCTAGTCCTCATCATATCTTCAATTATTTCGAATCATTTCATCAATTCAAACAAGAAAATACAATCTTTGACAATAGTCATACAAGGGTCTCGCATTATTGGATCAACTTATAGTTTCTTCTAGATTAGGTTTCATTCCCTACGATCTGTTATAGAATCTTCATGGTGTCACATCTATCCCATATACACCTCTTTGGAAATAATAACGTGCTAAACATTTTTCCTAGAGAAACATGTCAAATGTAAGTCAACGGAAAAATTATATTTTACACATTTATTTTTCCTACCAACCTTCATTTTTGAGCCTGTGTCTCTTACTAGTGACGTAAGGTTGGGAAAGGAGATAATTTCCCTTACTCTCCTATGACTTGTCCATGGTGATGAGCTTATAATTCCTACTGGTAACATGGGACAAGGTGTAGGGGTCTCTTTGATAAATTAGAAAGTGAAAAAAGTTCATTCAAATACAATGAAATCATAAATCGAACAAAGTGAGTTAGATGTCTAAAATTCCAAAAGAGTTTAAAACTACAAAATAATATTTTGTCAACCAAGTGATCATATATGTCCAACTCTAGATAAATTGGAAAGAAATTCACACTTTAAACTATTTATAAAATTTTTGTAGAGTGAGGTTATAGGTTCCCAATTTATTTTTATCAAAATCTTATGTTTATCTCATCATTACTATTCAAAAACCTCTATAAATTTCACCCTCCCGATACTCAAAGTGTTGATCCTCATGTTGTACCACTTGTGTGGGGTTATGATTAGGTAATTTCATCCTTCTATAACATCACTCTATCATCATGTTTTTCCAAAACAATATGAAGTATCAAAAATTTCTTATAGAAACTAAAGTTTAACATTACAAAACATAAAAAGAAATCATTTTGTTAGCATTCATACCCATTACATACATTCTGAAAATTATACTAAAGAAGAAGTTCTAAACATCTATAATACACATATGAAATGAACCAAGAAGAAGTCAACTTAGATACAATGAATTAATAATCCAAAAAGAAGAGTCTATGTATATCATTATAAGTCAAGTTTTTGTACAATGCCATCATGCACTAGGTGTGGTAAAAATGCTTGCAATGAGCCCAAAATTTTAAAAAAGGTCATATAAATTCCCAAAAATGGAAACTAAGCAATAAAAGGCCCAATGGCCTATCAATTCGGCATGGGATCCCTAAGACGGCACCGTGCCTAGGACTCCTACTTATGGCTACGATAGTGAGAGTTCACCGAAAGGTGGGAGTACTCATGATGGTGTCTATTATATGTGGTATCACTACGAGAATGGGTCCACCTTATCAATCTCTTAGTAGTCTCATATGCGGAAACCCAAGTTCAAAGAGAAGTCATGATCTTTTGTTCCCTCCAGATAGGTGTAAACACGTCAAGATGTATGTCTACCAGACTAATAATGGTTTTCCCGTGTCCTTAGTCAGCTTGGTCTTTGTATTCCTTGAAGGGATCAACAAGGTGTCCATGCACACCTAGTGAATAAGATGTCACCACCCCTATGCATTCAATGAAATCAAAAGAGAAAAAAATGGTGAGTTAGAAAGCTACAAAAATAAAAAATAAATACCAACTAACATTTCTAGCTAACAAATTCAAGAGAAGAGTATCAACATACTCGGATCTCCCTACATCCATGTGGGGTCTACTGGTACATCCGAATCTTTTTTGTAGGTACTTGGTGTGCCTCATCTCCTCTTAAGGATATGCACTACGCAATGATGGACCCTTATCTCATCCCTCATCTTGAGGGATTAGATCCTATGAGACTAAGGTCTTGTTCTCTACTTCATCCTCTTGCTCCACTCTCAGTACATCTTGGGTATCATGCCACTCAGGTCACACTCCTCCTCCATGTGAGCTTCCTCACCAGTCTCACCACCCAATCCATCATCATTGGATATAAAATCCATCTCCTCATCACCCGAATTCTCTCTAGTATAATCTCTTATCTCCTCCTCAGAATTAAATTCCACATCTATAGGCTCATCATCCTCCTCGCTATGGGAAGGTGCAACCTCAATCTAGAGTAAAGGTGCATAAGTGGCATGATATTCCCATCGAGCATGAACTACTAACCTAACTATAATAGGAACTCTTGGAGTAACCACCGTCCAACCAAGATCCCCTCTAGGACCATTTCAGTCCTCCTTGACACTCCTATACATGGGTTCCATTGGGGGAAGCATGTCAATGTATGGAAGACTCGAATTGTTTAGAACTCAACCAAATGGGTAAATCTCATCCTTCCCTTCCTATCAACAAAATCACTAGTAGTGTTATATTCCATCACCGAAGTCCCCTCCTATCCTCACAATCCTGCCATGTCCTAGTATGGAGTGGCCACCATGTCTTATGTGATCAAGGAATCCACTAGCTGATGTGGTCTTCTCGAGAACTTACATTCTCATCAACTGTAGCCATGATGCACTCGGTCTGCATCGGTACTCCTTACCATAGGGGACAATTCACTCATACACCCAACTCATAACCAATGTAGGGTGGCTCAAAGACTATCCCTACAACCTGACAATCTAATATAAGTCATGATAAGTGCTACCGAGGATATCTTCCCCCAAATGTAGATACAACCATGAGCCTCAATATGTGAAATTATGGGAGCCTAGTAATATAACAATGTGACTCCTCCTTGATCCCTTATCAACCACAAAGCTAGAATACCCACAAGGGGATTGTAGATGGTGGGGATAGGAGAAGTGGCATCGATCAAACCTTCATTCCCTTCTTCAAACCGACCGAGACCACGACATCACCCATCTAAGTTGCCTTTGAGTCATTGAGCTCTAGACCATGTTCCCTCCATATTTAACTATATCGCTAGTATAAAAACTCCAAAAATATGGTACACATCCTCTAGGGTGATTGTCCACACATATCTAGCACCAAGAAACTAGAAGTTATTTTGGTCTCGCATCCCAATAATAAAAGAGGTCACACAGAATGTTACTAAGCAGGAGTAATGAGGGGCACACGAGTCTTGTCCTAGGTCAATAGATCTAGAACCTTTGGGAGCCAATAACACTCCCTCTCATGGCTTTATTTGTTGTATTCCTTCTTATTATGCATCCACCAAAATAGAAAAATAGTAAGTCGGTGATATATTTTTAGGAAAGCTCATCAAAAACATAGAAAAAAATCAACAATAAATTTAAAAATATTTAACACAAGGGTTTTTATTCTATTTAGAACCGCCACCCTATGCAAAGTGGAAGTTTTGTGACCACTCGCCTACTTAAGGTGATATTTCTTAAACTCCTCCATGATAGGGAAAAAGTACTTGTAACCACCGTCATGTTCAGGGTTGTGGTCCTGAATCATTTCGCCATATGACTACATGGCTCTAGAAATCTCCATAAAATTTAATAATACACCATTCTTTTAAAATAAAATGACTACCATATGGGCATCACCCCCGAAGACTAGTTTAACACAAGAATTTTTAAAATAACCCCCTACGCAAATATTTTCAAATTTTAACATTTTAAGTTTCAAAATAAACAAATGAGGAAAACTAACCTTAGACCGCGCGGGTCAATCTCCCGCTCACGAAGGCATGATCACGATCTCTCAATGGTCATTTTGGTTGTACTCTCATTGAAAATGGTCACCGTGGGCCCAGAGCTCAAAAATCACCAATCGAACGAGTACAAATGAATAGAAAAATAGGTTTGTTATGATATTTATATTTTTAATTAACTTCATTTTTAGTGTATATTTTCACATGGCTAGAGCGATAGTGCAGGTATATTTCTATATCCCCACATAAATGGTAAGTGATTTCATTGTTTTAATTTAGTATTTATTTTTTGATATTTCATCCATCTGCACTTGAGTCTTCTTGTTTGTTTTACAAGTAGTGAGATCTTGGTTAGACACATTTTGGCACATAGGTGTGTTAGGTATAACCTCTAACTCCCCATTTCAAGAATTCCATACTCATACTCTATGTTTTACACCTTTTGATGGCTAAGATGCTTCTCTCGAGGGGGAAATATATCCACACCCAAAATTACATGTGTGACATTTTCAGAAAATGGTTACAATATCCCTAATGAAAGTAATAATAATAATGGTAGGGTAGTATATTAAGCTATGTAAAAATAATTTTTATTTTCCATGAATAATTTTTGAGATATTTATGATAGTCTAGGAGGAGGTTGTGAAACATGGTTCAAGGCAAGTAAAATAGAAAAATTTCAAAGTGAAGTTGAAGGTGTTGTAGAAAGATTTGAAGCTTGAAATATTAGGAGCATGTATGGATAGTCACATGAAAATTAATGGAGCTTTCAAAACTTTTTGAGTGCATTAGGAAGTTTGCAAGCATGGTTGAGTAAGAACCATTGTCTTGAGAACTCATAGGGTAGTCTTGTAAGTAAGTGAAAGGTGAAGTTTAAAAACTTTATTTCTTTTCCTTATTGTTTCTAACAATGATGTGAGTATGTAGACGATGTGGAGAACTTAGTGATAAAGATGATAAGGTATATATCATGCTTGAATAAATAGATAGTTAGAACAATAGTTGACAAAGTGAGTAAGTTGAATAAGTGTTTATTTTTTTCATGGTTGAGTCATTTAAAGAGATGATTGACATTAGGAGGAAATTTCCTTGAAGATTGAAGATGGTAAAATGATTTTTAATGTCATTTTGAGTGATATTTAATAGGATTTGAGTATGTTTTTCAAGTTTTAGCCTTATAGGCTTATAATAAAGATCCTTGATGTAGAGATTGTTGTGGTTAAGTTAGTTGAAACTTCTTTTTACTTAGTATAAGCTTGATTTCAAATTTTTCTCTATATCAATATTGGTGACTTATCCCATGAGGATATGGGATTTTTCATTGCTAGAAGTATTAAGTTTGATGGAGTTTCTTTTGTATGCTTCATACAGGCATTCTCTAAGTCTATTGAAGAATCATTAAGTTGTGATTATAGAGATAAGTTATATTATGCCATGATAAGGTATGTATTCTATTTTTTCTACTTGAACTAGTATAATATGTTTGTCATTAAGAAGCCATGGGTTTATTTTTTTGTGTATGGTCTACTGTCATGTATAAGGATATTATAATTTGTATGATGCGTCATGATTATGTAAGATGATTCATGGAATGTAGCATTTAGATTGGAGCTAAAGAGTTAATTTTAAGGTATCATTTAGGTATGTTTGGTTGAAGAAGATGTGCTATAGTATCTTGATATGATGAGCTTGTTAAAATTATGTATCAAAGATTAATTTAATTAAGGGGAGATGTGAATTAGTTTTCAAGAACATGAGAAGAAAGAATGGATCAAGGAAGAGCTTGAATGAATTAAATTAAGTGTGGTATTATGTATGTATAAGTTTGTTGAAATTACTAAGATCATAAAGCATTTGTAATCATAACATGTGATAGGATTGTAGGTTTCCTCAATAGTTTCTAGTGTTAAAATAAATTTTGAGTTCTTTAATACCTCTCTTGTATCTAGATCGTGTACAAATATCATCATTGCAGAGGTTTTATAGAGCAAAGTGAGTTATGAAGAATAATTCTCTCTTAATTTGTATGACAATTTAGTTAGACAATAAAATTCTTAAGAGAGGATTGTTGCGTGATGATCATGTTGAAGGAATTATTTCAATAGATTACTCAATGTATGTTTGTTTCTTGGATTACTCTATAGATTATGACCATGTTAAAGGAAAAATTTGAGAAACATCTTAAGCAATAATGCATCAAGTAGTCTCATGAAGGTAAGGGTGTTCATGAACATTCCCGAGTTTTCATAGTAGATGTGTGCTAAAAAGTAGTATATCAAGTATTTCATGTAGTAGGATGAGTATCCAAGAAGATGAGTTTAGTATATTTAGATAATATAATGTTATGAAGAAGATCTATAATCTCTCCATGGTGTCACGAAAGTGTTCCTATTCTATGTTAAGATGTTATGTCTCTATTAAATTAAGGGAAGCCAGTAAGGTCTATTTTTAAAGTTATGTATGTGGTCATGCTCATAAAGGTTTTATAATAGGTAGTTTCTATGCCATGAAATGTTTTGAATAAGTCTTAGTGTGCTTGGGTATGCACTATGACATGTTTTGAATACTATAAGGGTTTCAAGAGACGCTTAGAAATATTGTAGACTTAGATAGCTATGTGATGAGGTTGTTTTCTTCGAATTTAAGAATTTCTATTTTCGTGATGGGAAGATCATTCTAAATTTGAACAAAAATCATGAAAGAAATAGAATTTTGGATACTATCCTTGAAGAAACTATTGTGCGGAGTTTGTCGAATCTAGGTTGTTCATTCCTAGGTCATGAAATAATATTTTTTTATTTCTATTAAAAAGTATAAATAAATCCATATGATGGTAAAAATGTACTAAAGTGAAGATTTATCCTAGGGGAGGTATAATTTTTTCAATTTTGTTTATTCTTGTAAGGGATGTATTTTGATTCATCATATTCATCTCTTTAATTTATAGTGCATCATGGAGATATGTTGTCAATGAAATAAATAAATAAGGTATGTGTTTTACATAGTAAAGTATGATGCACGATATTGAATGTGTCTACATTAGTCTGCATCAGATGTGTTTATGATCCCTATAAGTTATATTGTTATGTCAATAAGTCTTGTAAGTCAAGAAGACAAAAAGGTTTGTTTGCGTAGTGTCGAGATAGATGTGAAAAGATGAGTATGTGATAAAATATGATTGGAAGATTGATAAATTTTTGCATAAGGATATGATATGCTTGATTTTGTTTGTTTGAAAAATCAAAAGGCTGAAGATTGGGATTGAAAATATAACATATATCTAAGATAGATTAGAATGAGCATAGAGAGATATTACATGAGTTTCATGGAGAAAAATTGTATGTCAAATATGGATATAAATGAGGTTGTGTTACTAGAAGATTTATATCTATAATGAAAAGTTTTATAGAAGTATATGACTCAAGCGTAGTCATAAATTAGTGTACAAGAGAATCAAAATATGCATAGTTGAAGAATGAAGTTGATCTGTGTAGTTGTCCATGTTATGTGATTCTTTATCTCTATATATAATTCTTTATGGAGTTTCAGAAGTGGTATGAGATTTGTTGAATATGATTTTCAATGTTGGTCATTTTAAGATTGAGGTTTCAAGGTCTAAGTGAGTCTATCTAGTTTCTAAGACAAGACAACATGATAACACTTAGATGGTTATGGGTATGGCCTATAGGATGAAAAAGTTAAATCTTAGAAGTACGGTCTTCGATTTGAGTGTCAAAGATAATTTTAGATGTGCACCACAATGACATGACATTATTACAGTATTACAAGAAAAAAATAGTGATAAAATATTATAGGGTAATCTAAGGTGTTTCAAGTGTTATTGGTATGATACAAATAATATAATATTCTTGGTGCATTAAAGAATATTAATAAGTGTAAAGGTGACTCAAAAAGGTCTTTAGTTGAGTAGGTATGAGATGTTTGAAATTAAGACAAGAATATTTACAATTGTTAGTTGATTAAGAATGTGACAGACCTATTTCAATATGTATGAAACCGAGCTATAAAGCATGATCTAGGGGGTGACAATTTGATAGATTGTACTAATTAAAAAGAGGTGTGAAATAGATTCTACATGGTGTTTTTAATATATAAAAGCATGCATGATCTCATGGGAGATGAGTTCAATCAAGTATACTAAAGCATATCCAATGAGTAGTCATAAAAAGGTACAGATCTTGGAGAAAGTCTACTGACAAAGGTATGAGCCTAATAAAGCTATTTGTTTCAATTGGTTGTTCAAGTATGACTTAATTATTTTCATCTTTTCAGGAGAATTATTTAAAGGTATGAACATACTTTTTTGTCATCTCATGAAAATTTTACTAGTTGTCTATTATATTTTACTTTTTATATGTTGTGAGAGCTTGTTCAATGACTTATCCTATGATTCTATAAGTTGTGGTTGAATAAGGTATGCAATAAATTAAATATGAATCCAAAATGAGAAGTATATGTTCTGAGGTAGCAACGAAGATGTTGGATAGGTCCATGGATCATTTGTTTTTCTTGACTTCAAACAAGTGACTACACATTTGTGGTGGTTTTCTTGCATGTAAGTAATTTAATGTGTATTGTTTTTGTTGTCCTCATTTCAAGGTTTGATATTATCCTTTTTCATATTTGTCAAATGGCGAGAGTAAACTCAAAAACATGAAAAGAGGTTTAAATTTACTTGCATGGTTGTTTTTCATTAATGTTTCTGAAGATGGTTTCCATCAATGACAAATGAAGTATATTGTTGGGAATTGTGTCGTGTTTTTGTTATTGATGTCAAGTAACATTGATGTAAAAGGGATTCTAGTGGAATGTTGAGTTTTTATTGAGTCATCTTGAGGTGTCTAGTGGAATGAAGAAGTGGCATGATGCATATGAATGGTTATTTTGTGGTTCTCGTAAGCTAGGTGTTGTAATTTGGCTTCAAACATTTTATGAAGGTTACCACATGGTCTAACATGTTTAGGGGATTTGTTTAAGGTGTTATATTTTCTACAAGGTGGTAAAAGGTTTTTTCATGAGAAGTATACGTTAATACATACTATTTTAGGCATAGTGATAGACCTATTTCAAACAAGATGATGTGATAGCATGAGTTATGTGGCATGGAAGTATAATGTGAGTATTTAAGGAGTATTTTTCCTTTGTATAACAAATGTAAATGATGTACAAGGTAAAAATTTATGTGTTTTTTTCATGTTTAAGGTAATAAGAAGTAAGTTCTACAAGATAAGAAAATAAAAATATAGGTAATTTAATGTGTATGTTGATTTTTTTAGGTTATTGTACACACCCAAAAATTGCATGTCCGACATTTTCTGGAAAATGGTTATAAGATCCCAAATGAAATCATATCCTTTAAAAGGTGTTAGAGTTCTAAAACCCATTCACAGGTCTTCATTTGTATCCTATACATACTTACTTAACCCTCACATGCTTTTTCTTAACTTCTTGGTACATTTAAGAGTAGTTTTGGCATTTAGTGTTAAAACCTCTACCCTTCATAGGTGATGGTTTTCAAACCACCTCCCAGGGAAGGGTGGCGGTCCTCAATCCGCCACCCCATAAAAGGTGGAAGTGCTATATAAATTTTCTAGAGAGTTCACTCATGTTTTGACTCTACACTATCTAACTTTACTTGCATTTTTAGATGTTTTCTTTTCTATTTTAGACGATTCCAAGGCCCAAATTACTCATGGCAATATATTATTGCACTTCTATTTGTGATCGATGGTTCTTAGTAGTTTTAATTCCCTCTTCACTTTTGTTATGTCCTACTTTTTCAATTGTTGGTCATCAAAAAGGACTTCAAAGAGAACAACAAATGGGACAAGAAGTCCCTCCTCTTTAGTGGGAGAGGTTCCCTTATTCAAAAGAAAAATTATTTACATATGTACAGAGCATAGTTTTAGTATGGAACTTGGATATCATGAAAGCATTTTGAACAATATATCATCAATCACAAAAGTACAGAGGAACAAGACGTGGAAATAAGTAGAAAAGAATTCTTCAGAATTATAAATGGCAAAATAATTCCTCAAGCAAGATGAAATTTAAAAAGACACATAGTTCTATAAATAACATCTATAAGAATAAAAAGCTTCTTGGCATAATGCGTATAAATAATTTCTTGCAAGGAGAGGACTACACCTAAGGTCTCATCATGGAGGTGGCAATGGATATCCTTAAAAGTAGATACCACCAAAGTCTTGAAGGCCTCACCCTTTTGCCAGCTATTTCTCAATTCTCCCAAAGCCTCCTCCAGCACCTTGATTTTCCATTCCACACTATATACCCATGATTTTGACAAATTATCTTTTGCATCATCAAATACCTTGCTTGCCATTAAAATATTTTCATTAGCCTACCCCATAAGGAGAAGGTCTACTATACAAATACTCCGCAGTTTGAGATATTTATCTATATTTCCAATGGTGGACGATAGTTTCAAGTGCAAATTATTTACCTTCTCATTGAGTTTGAAGGCTTCACTAATGAAATTCAACCCCGCAACAAGAATATCATCCACCATGGCCTCCATATCCCTTCCATAGATGGAATATTTGTGTATATATTTGATACTATGGACTTCATATTGGCCGAGGATCACGGTGGTGGAAAAGTAGTCACCGGGTGAGTTCTAAAAATTTGTCTTTAGACATGACTTTATGAAACCTCTGCAAAGAACTCCGAGCCTCGCTTCTTCCATCTGCTCTATAGTTTTTTTCCTTTTCCACTCTCCCAATGACCCTAGTGACTTTTTCCCAAGATTGTGAGTCTCACCTTCATGGGTGGATTCTCCCATGGGGATCCTTGAGAGCTCTAGATCAGACACTTGCAAATCCTTCTCCGGCTTGTCAACCCCGGGCTTGGGCTATCTCCAAGAATTTTTGGCCCCGAGCATTAGATACTATTCTAGAGGTGGTCTTGGCCTTATCGGCAGGAGTAAGAGGGGTAGTGCCCAATAAGGCCGCCACAACATCAAAATTAGGTCTCGAGATTCGAGAGGAAGACTTTCTTTTCCTACTATCAACGAAAGGCTATACCCATGCAAAAGAGGAGGAGGAAGAAGAAGGCGGGGAAAGAGGACCAAGAGAAAGAGAACTCATGGCACTCAAAGTGTGCACTATTTTTGCCTCCAGTTGAGATATGAGTGGGGCGCCTGGGGCTTCCGGTACAGAGGAGTCAATGGTGCTCTGAAGCTCAAGTGCTTTGAACTTCCTTCTCTTTATCCGTTGGGGCTTCGGAGCGCTACGAGACTCCACACTTCACTCTCTTCACTTTCACTGAGAATAATAATGTTCTCTAGACCTGAGGGAAATTTTGAATGCTTCATCAGGGATCTTCTTCAACAGGCTCCTTCTTGACTTCCTTGATTTTCTTTTGATATACTTGGGTGGATGAGGAAGGAGTGGAGGATGTAGGACCTTTAGTTGATGAGGCAGGAGGGGTCTGCATAAGTGCTTCCGAACTGGGTGTCAATGCCTCCTTCCTTGGTGTTGAAGTATCCTTAGAGGAGGACTCACCTAAATGCCTTCTAAGCTCATGAACTCTCCTGTCAAACCAGATTTTGGTTCTTACTAAGATAGGGGCTAGGATTTTAGCTAGATCATCCTTCTCCTTTTTGAACCAATCCAAATCCTCCAAGGGAGTGTGCTTGATCAAGGTGTCATATTCATATGAAAAAGGTCAAATTGTCATCCTAAAGCCCTTCAAGAACTTGGTACAAGTTAAGCTCTTGAATCAATTGAAGAGAAAACCTGCTATAATGTCTCCTCCTTGCCTCAAAATCATCAGCACAGTCAGCCCAATAGTCTTCTATGTCTACCCTATGATGATAATTTATTATGAGGTTCTACTCAATAAATTTATTCAAGTCAAAACAAGTTCTTGCCTCCGAAGAAATGGATAGTGATGGGATCCCGTGCTCTCTCTATGTTTTGTGCATCCAGAGCCATCTTGCAGGTGTAGTTTCCCAAAGATATGGGGAAGTGCAGACCAATGATTTTCTTATCCCTACAGTTCTGTGTAACTTGTCTAATTTCCTGCATATCTCTATCAAGGCCATTTTATCATTACAAAACATAGGGAGCTTGAGAGGGGTGCTCTCATAGCCTGCTAGCCTGATATAGGATAATTTTCTGAACTAGATGAAGTAGGCACTGTACTTCAATATTAGGCTCATGGCTTCATCATAGAACCTCCTCGCCATGGCACTCTCTAGAATTCTTTCAATGTACATGGTGAAACCATCATTCACCCTCTTGAAGTTACGATTGCTAGTGTCCAGTGCGAATTAAGGATAGTAAGCATATATAGGGTCACCTTTATGAGCATCAATGTATGTGAATCCAAACCATTTCCTCGATGCTACTAAGGTATGTCATCACCAATCCGCACTATGATAATTGTTCACCAGAACTCCTCGTATGATTATTTACTAATGCACACCTTTAGTTTGGTGGATGTAACTGAAACAAAACAACAACCGAACACAAGAATACCATCGACTATGATAAGACTAATGATGACAAATCTAAAATATCAAAGTAAATTATAATATTAACATGAAATTGTTACAATCTCACCCATGAGGTACTTCAACAAGACTATGGGAGAAACTTACAAAATTACACCTCTCGATGGCTTCTTCAACACACCTTTAACTCGATGGCTTCCTTTGCACACTTCCTACAATATTTCTCACTACTTCTTTCTATGCTAAATGAGGGGGTGGCCTCTCTATTTATAGAACTTCCAGCTTATCCATCCTATCTCTAAGATAGGATAAGAAATCCTCTCCTGACGAATCATATTCCATACCTTAACTCTTATCTACATGTAAGCTTATCTCTTAAGATAAGATAAACCTTATCATTTTACATGGGTTCCACATTTTTAGACTTTTTACAAATAAAATACACAAAATATTTATGACCTCACTCCTTGTCCTTATTACCAATATAATATTTCTAATTCCTAATCATGTAGACCCTACTTCTAATTACCCAAACTTTGACATTTTAACATTACCGGACCACTTACGACAAATATTTACTTTTTACAACATTCCTATTGTACTTTGACATTACATCGTACTCTACATTATCATGGCAACACCATAATGACGGCGCCGTTATCTTCTATCGACGCTACTACTAATTATACTTAACAACATCCTATTCCTAATACATACATTAATGAAATAGAAATTATGGAGGAAAATTTTAGTGTCGACATCTTCCTCTTCCTAGCTTCTACTCCGTCCTCCTGAGTAGACTATTCTCGGTGCTTGGAAAATCTTCAACTTGTCGTGGTTGACCCATTTCGTAATGGGAGTGCCATTCAATTCCTCCAAATCAGACGTACCATTTTCATGCACAAATGCTATTTTGTAGGGCCCCATCCATTTTGGAAGAAATTTTCTCTATCTTCTTTTTTTTGTATCTCGAATCATATACTAGACCAAGTCATTCACATGAAATGGAGACCATCGGATCTTTTGATCAAAGTATTCCTTCGCTTCATTTTCTTCTTATGGCTTGTATCCTTTGCTATTTCCTCATTTCCTCTAGCAAATGAAGATGTACCAACCTTTCTTTTTATCAATCACTTTCATCCATCCTTTCATTTTTCATAACTCTCACAGGGGAATATCAAACTCAATAGAAGAATCGGATCAATGCCATAGGCCAACCGAAATGGGGAGTATCCTGTTGCTGACTTTGATGTTGCCCTATATGCCCACAATGCTGCATGAATCCTCTTATCCCATTTATGTACTGCAAGGCTGCATCTTTTGCTAGAATTTAACACAACACAAAATTGGTTCATTCCACCTGTCCATTTGTGTACTTGGCTTGTATGTTGTTGCCTTCCCGTGCTTAATAGAAAATTTATTGACTAGGGCTTCTACCACCTCATTAATGAAGTGGCTTCCTTGATCTGTTACAATTTCTAATGGACAACCAAATCTGGTGACAATGTGTTCATATATGAACCTTGCCACTTCATCCGTGGAAGTTGTTTTCAATGGCCTAGCTTCAACCCACTTGGTTAAATAATCACTGTGGCAACTACAATATACTTATTTTGGTATGATGTAGTTGAAGTGGACCTACAATGTCTATTCCCCACTTTTCAAAGGTACCAAGGGGAAAAATAGGACATAATGGAGCTGATGAAGTCTTATGGTTACCATGTGTTTGACAAATATCATATGTCTTACAATAATTATAACAATCTTTAAAAAGTGGGCGCTGATAACTCGTGTATCCAAGATCCTTCTTGCTGTAAGTTGTCTAGAGAAGTGCCCTCCACATGTACCATTGTGGAATTCTTCTAGCAGCTCCTTTCCTTGATCACGTCCAACCGCCTCTTGTCTGCTCCATCGTGTCCTATTCAAATAATGCTCCATGCATAATAGAATATGGACGACTAGCTTGAGTAATCTTTCTCTTAGTATTTGCATTGGCACCATCAGAAACTTGAATTCATTCAGATAATTCCAAATATCTATGTATTCACTAGGGATTGTGTCAAGGGAGAACAATGCTGCATCGGGAAAATCATCATCATCACAAGATGATCCTAAACCATCATAGGCTCGAGAGAGTGCATCTGCATTGACATGCTTCTTTCCTGGCCTATCTATAATATCAAATTCAAATTCTTGTAGCAAAATTATCCATCTTGCTATCCTCCCTGATGGGTTAGGCTTATTGACAATATATTTCAGAGCCTGATGATCTGTTACAACTATAAATTTCTACCCTAGCAAGTAATTTCTAAACTTCTTTACAGCAAAAATGATAGCCAGAGCCTCTTTTTCAGTTACAGTATAGTTTACCTCAGCACTACTCATTTGTCTGCTCCCAAAGTAAATTGGATGTTCATTCCCATTTTCATCCTTTTGGCTCAAAGTACTTCCTAGTGCTGCATCTGAGGCATCAGTGTACACAATGAATGGCTTGCTCCAATCTGATTCTTCAAAATACAGTGAAGACACTGTGGCTTCCTTCAATTGTCCAAAATCTTCATGCGCCTTATTTCCTGGTTCATAAGTAACATCCTTCTTCAAGAACTCAAGGTTAGTGGTCATGCAATCTTTGAGAAATTCTTGATGAACCTTCTATAAGAACCCACATGGCCTAAAAATGATCTCAACTTACTTCTATTCATAGGAAATGGTAAATCTTTGATTTTTGAAACTTTATCGTGATCGCACTAATACCATCTCTGGATACAACATGCCCTAACAAAACGCCTTTAGAACATCCAAAGACACACTTTGTAGGGTTTAGTGAGGCTTGTGCTTCATCTAACCTTTGAAATGCTGTCTCCATCTCAGTGCAGTGGTCCAACTTGCTCCCATAGATGCAAAAATCATCCGTAAATACTCGATGAAGGTCCCAATGTAGGGTTCAAACACCCTATTCATCAAACGCTGGAATGTTGCTTTGAGCATTACACAATCCAAAAGGCATAACTCTATAGGCAAACGCTCCCAAGGAGTGGTGAACATGGTCTTCACTGATCTTTCTCTGCTATACGAACTTGGTTGTAGAGCCGCTATATCCATCAAAGAAACTATAGCACTCTGCCAACTACTTCGGCCCAAGATCTAATATCAAAATGGAAGAGGGTAATGATCCTTCTTTGTTGCCTTATTGAGCTTCCCGTAATCAACACAAATACGTAGCTTCCCATTCTTTTTTATTGAGATCACAATGGGAGAAACCCATTCTCGAATTCTCCACAACAAATATGAATCCCGCATCAAGCAACTTATCTATTTCTTCTTTTGCTCTTGGAAAAATTAGGATTCATTCTATATGGGCTTAATGGGCACCATCTACCACTCAATACAATGTTCTACCCAACTTACTTGACAGAGTTCCTTGTAATCAAAAGTGAATAGGTGTATGTACCTTCGAAAGAGCCGGAGGTAGGATTCCTTCTCACTCTCCATCACAAAGATCACCAATCTTTATTTGTTGAGACGATCATCAACTTCTTCTTCAGATAATTTTATGGGGTCATGAGTTGGTGTGACTGGCAGGATATCCATGACTGAAACATCCACCTCGCTTTCTTCATCTTCAGTGTCCACTTCACTGGTACTAGAGTAATAAGAGGATGTCCAATCATTAGTTTCATCACTTGAATCCATAGGTTCTGCTTTATGATGTCGAGGGATCACGTTTATCTTCACCCTCTCTCTACCACGTCCAAGTGTCATGAAACCTTCATTCCAGTAGTTTCTTGCATGAACTCTCCTTAGCCATGGTCTTCCTAGTAGCATTGGGTACAACAGTACCATTTTTCATCACCTGAAAGTCTACCACACATACAACACCCATAACAGATATTTCCACATTTGAAACTACACCTTCTGGTTTAGTTTTTCCTTTATTTAATGACCTTAACATAAGTGTTGAGGGGCGATCAATTTTTAAACCCAACATATTCATTAGGTACTCTTCATTACATTAATCGCAGCACCTCCATCAACTAAGACATCATGAATTGAAATACCATTACATAATACCTCACTTGTGGAGCATAGGGATCTGCCTCTGGCCTCTAAAATAGGGACCTCAACCTCCTTCCTTCTTCGAGCATTGAGTCCACCTCGCAACTCCCGCCTCTTCTCGAAGACATAGCCAAGAGTTGACCATATGTAATATTTGCAGCCTTTTGACAGATCTTCCAAGATGGAGTATGGTCCTTGCCTCGTGAAATCGTAAAAATCCCGCACACCCAACTTTCTTCTCCTATGTTTCTTACTAGTTTCTCCTTTCATTTTCTTAGGATCATTTCCATCTTGATTATCTTTTTTTTTCTTTTTTTTGTTACAAACACATCTACTTCATTATTTCTACTTATCTACTACATCAAGAGAATTCACAAGTTCTTTTCCTTTATCATTATCTCTTGTACTGCATGTAGAAGCTCTATCTCGACAATTATACTTATAATGACCCTTTTATAACAACCATAACAAACAACTTCTCAAATATTTCTTTTGACCTCTACCTCCTCCCCGAGAACTAAATTCCTTTCCTTGAAGAAGATTAATAGTTAACTCGCCCATCTTCCTAAGCAGATCTTCATACTCGGTAGATGTACTAGGAGAAATATTTGTGCTCACCTGGGAGTGGTTGGGATTTTGGACCAAAGGTGCTGGTGTAGGCTCTACTTTAACAACAATTTCTTTGGGCTCCTCTTCCATGCTTTCTTCTTGCCTTCTTGCAATCTCCTTTGCTTGTTCAATGGTAGCTGGGCGGTCATACTTCACTCATTGTCTGATCTCTGGCTTCATCCCAAGAATGAAGTGCTTACAGAGGAGATTATCCACGCCATTCATCAACCCATCCGCTAGTCCTTCCTTCCGGATCTAGGCATCGAGCTTCCTCCTTAGCTCTAGAACACGAGCATGATAATCCCTTATCTTCTCCTTCTCTCCTTGGGCTAGCTTTGTGATCTCGATCATGAGATCTGCATATTTCTGTTGTTCACCAAATTCTTCAAGAAAACTTTTAGTTAATAAATCCCATGAATTTTTCACATTATCACCTAGTGTTTCAAACCACCTAAGTGTTGAACCATCCAAAAAGGTAGGAAAAAATTCAGTCCATTGTTCCCTTCTTATGAGGCCATTACAAATACAAGATCGCTTAAACTCTTGAATGAAAGAAGAAGCATCTTCATTAGATTGAGCTGAAAAAACAGGAATCTTTCCCATTTTCAAAAGTAACCACCATGAAATACCAACCCACAAGTACAATCAACAAGACTTATGTGCACAAATAATTGGAATTACTATAGAAATGACCACGGTAAACTATGGTAAAACTTGACTTACTACGGTAAAAACTGATTTTACTGTGGTAAACACTATTCACGGTAAAAAGTGAAGTTACTGCGGTAAATACTATTCATGGTAAAAAGTGACTTTACTGTGATAAATACTATTCACAGCAAAAATGACTTTATCATGGTAACTACTATTCACGGTAAAAATGACTTTACCATGGTAACTACTATGCACAGTAAAAACAAGGTTATCCTCCAATTGATTTTTGACTAAGTGGGAATATCTCTCCAGAAAATCCACCAACGAGGAATGGTCCCGGCAATGGAACCAAAATGTCATCACCAATCCGGCACTATGATAATTCTTCACCGAACTCCTCATGCTATGATTATTTACTAATGCACAGCCTTTAGTTTGGTGGATGTAATCTGGAAACAAAACAACAACCGAACACAAGGATACCATCGACTATGATAAGATGGAATGATGACAAATCTGAAATATCAAAGTAAATTATAATATTAGCATGAAATTGTTACAATCTCACCCATGAGGTACTTCAACAAGACTATGGGAGAAACTTTACAATTACACCTCTCGATGGCTTCTTCAACACACCTTTAACTGATGGCTTCCTTTCGCACACTTCCTACAATATTTCTCACTACTTCTTTCTATGCTAAATGAGGAGGGGTGGCCTCTCTATTTATAGAACTTCCATGCTTATCCATCCTATCTCTAAGATAGGATAAGAAATCCTCTCCCACGAATCATATTCCATACCTTAACTCTTATCTGTACATGTAAGCTTATCTCTTAAGATAAGATAAACCTTATCATTTTACATGGGTTCCACATTTTTAGACTTTTTACAAATAAAATACACAAAATATTTATGACCTCACTCCTTGTCCTTATTACCAATATAATATTTCTAATTCCTAATCATGTAGACCCTACTTCTCTAATTACCCAAACTTTGACATTTTAACATTACCGGACCACTTACGACAAATATTTACTTTTTACAACATTCCTATTGTACTTTGACTATTACCGTACTCCACATTATTGGCGACACCGTACTGATGACGCCGTTATCTTCTATCAGACGCTACTACTAATTATACTTAACAACATCCTATTCCTAATACATACATTAATGAAATAGAAATTATGGAGGAAAATTTTAGTGTCGACAGTATACATCGATATGAAGTCATGTAAAACTTCTTAGTTTGTTGTACATTAGGCAAATTGCTCGCTAAGTTCATACCGATGATTCATGCTCAGCTTGATATTCCCGAGTTCCTTCACACACCATGTTGATAAGTGGGAACATCCGTAAATGGAACTCGTTGGTAGAGGTAAGCCCATGACCCAAGCTAATAGGATTATAAAATATGACAGCTTCCTCATTGAAATCAGCATGAAACAAAGCTTTGACAGATGGGATGCCCCCTTTTAGGGTGTTTAAGCCAAGACTTCACCACCCTTTCCTTGTATTTTTCACTATCCCGGTCGAAGAGGGCCTCGTGCCTAGTTCCGAGAGATTACTATAGAATTGTTCATTTCAGAACCCTTAGGGTAGTGCCAATGGCAGCAAGCAGATCAATCTTGCAATGAGCACCCCATGAAAATTTGTTAGTTCGCTTGAGTCGGGATTGAAATGAGCCCCGCAGTGAGTACCATGTCTCGCACATTGCACCGAGATCGGGAAACTAGCAAAGCAAATGCCAAGCCACTATCGTGAATCATTTGTTCCATAGGAGAGAGGTTTGAGTCCTGTCATCCTAGTCTAGAAATCTCCAAAGTCCAGTGACGAACTTCACCGTCCCGATATCAAGAACAACAGACTCGAGTGGTGAAACTTGCTCCCGACCATGGAATTTTATCTTCATGTTGATAGCAATTCAAAAACAAAGTCAAAGTTTGAACTCTTAATGAAATTGCAGGGGGGAATGGGTATGCACACGTAAATTTCAATTGTGAGGGTATGAGCAATTGATAGTAAGAAAGCAGTGTGCAAAAATGCGTAGGGGGTAGATTTTTAAATAGCCATTTAAGAGAGAGAAAGGTAATAAATGTGCATTAAATACACATCTACCAACTTAAAAATCAAGATATTCAGAAGAGAGGGAAAATTAGCCTGATGGCCTTTCGCTCATTCGGGACACGCAGATGTGAAAGAGTGACTCGACCGATGCGGTGACGTGGGAAAAGAATGCACAAATGTTTTCAGGACATGAGGGACAAAAGTACGTGAAGTGCGCAATGTGGCCAATGCAGGTGAAAGGTGAACATTGAGCCTGAGCAAACTTGTGTTATTTGGAACAAAAAGTTTCGACAGTGCCCATGAGAAAACAAACTTTCGTGTAAAGCGCCGAACGGAAAATAGGGAGCTCGAATGAACTTGGGACATCTCGGGACAAAAATGTCACGATGACCCACAAATCACACAAAGTGACCCAAAATGCAGATTTTTTCCAACTTTTGACTTTTCCCTTTACCAGAACAACAGAAAAGGCGTTTAACTCAAAAAATTTCAATTTTGAACTTCTCAAAAGAGGGGAAATTTTGAGAGGACAACAGCTACCAAATGGCTTCAACCATTTCCTAGCTAAATTCCTATAAATATCATGCTTGTTTGCAAGAAAGACCTGGAGAAGAATTTGTATCCTTGCCACCGTTAAATTTTTTGTCTTCTTGCTGAAATTGCTAAAGCCTAATCACATATCAATTGATCTTTCCTTCTTCCACCTACATTGTTTCCTACCAATCAATTCAAGATGTTAAGTTCTCCCACATATTTCCTCTTCTTGTTTTTTCTGCATTCCCATCAACTAGACTCACATGAACATGGAAATTGAAAGGAAAACTAAGGGGATAATTTCAACCAGATTTACCACAATACATGTATATCCAGGTTGGATTGTTTCTTTCTTTATTCAAATTTTCAAGTTAGAATTCATTATTTCAAACTCATATCAAATAGAGTAGCTAAATCTTTCAATCATTTCAATTATTAAACAGTCAATAGAGTAGATCAATTTAGAAATTCGTTCTTTAGTGATTTTCAATGAAGTTGTAGAGGATAGTAGCTTCTCTCCGATGTAGTGACTATTCTCTACCTCTCAGACAGATTTAGAGATGTGGAAATAATCCATTTAGTTAATTTTTCTAGGAAAATATCATACAAATTTCATAAGTGATTTTCTACATCTAGGTAATTGATTGTTTAGATTAATTTAATTAGGTTAGAATCTTAATCTTAAAAACTACAAAAACAACAAAATAATCTCATTTATTATATTAGTAATTTTTCTTATTCATAAATTTGTAAAATATAAAAACATAGCTTAGTTCAATTCCTTTTGTTGATTTATTTAATTTGATGCCTTCAAATTTGCATGCAAATTAAAGAACCCATACAAATAAGATATTTCTATTTTGAGCGAATAACTCCACAACCGAACCTAACAGTTCCTCTTGTAGACATAGATAAGGAGCTTAGGTATAATGTTTTCAAGTCAACTAGGGATGTGGATAGTCATCACAGATAGTTGGACACACTAAACATAGAGGATGATAAGGCATTTGAATAATTTTCAAGACAACTGAGCTACCAATTTAACTAAGTATATACATGACCATCAACCAACCTCAAGAGAAAACACATGCAATTGACCAATTGATTCCTCAAACCAATGAAAAAATATTACCATAGACATAGGCATAGGACTACACTTACTTTTAGCTATATCTCTCATACTATATTCACAAAATATTGAACAACTTGTACCATTAAACATTGAATCATACAAGGCTTACGAATATTGGAACAATCCCCTACGTAGAGTTCTTTATCATCATTGGGATTAGACCTTAAAAAGAAATCGCATGACCATAGTAGGACTATGAATAGAGATATTTTATGGCTCGATGTTATGATTCCTCAAGCAGGAGTTGATATCCAATCAGAGATAGATCTTGGAATAAGACCATTAGTGTTTAGATCATCACCACAACCACCACACATCATTCGATAGTTTTATTCCCTAAAAGAGCAAGATCATCGAGCCCTCTTGTTTTAGATAGAACCTACTAATCATCCATAGAGCTAAACAAAATCATGCCTCTCACTCTTTCCTATTCCATGACCTTGTCTAGATAGATTAACAAGTCCCCATTCAGTTTCTCATGCATTCCACAACCACTAGACAGATATCCCTAGAGCTTGACATCAATCGGAGCTTTTTGTTTCCATCCTTACCAACTTCTCCATCCGAGACACCCAGCTTTAGAGAGGATTTTACCGCACTTGATGAGAAGATTCCATGATTGCAAGTTTAAAAACATTGTATTTCATTTTTCACCTTCACCTACCACTTCCATGTATTTTTTGTCCATAACCATATCCCTCTACCACATAGCCATCCACTCTCCACATCGGCTACTCCGACATGACCTCGGGATTTGAGTGTAGATCAAAGGTCACGTGTGAACTTTCATTCGTATAGTTACACACCATGGTTTTGCATTGTAGAACATAGAGATTGTCATTGTAGAGATATATGATACAAGTCTGAGGTTAGGAGGATGAAGTAAGTACTTGAAAGCTTGTTTTTTTGCTCTACCTAGCTCTCAAAACTACATTTCCTAGCTCGATATCCAACTCGGGATCATAACCAACATGATTAAGTTATGTATGATAAGTTAAGTATTTGGTAGATGTCAGGGTATGAAGCTAAGAAGGTTTACAAAAACTGAGGTAAAATGAAATTTAGGTTTTTCAAACCATTGTTAACAAGCTAAGTTGGTCAAAACCCTATTTTTAGAGTGATAGAGAAAAATGATTTCTATGTCCATAAAATGGATTGAGAAAGAAAATGTGATTATTTATGTTTGTAAAATACTCTTTAAAGCTCCTATTTTTGGTTGTTTCATGCTTCAAATGTTTTCCTAACATATATACAAACAATTATTTTGTAAATATTTTTTGGTACAAAGTGTGTGTCAGCAAGATTTTTGATGTAAAACCAATTGATCCAAATACCTTAGATGTGTTATAAATGCCCGTGAAAATAATTTTTGGGGTTTAGTGGAAGAAATTAAGGAAAGAGGTCTTCCAAGTTGATCAACCACTAATGTTCTAGTGAGGTCAAAACCAAACATGGAGGTCTGAGTTGTGCTATGATGTTTTGCATTGTGTTATAATGTTATATAGTCATGGATATCTTATACATTCCTCGCATGATATGTTTCTTATTTTAGTGTTATAATATTAGGTGTCTTTTGGTTTAAGTCCTAATGGCCTTAACAACCCTATTAGTCTTATAAAGAAGGTGCATTAGAGCATGTATGTAAGAGTGATTTTCTCCGTATGACATATTATTGTGAGTTATCAAGAGGTTTTTAGGATGTTAGTTGAATTTTTACAAATGGATTCAATTCTTAGATGTGAGATTTAAATTTTTAGTACTTGTTGATCTCAAGATTGGTTCTTGAGATGTAATTGATGGTTTTAGCAGCTTTCAGAGATCCATCAATTTTAAAGTGTTATATTTTGATATGGATGTTTCCATGATTTTTTAAAGTGCTTGATGATGAGAAATTTATGTGAATATGTCATTTTTTCCATGGTGTAGTGATTTGGTTTGATAAGTTTCTTTCTTTTGAAGTCATATTTTTAAGTGCTAGAGAACCAATTGATGTTATTTCTTCTTTTATGTTCCACATTGAATTTTATGGTTTTAGAGTTTTCTAAGCTTGTAGATTGTTTTGAGAGGTTTTTTTACATGTAAATATATTTTGGTTTTTAGGTGATGATTCCTTGTGTATTGAGTTTCAAATTTTTGATCATTGCAATAGATTAGAGTTCTTTAGGCCTAATAGAGAAGCTTTTGTGTCTTTAGGCCTATACCAACCTATAAGGTCTCTTCTTGTGATTTATATGAGGGTGTACAACGTGTTGTTTTTTCATGAACAATATTAATGGTCTTATTTTACCTATGGTTGTTTATGAGATGATTCATCTATAAAGGTGAATGTGTAAAGAACATTTGTGCTACATGTGTGGAGAGAGGATTGGGAAAGTAAGAGGAGAGTGTGTAAGTGTTGTAAGGGGTCAGAATAGAGAAAATAAGAGGATGATAAGTTGATAACAATAGAGGTGAAGAATATTTATGGTCATTTGACATAATCAACATATAAAGGTTAAAATTTGAGTGAAGAAGGAGAGAGGGAAGTTTGATATGTTTTTTGAGTGTAGAGAACTGAAAAAGACATCAAAATCATTTGTTGAAGAAATGATGACATTAGGTGATCATTCACTTGAGGTGGATAGGTAGGTTATTAGTCATCTTAGGGTTTTTCTCCTACTTGTACAATTTGTGATGTATTAAATTAGTGGTTTTTCCTCCTCGTAGGTTTGGTGCCTTACTAAACTAGGGTTTTTGTCTCACTAAAACAATCCATTTTGATGTGTAATATTCATGAGAATCCTTTGAATTATGTAATATATGTAGAGATTCAGTAGGTTTTATTCCCATAGAAGGTTTTCCACTTTATATTTTGTGGTCACGTGTTCTATCTTATTTCATGTTCTTGTGGATGGTTTTATCGCACTTAATAAGCTCACATTTTTATATGAATGTTGAATGGATTATTTGAGTGATGTATGAATGTTATATTAAATGATGGAAAATATTGTTAAATGAATGATTAATCTTCCAAATATCATTTATTTCTCTTCCAAAAATATGAACATATTGATTAAGTATTGATAAATGATAGAAGGAAAAAACTGTTAAGTTAAACTTTCTTTTGAGTATGATGATATTCTTAAACATAATATACAATTGTTATTATCTTGTGTGGGGTTTTAACCAATTTATACACATGATTATTCTTTTTTTGTTGGATAGTATCAAATTATATTTCCATCCATAATCTATAGTTTTTATGAACAAATAGATATGTTTGGCAACAAGAAAATTAAGTTTTTCACATATTCATAACTATCATGAATTGAAAATTTGAGAAAGCCATGCATAAAGGATTTTACAAATCCCATATTGGTTCACAATCTCAAAATTATGAATTCATTTTCCCCAAATTATGAATATCACATAATTAACACTAAGCACAATGAGAGAGATTAAAATATTTGTATGCTTGTGAAACATGTTGAAAGAAGTCTATGACATGAGACTAGTTTCATGGTTTATCTTTGGATATTAGTTGTTCAAGATTAGATCATTTGTCTTGTATTCGGTGTGAATTGGCAATGCTCGAAGTGTAGGAATTGTTTTCATGCTTAGAAATGTTTTAATAAAAATTAAAGTCCATATTGTAAAATCAATGCGTATTATTTCATGTCCCAATTTAATTGAAAAAACACAGACACAAATTTTATTATGTTTATTTTTATTTTATAAATTCTACTAATAGTATGTATAGAAATAGAGAAACCATGTTGTCAATATATTACTTACTATAGGTATTATAACTAATTTTTATTCTTCTTCCCCACTACTACAATGGCTAGTAATTGAGTGAATAATTTGGACACATTTTTTCATACGATACATCATTTATGACTCACCTAATTTGAGATAACATTCAACTAGAAAATTTCTAGGAGTGTGTGTGTATTCCTCCTTGAAATAATTTTCAAGTGTGAAAATCCATCAAAGATCCTTAGAAGGTAAATATAAAAAAATTAAGCACAATAACAATACCACCATATTATAATGAGGAGAATTCCATTTCTTTGGGGAGAAGAAAAAGAAATATTTACTAAAAATAAGTATAAAATGTGAAAGAAGATAACTTATCCATGATGAGATCATTGAACATAATGAAAAATGATCAGGTGGTAGGTTTGTATCCAAACCTTTATAATGTTTGAGATAATGTTAGGATTCCACCCCCTATATTTTTACATGTTTACATATTACTCATTATCATTTGTCATATAGTTCTCAATTTGGAGAATGAAAATGGCAACGAATTCATAATAATGCATTTTTGGACTCTTACAAATATTATAATGCAAAGTATTATTTCCCATTATGGTCAAGAGGAACTTACTCCCATTTATGTAATTAATTCCAACAAATGATATCATAAACAATACAAACATATTGGTAAAGTATTGTTTAAGGATAGAAGAAGTGAAAATTATTTTGAGTAGGATGATATTCTTAAACACATTATACTCTTGTTATTATCTAGTGTGGGATTTCCATCGATTTATATCTACATGATTATTATTCTTGTTTGTTTTTGAGAGTATTAACTTATATTTCCATCCACAATGTATAGTTTTTTACAACAAATAGATATGTTTAGGAACAAGGAAATGAATTTTTCACATATTCGTAATTAACACTAATTAAAATATCGAGAAAGATAAGTTAATAAAGGAGTTTATAAATCCCATATTGGACCTAAATCTCAAAATTATGAATTCATTTCCTCCAAATTATGAATATCACATAATTAACACTAAGCAGATTGAGAGAGAGTACAATATTTTCATGGTTGTGAAAGATGTTGAAAGAAACATATGACATGAGACTAGATTCATTGTTTGTCATGGGATATTATGTTTTTGGTCTTTGTTCATTTGTCATGTATTCAAAGTGTGAATTTTAAATGTTAAGAAGTGTATGAATTATTTTAGCTCTTATAAATATTTTACTTTATTTTTTGATGTCAAAATTATAAAATCAATGTGTATTATTTAAAGTCCCAAATCAATTAGGAAAAATATGGATACAAACTATAAGATGTTTTTCTTTTAATTATAATAGTAATATGCATATAAATCAAGAAGAATATGTTGTCCATATCTACTTACTATATGTATTATATCTAACTTTTATTTTAATTTATATCTCGATTATGAAATGATTGAGGACATTTAATGTGTTGTTATGTTCACCTATTTTATGGTTATGTATTAGCTTGTCTCTAGAATTTTGATTCCTAGTAAATAAATTAAATATATAGAGAGTTAAAACATGGATAGATATTATAAATGATTAATTTAAATTAATCTTAGGATAACTTGTGGTTCAAGGAAACAATTTAAATCTCATTTTATGTTTTATTGTTTGGTGTACTTTGGAAATCAGATGAAGACATGAATTAAGTGTTAGATTGGATTTTTGAGTGAAAATAATTACATCTTGTAGTCATTTATATACATATCAACAAAGTGACTATAAACCATCAAGGGATTCAAAGAGCCTCATGTATCAAAATACATTATTACATCATTATCAAGGGCTTTAATTGATCCTAAAAATCTATACATAAGTATCTATCTACAAAACTATAAACAAAAATGAATGTTTATCAATTGGAAAGTCCCTTAAGAACTGCTCTCGTAATCATTATCTCGGCCTCCGATTGGTCCCTTTCCTAGACTTATAAGTTGTTCAACCATGCTCGTGGAACTACCTAAAGGATATTTCTATAACCAAATAGAAATCATAGCATAACGAGGCTCATTGTGTTTCACTCGGAATGTTTCGGCTTCTAGGAATAGAGTTGTTTCTATCCTTTCATTCCTTTTAGAAACAGATAGGGTTAGGGCTAGGAGGAATACCTGTTAAATGTCGAGATGGTGTGCGCGTACCATGGAGAAAGATCAAGTTGACTGCGAAGAACTCCTTTTTGTCTTGGAAGGACTACCTGCAAATAAGAACACAAGACCACAAGATTTGATTAAACAATAAATGAGGAAACTACCTTGGGCCCAGGAAATATAAAACTTCCTTTCGAAGGTGGTCAGTTTCCCTGCTAATATGAATTAACACAAATGACTACAAAATATCAATTAGATTACTTGGTTGAAATGGGTAGGAGAAGGCTGGTTTCTGGTTATAGTCAGGGTAACCGATACTGCTTCTGTAACCGACGTCGGTTGGGCCTAGGACCTTCTTGGTAGCTATGGTGTTTGTAAGGCTGGTTTATGGATGATATTAGGAAATGAGATGATGAGAGGTAAAAGAATGACAGTTAGATGCAATGGCACGTTGGGTAGTGGATTCAGAAACGGATTTAGGAGGACTGTGATTCAAAGAGCATAAGAAATGTTATAACAGAGGACATGCAAGATGTGACTTACTGGTTTTGACAAAGATGCAAGTTGATCTCCTTTGCTGCAAACGCTTCTGGTTTCTTCACTCGTCTCTGCTCGGTCAAGTGAAGATCTGGACTCTGTTTTTCTTCTCCCAATGATCTCTGTTGATTCAAAAATCATTCGACCCTTGATTTTGGTTCGGGGAGCCCATTTACAGGGAGCCGATGGCGGTTACGTAACCGACGGCGGCTTGAGTAGAACCGCATCGGTAAAGGAAAAAGTAGGCTATTTTTAGTAAAATAGCCCACCTTCCTTGCTTTTCTCCCGAGAGATCAGCATGGGCTTGGTCAAGTGGCTAGAAGGTCGGTTTGGGTGCGAGTAAGGAGGCATTAGTTATGGATGTGAGTCTGTACCAAGTCATAGGTCTTAATTAGGTTAGTTTAGGTTAGGCTAGGTCATGATGAGGTGGCAAAATGAGGTAGGTAAGTAGGATGTGGATTTATCAATTACAAGGTAATTAATAAATAATTGTGTAAGGTTTAGGTGATGAGGTTAAGTCATGAGATGAGATGCGGTCACAAGGGGTCGTAAGACACAAATTTGGTGTCTACATTATCCCCTTATTGTCGTGTAGCTTGTTTTGTAAAGTCAGCACTGGACAATAATATGAAGTGGTTTCCGTTAAGGGTATAGGTAATCCCCTCAAATCTATCACGATTGAGTGAACGGGAAATCAGGATAGGGTTGATAAAGGGTAAATGGGGTAGAGGGGATGGTAAGATGGTGGGGTAGGTCCAAGGAAGCGTACGCATGGTAAAATGCAATAGTACGACTAGGGTACATGATTTGACGAGAAACCAATAAAGCATAGTGCAAAGGTCGATAGTTTATCCAAACAAGGGTGATATAATCCCGGTATCCAAGGCATGGAAGTAGCTCCAGTGGTATATAATGTAAGGTACAGAACGCTTAGGCATGTCCGCAGCACTCAAATGGTTGGTTTGGTTGAGATAAACGTCACGGTCTAGGTCCGAGCAAAGTTGGTCGACAGATCAAGTCAAGGACCCTAATCATGCTAAAACACGAACAGTGAGCTCGATCAACAAAAACTACAGGATGGGTGGATAAAAGTGGATGGTTTTGATTTTGGGTAAGGTATTGAGTGATACGGCCGTGGCCGGGCCGAGTTGTTGTTGGGTCAGGCCTGGGCCAAATGGGTAGGGCGAGGCCTCGGGGTGGGCTGGTCAAGGGGGCCGGGCCTTGGTCGGGGCGGCGGGCCTCGGGTCGGGCCGGGTAGGTAGGCCTCGTGGCGAGGCCTTGGGGCCCTGGGCCTGGCAGGGTTTGTTAGGGCGAGGCCTCGGGTCGGGCCTGGGTAGGGTAGGGCGAGGCCTCGGGTCGGGGGGGGCGAGGCCTCGGGCCAGCAGTTAGGCGAGGCCTCGGGGTCGGGCCGGTAGGTAGGGCGAGGCCTCGGGTCGGGCCGGGCCGGTAGGCAGGCCTGGCCTGGGCCAGGGCCTTGGGTCGGGCCTGGCGAGGGTAGGGCGAGGCCTTGGGCGAGGCCTCGGTTTGTTAACAAATGGTGTTCAAGAACAAATGGTGGATATAAAGCGATATAGGCGATGTGGTTAAAAAGGGGCAAATGGTAAATAAGGGCAAAAATTGGGGAAAGTTGGAAGAAAAACCGATGTCGATTCTACGTGACCGATATCGGTTAAGGGACCGATACCGGTTCATTAGGGGCAACATAAAACCGATATCGGTTAAGGGCGAAAAACCTATAAAAAGAAAAATACGGCTTGTCATTGTCACTTTGTTATTTTGAAAACCAAATTGACTTGTCTCGACGTGGAGAGTTGAGATTGAGGTTTATTGATTGAGGTGGAGCTATTTTGCTGGAGGAGGAGAGTCAGCTGCTCATGGGCCCGAGTGAGGAGGAGGCAAGAGCTGATTGGCCGGGGACCCAAAGCAGAGTAGAATGGAGCCATGGCATGGCAGAGGAGCAGGAGGAGGGGCTCGGACCACCGACCACCACCACCCATCCCCACCACGACGTGTCGTCGCATCGGGTAGGCTCTAACTCTTTATTTTGTGCATTTGAATGGTATTAAGTGAAATTGGGGGTTTGGGTAGGAATTTACATTTTTTAGGAAATAATGAGTAAATTGACGTAATTTGAAAAATGAAGAGGATAGATGGGTAAAATAGGGCAAGTCGGCTGGGTGGGTAGGTTTTTATGGTGTTTGGGTGGGTAGATAAGTATAAAAATGCAAAAATATGGGCGGGGGCCGCGCGGGGTTCGGCCCTGTGAATTACAACGATGACCGATGTCGTTAAGCTTAAACGACCGCATCGGCCGCAAATTGTGTGGACAGGTGTGTTGGGTCGACCAAGGCCGGCCGTATGTCGGGCCGCGGGGGTGGGCTCAGATGGGGTATGGTTGGGTTTTGGGTTTTGGGGGTTTTGGTGTGAGTGGGGTGGGTGTGGCAATAAGTTTTGTGTTTTGGGTTGGGTGGGTTTAGGTGTTTTGGGTTGGGTGGGTGGGGTGGGGTGGGTCAGGGGTGGGTGGGCCTGGGGGTGGGTGGGTAGGGGTTGGGTGGGTGGTTTTGTTTTGTTTTGGGGTCAGGTGGGTTTGGATTTTTTGGGCTTGGGCCTGGGGTAGGGTGGGGTGGGGTTTTTGTGGGTTTGGGTTTTGGGTGGGGTGGGGGGGGGGGGTGAGTTTGGGTTTGGGTGGGGTGGTAGAGAGTCGAGGGTGGGTCTGGGGGATAAAAGGGGGTTTAGAGGATAAAGTAGATGTTGTGATAAAAAGTAGGTCTAAGGATGTGGGTTGGTTTTGCAGCACGCGCAAGAGCTGACGATGCGGGATAGATGCCCCCGCCGCTGGTGCGGATGAGACCACATGTGTCCGCAGCTCACCGGGTGATCATGCGCGAGGTGGGACTCGGTGGAGTCCAGAGGCACAGAGCGATAGAGAGAGATCACACCGATGGTCGCCCTCATCGAGAGATGGGATCCGCGACTAATGTGTTCCATCTCCCGACCGGGAGATGACTATCACGCTGGAGGATGTGTATCGCATCCTTCACTACCTATCGAGGGAGAGGCGCCTTCCGTGTAGATTCAGACCGCCATGGATGGATGCATATTACAGTGTTTTTGGAGATGCAGCCGCTTACTTACCTATCACAACACGAGCATCGGGTATGGTGACATGTACCGTGCGATCGACACGAGACACTCCGGGTCAGTGGCCGATGATGATCGGGATCACCCGCTTTGCCTCCCGACTCGTAGAGAGGCCGCTTTCCACTAGCGTTGATGGGGGTGTTGCTTGAGATGATCGAGAGAGCATACTTGCATGCGTACCAAAGCAGTATCTCGTGCAGCTATACACAAGAGCTCGGGGTTATCGCCGGATGAGGCGATTTCGGATCTGTTCGACATTTTGCTGCATTGTTGGGCATATGAGCACATCATACGATCGACCAAGAGGGCTGCCCCAAAGCAACAGTGGGCCACAGTTATATATAGATACGGCTTTCGAGGTGGTCGGGAGTCGGGGCAACCACACGAGAAATTCATGGGAGAGACGTTGCCTACTACAGCATTTGTTAGAGGGCCTGACAAATGTAGAGATATCGTATGGAGACCTTACAGAGGTCATCACCCGCACAGAGGAGGCCGAGTACAGCTTACGCGGATCCAAAGACACTTTCTCGGATAAAGCAGAGACTGAGGCCGGAGAGTACGAGAGGATACCCTGTGAGAGAGGGTACGCAGCAGATGGGGCCGCGACAGACGAGCCACCTCCCTTCCCCGGATAGAGGGATGATGTAGAGGCCCCACCGCCCGCACCACAACCCTCGATCCAGATTGGGTTGCCAGAGGCCAGCAGATGACACAAGAGATGATGCTGGTCAGACAGAGCATACATGGTGTGGTGGGGCGGTCGAGAGCGGCGAGGGTAAGATGTTCCCATGCATGCCCAGACTTGGCACTGTGATGGACACAGAGAGATCAGCTCAGGGTCAAAGTGCAGCAGCTTACACAGGGCAGCTTTGTTACACAGCACGATGAATAGGGGTCTTACAGGGGCTAGCCCAGCTCAGTGCATGCACAAAGACAAAGACCACCACCAAAGAAGACAAATTACAAAGCAGTAGTACATAGTAAAGAGCATAGAAGAAAAGAAGATAGTGCACCACCATAGCACCACCAAACCACAAGATGTGGGGGTACTCGGCAGAGGAGTCCGGGACCAGCCCCCAAGACTCGACGGTGGCACCCGAGATAGATACATGGAGGCGAGAGCAGAGGCCCGACTATCAGATGTCCTCGATAGTACCGAGCCGAGTATCACCATATGCGGCACACCGAGCGAGACCTCGCATAGTCGAGGTCGCAGGAGGCGCAGCTGACAACCAGGTGTGTCCGCAAGGTGTAGGAGGCGAGAGGCACCGCAGTGACCAGCAGGAGAGGTGCCGAGGGTGGTGGGGAGAGCCGAGGGATCCCCACATAGTTTTTGATATAGGACATGGGCACCGGTCTCGCGAACCGGTTGTGTTGATAGAGGCCTCACGTGCCGCCATTTATTCATGTATGGATTCATTTATTCATTATATACCGCCTCGCGAGTCGAGTACGGGTCAGATATTTGATACCGGCCTCGCGAGCCGAGTATATTTTTGATATGAGGGACCGCCTCATGAGCCGAGCCGAGATTTTGATAGTTATCAGCCTCGCGTGCCGGCTTAGTTGTATGATGAGATCACAGAGGCCCCGGCGCAGGTACATCAGATATTTGAAAATTTGTATATATATATAGAGATGATGTTTTGATCCACATGCAAAGTTGTTCAAAATGTGTTTAAGTATTTCACAATGGTTTGTGGTATAGAATATATGATGAGTTTAATTGACATGTTGATATATGGATGATGTGTTATATGATGAAATGTTGCATGTTTTGGGGGTGGTTTTATGACATCATTATATATGTATCTCGATGAGTCGATCCAAATGATGTATAGATAGATAGTTTTTTGTTTTGTTTTGGTATCCTTAGTTGATGACTTGTTTGTTTTTGTAAAATAGATGATGTTAATGAAATTGTAATGATATGTGTGGTGGATGGACAAATATGGATAATGGTGATGAGATGCAGAAAAGAGGCGGGCGCGACAAAAATTAGGTAAAAACGAAGAAAAGAACCATGTTTCAAAAGGTAGTGTATAAACCGATATCGGTTAGGTAACCGACGCTTCAGAGATAGTAGACCGATATCGGTTACATAAACCGATACCGTTATTTAGGTATGAGCTTTTCTAAAAATAAAAAGCTAGGTGGCAACTTAAGTTCTAATTTTGAGAGCCATGCAAGAAGTTAAATACGCGAACGCGACGCTTTTTGACGACTGAGACATGTAATTGCATGAGAGATTTGAGTGATAAGGAGAAAAGAGACAGGAAAGTGAATGCGATCTGAGATTCAAAAAGTAGAAAGGCGAATTTGAAAAGAGTGGTGATCATGGCAGAACGAGGAGAAGCATCCAGCAGGCAGGGACGAGAGGGAAGACAAGTGCCACCGCAAGCTGCTGCAACCCAAGAGGTAAACGTTTTGGTTGTGATTTGATTTTTGCATGTGTTATGAATAAGAGATTAAGTGGGTAGATATGAAAAAGAAAACATGATAGCAAGGGTTATAAATGAGGTGAGTGTTACGTGGTAGGTAATCAGGGGTTTCAGGTATGTTTGTAGGTATAGAAAGGAATAAACGCTCAAATTATTGTCGTAGGCGGTTGGTTTAGGCAAGGTGTAAGGTGAAGTGTGGACCGATATCGGGCTTAGGATAACCGGATATCGGTTACTAAACCGGTACCGGTTTACTATAAACGATACCGGTTGCTGTAGGAATTTCCAGAATGTGAGAAAAAAAAACCCGTGGGGATTTGATTTATTGAACAGTTATTGGTTTTTGTGACATATGCAGGCAGAGGCAGGGCTAAGGATGAATGATAGTGTACCAAATAATTGTTGTCATTAATCCGAGCGGATGTAACACCAGCTGAATGGATGTTGATAAATCGTTTGGGGTTAAGTGGGATCCGCTATTATTCACGAATCGCACGGAACCATGCTATGTTACAGCGCGCTGATCGAGAGAGATGGAATCCCGAGAAAATACCTTCTATCTCAACAGGGAAATGACAAGAATATCGAAGATGTGTTCCGTATTTCGAGACTCCCAATTACAGAAAACCAAGATATCGTGCATTACCTAGCGCGGCACGGGAGCGATAACAAAGAGATTTGGTCCATACGCCCGAGATCTGACACAGCGAGGTTTGACATTCACATATGGGGTAATGTATGCAGCACACCCTGAGGAGACAAGGTTAGCAGTGATATTAATGATAGCGGTAGGGTATTACGCATACCGAGGCGATGGGGGAAGATTTCCAAGGCATTGATGTGTGTTATTTGGGAGATGATAGAAAGGAACGTGACTTTTGCATGGGCACCGCGCATTTTAACTGAGCTATACAGGGGTCTATGGGCATGTAGGTGAAATTATAGACGACGCCTGGATTGTTCATACTTATTACACACGTGGGCCTATGAGCACATTGTTTGTGTGCGACTAATAGCCGACCCATCCAAATGTGAGAGGCCGAGTACGAGGTTAGGATTCGCACGATGGGTCCAGCATGTAACAAGAGGCAAGATCTCAGCCGTGACGGGTGACATTGAGTTTACAGTAGATATGGGAGAGGGTGACGATCATGGATATCTGGTTGAGGCCTTACGGGAATTATATGGTAACAGAGAACATAGCCGAGGAGTTGAGGGGTGTAGAGCGATTGAGGTGGATCGCAAGCACAAAGCCAGTGAATATGAGAGGATTCCTATAGATCGCGTGCGCGACAATTTGATTCGTGCAGACATACCACAGCTTATAGACCATATATGAGGATCGACGCAGCAGGCAAAGATTCTCACCTCCCCACCCAACACCTCCGTAAGGTCCCGAAGAAGTAAAGCACCGATCACAGGTAATGGACGCAGGAACGACAGAGGCCTATAGATTATGGTGGGTAGCAGAGCTGCAAGGTGTACGTGATCATCCTGACATAGCGGTGATTACAGCAGAGAGAGATCGTTTGCAGCAGCGTTTGGTTCAGCAGCTCCAAACGCAGTGAATGAGACAAGGGATTGTTAGTGGTCATGAGTCACTGGGGAGAGACTAGAGGCGGGAGTCCTCCATGCGAGAGGGCGTATTCATATGTTACAGAGAGGTCACAGATCGCTGGGCGGTACCAATAGCCGTGGTACCTTTGAGGACAGAGAGGCCTCGGCGAGAGGGGTCGACGATCACGATCATCACCTAGTTCGGATGAGGCGCAAGGGTCTAAATAAATGTTAGCAAGTTATAAGGATAAATAAGAGATGCCGACCTGCGTGTCGATGATAGAGAAGATGTATTTGTTTAACATCTAAATAAAGTTGAATATGTATGTTGATTGAGTTATAATAATAAGAATGTTTTGTTTTGATTTTCTGTTTTGAAAAAGGATAAAGAGGAATGTGATTAAATAGAAATACACAAAAATATTTATATTTACCACATATGATAGGTGATGGTAGGGGATGGTCGAGCTAACCTTGGGAGACCCTATGTCTCCGAAGTGCTCGCCTACATAGCCCATCGCACAAAGCAAGGAGGGGCCTCAGATCGATGTAGTTCTCCTTAGACCAGTGAGAGGTGAATTCTGTGCAATTTGGTATGGTTAGGCAATTGTTGGTTGGTAAAATATTGATATTAATATTGGTAAGGTAAGGTTGATGGTGTCGGTAATGAATTGGTGATGTTGTAAAAGGTACAAGAGAAGCGAAAGTTAGCCTACCCAAGTGGTAGGGAACCATGTCCCGATTAAGATCAACACACAATCCTAGATGCGAGGCAAAGAGGAAAGATTGCTCCGTAGGTGAAAAGAGCAAAACAAACCACACAACATAGAACGACTCAAGCCCTAGGTACCATGCATGACGAGAAGTCAATAGGTGAAAAGAGTCAGATGATCACAACCTATCGTGTGTGTACGTCACGTCCCTTGAGTTTGAAACAGATGGTGAGGTGAGGTGGATGATATAGCTGAGGTACGGAGAACTCATTACAAAGTGAGTGTTCTGACAAAAGAGAACCTACCCTAAATAGACAAGTCCATGACTCAAAAGTTCTTCAATGAGGCTTTTATTTTATCAATATAGACCGATCGATGCGGGAAGTCTACAAGGGATATTGATTGTTTTATTCTTGAGGTCTTCACGGCCGATCAATGCGAGAAGCTTCGATAAAGGCGACTGTGTATAGTCATCCTTCTTCGAGGAGCAATCTATTTATAGTAAAGAGATATGATTTTAATGCATAGTCTGTCCTTCTGGGGAGCAATATATATATAATAGAAGAATAGTTCTGGCATATAGTGTCCTTCGAGGGAACAAATATATTTAATTTAGATGACTAGATATTCTTTTGGCGTGAAGCATCTAGTTTGGTAGGAAGTTTGACTCAAGAAAATCCCATAAGAATACGGCTTATTTTAAAACTTTGAAGTCATGGACTAGACTAAAAAGGGGAAGGCATCGTTAGGGAGGTGAGATGTGATCTTGATTTTATTTTGAGATGTAGGAAACAAAGTGTATGTAGGAAAATGAGCTCAAGGGACGAGCAAGAGGCGATAAGAAGTGATATAACACTAAATTCAACAAAGAGAATGGTCAAGATGCAAGGCATTAAGGGGCTCAGCTCTCAGCTTACCATTGCTGAAGCTAAACGATAAGTGCCCGATCCATAAGTGTGAGTGATTATATAAGGCCCAATCCAATCGGGAGCAAATTTTCCACGTTTGCTCTTTTCTAGTTTGGTTACATGTTGATTCTCTTTGAGGACAAGATCACCAACCTTAAAGGTACGCTCATGGAGTCGCTTATCATAAGCACGCTTGATGCGTTTTTGATAGATTTGAAGGTGATCAAGAGTCGTAAGACGACGTCTCACAAGAAGCTCCACTGGGCTAACCGCTCTTGGAAATCATCATTAGTGAGAATATCCCAAGAGATATTCTAAGGGAGGGTATTTGTATTTCGAGAGGTAAACAGCCTCTGCACTATATACCAAAGAAAAAGGTGTGGCATTAGTAGAGGTACTGGATGCTAGTACGATAAGCCCAAAGGGCAAAGGGGATGTGATCGTGCCAATTTCGTCCTGACTCATCTGACAACTTTCATGAGGATTTTGGTTAGGGTTTTATTAGAGGATTCGGCTTGACCATTGGCTTGTGGATAGTAGGGTGATGAGAAGTCTGAGTTTGATACCAAAGTTGTCACAAAGGTCTCAGCAACAACCTATTTTTGAAAGATTTTCCATTATCTCGTAATCGTGCGATGAGGAACACCAAAACGATGATAATGTGGTGGTTAATGAACTCTACAATTTTTTTCTTTTTTAGTTGAAATGAGTGGAATAGCCTCCACCCATTTTGTGTAATATTCGGTTGCTGTGATAATCCATCGGTGACGTTGTGAAGAGGACGGGTGAATCTCACCAATAAGGTCTAAACCCCATTGTGAGAAGGGCCAAAGATCTCGAGCGACCTGGAGCGGGTGGCTAGGAGTATGTTGAAGGTTGGCATGTTGTTGACACATAACACAACGCTTAACATATTCGTAGTAGTCATTATTGAGAGTAGGCCAATAATAACCAAGGCGAAGGATTCGTTTGGCCACGGCAAGGCCACTAAAATGTCCACCACAAATACCGTCATGGACTTGTTGGATGGTATGGGTGATCTCCGCACCGGTGAGACATCGAAGGAGGATGCCATCAAAGCCACGTTTATAAAGGAGTCCCCCCATAACTACATAACGAGAAACGCGTTTAAGAAAAGCACGCTTTACCAAGACTTAGTAAGGTCGAAGGGAGAACCGAGGTCAGTAAGGTAGTCATGGAATTGGTGATACCAAGTATCCCGCGAGTTAGCATAGCATACAATATTTATCGCACAAACAACCGGGGCTGAATAAGATGGGGCAAAGAGTTGTTGACCAAGACAAAAATGTCGAGTCAACTGATGAGGCTGAATTTGCGAGGCTAAGCAAGCCATAGTATCCGCAAATTTGTTAGAGAGCGAGGGAATGGTTTGATAGAATAGTGAGTAAATAAGGCTAGAAGTGAATCCACGTAGTGTTTGTATTTTTGAAGTTCCTCATTTTTGCATCGGTAGATGCCCATAACTCGATTGACTACCAATCGAGAGTCGCCAAAAATATTGATAGATTTGATACCTAAGTGCAAAGCAACCCGAGACCTGTAACAAGGGCCTCGTATTCCGCAGTATTATTAGTGCAAGGGAAATCGAGTCGGAATGAAAGAGGCATAGGCTCAAGGCATCAAGAGGAACGAGAACAACGCCAGCTCCTCCACCGCATCTGGCATTTAGATCCATCAAGAAGAGGGTCATTTGATACGACTCTTCCCGAGTGAAAGAGTGGCGATGAGTTCGCTGGGGAATATAAAATTGGTAAATTGTTCCCTGTAAAGGGGCTTCCGTAAGTCGGTCTCGCGATGGTTTGTCCTTTGATTGATTTCTCGTGGACGAACTCAAGGTCGAGGTCGGCGAGGAGCATGAGCCATCGGGCGATGCGTGGTTTAGATGAGGTTTGGCATACATGTAATGGATGGGGTCCGTGTTGGTGATGACGAAAGTTTTGTGATTCAAAGGTAGTGTCGAGTTTGGTAGCCACGAATGATAGGGCTAGGCACAACTTTTCTACATGTGTATACCTAGTCTCATAATCCACCAAAGTACGACTTATATAATAAACGGCTTGTTCTCGATTTTCGTAGTCACGATGTGCAAGCATGGCCCCTACAAAGGCATGGTCAAATGGTGCAAGTGAAAGGTAAAGGTAGAAAGGGCGGTCGCCTTGAGGTGGGATAAGCACGGTGGTCGCAAGAGATAAGTTTTAAGAGCCTCAAAGGCTTGGTGGCACTCTTGGCTCCATTGAAAATCAATGTCCTTCTTAAGGAGGTGATGGAAAGGTTGACATCGATCCGAGAGTCGGGAGATGAAACGCTGGATAGATCGAGCTTACCTTGTAAACTACGCAATTGTTCGAGATTGGTAGGTGGGGCATTTCGAGATAGCTTTGACTTTAGATGGGTCGACCTCAATGCCACGCAAAGAGACGATAAAGCCAAGAAGTTTTCCCGAAAGGACACCAAAGACACATTTTTTTGGTCAAGACGGACATGAATATTGTAGAAGAGGCGGTCAAAAATAATGGTTAAAACATCGAGATGTTCACTACGATGTTTAGACTTGCCAAGAAGATCGCCGACGTAATCTTCAAGGATAGTGTGCATAATGTCATGAAAATGTAGGTCATAGCCCGCCGATAGGTCGCACCAAAGATTCTTAAGGCCAAATGGCATTACACGGTAATGTAAGGTTCCCAAGGAGTTATGAAGGCAGCTTTGTGTTGATCGGGCAGGGGCAACCAAAATTTGGTCAGATCCTCGAAAAGCCATCCATGAGAGAGAGCATCTCATGGCCTGCAGTGAGATCAACAAGTTGGTCAATGCTAGGTAGGGGAAGTCATCCTTAGGGCAAGCGAGGTTAAGATCCCGAAACTCCATGCATATCCGAAGTCCCCCGCCGCTTTAGTGACAGTGTACGATGTTAGAAATCCATTGAGGATAGTCAATAGTAGTAATGAAGGAAACAGAAAGGAGTCGCTTGAGCTCCTCTTTTCACCAAGAGGGCAATGCGTGGATGCATTTTTCTCAATTTCGTTTTTAATTGGCTTGAATCGGGTTTCAGCAGTAATGTTATGGACAGCAATGTCGTGATCAATTCCTCGCATGTCAACAGAGGACCAAGCGAAAGCTTGTCATGAGCACGAGGAAAGTAGTAAAGGCGACTTGTTCTCGATGCGTTAAGGGATTGTCCGATCTTCACAATGTGAGGATCCTCCTCCGTGTGGATGTTGATTTCTATTGTAGATTGCTCAAAGATGGTTTGGGTTTCAGATGGTAAGGCTCGTTGAATATAAGAGTCATCCGCGCCAAGGTAAGTGAGGATGGAGTCATCATCCTGGCACTCAACAACGTTAATTGAAGGCGAGTCCTCTTCGATCATGTCTGGATATAGAAGGGGGATAGAAGAGGGGTCCTCATTATCGCGTTGATAAGTGAGAGGGCCTAAGAAGATAGCATTTATGAAAAAAAAAAGTTAGGAGGGATAGATTCGTGATCTATCGACTCAGTGGGTGACGATGGCAAAGTGGGTGATGATGGTTTGTTAGGGGTAACGTTGCTTTCTTCCAGAAGGCAACTGTCACGAGGTTCTTTCGATGTAAGTGTTTCCGAAATCCGAGACCACTACGATCATTGTGTTTGCGTGTGGTGATGGGGATGAGCGATGTCGGCCTTGTTCATAAAGACCAAAACCAAAGCCTTTCCAAGACAAATGAGTCAAGAAGGTGAGGGCGGTTTACGATTTGTGCACTGAAAATCGATCGAAAGGAACCACACCAAGAGGAGGCTCAGGGCAACGAAAGATGCGCCGACACCCCCATACGTTAGGTTAGTGCGGCAATGAGGTGGTCCGTAGAGATTACTTCCCCACACGACGGTCATAGGTAGGATGGGCATGTACCGTCCGTACTCCCGTGGGGTATGGAAAGAACTAACGTTATATAGGCGATACTCCCCTAAAGTAAGGCGCTGAAAACATCTACTAAGGGGTCCATGGTTGGGATGTTAGCCATGGGAAGGGAAGTGGTTTTTGCGACGGTGGTTTCATCACCAAGGCGTAGGCGCGGTTGAAGTGGATGGTTGAGGTACATTCAAGAGGATGGTCAATGAATGTATGGGTGTCTTGATTGGTATAAGCACATCGTTAGGGCGGTATAACATATCACAGGTTTTAAAGGGGGAGGATCAGCTTTTACGGTGTAGGACTTCCCTCGTACTCAAATTTTATGCATCTATGTAATGTTGAGGGAACGCATCCCATGGCCCGGATCCAAGGACGACCCAAAGAATATATTATATCGAACTCTCCTCAAGGACATAGAAGAGTTCGGGTAAAGTACGTGGTCCTACCCGAATGTTGAGGATCACGGTGCCTAAGGTAGAGGTAATAGCGCTATCAATGACCGCAACATGATGGGGTTGGCACACATAGCTGTAAATATTCATTTGTTGAAAAGCTTTTCAAGAGATGATGTTTAGGCTAAGCACCCCCCGCAATCATAACACGACGCACACGAATGTCCCGGACGTAAGTTTCGAGATGAACAGGCAGGTCAGATCTTCTCGTACTCAAAATCGACAATTTCATCTTCGAGAAACCGATCGCAGCAGCTTGTGGTACAGTAGACGTATGGTCAGGGGCGGTGGGTTGTTTGGGTGAGAGAGGCAACGTGATCGGGTGTTAGAATGGAGGCAACAGTGGGGTTTCATTAGGTAAGACCTCGATCCTCAAGAATTTCAACGAGAGCTTGTCGATGAGATTCGTAAGTCCGAATGAGATCATATAGTGTCATTTTTACGGGTGATCGTGAAGCCGCTTAATCATGGCTCGATGGGCGGCTCCATTAGAGACGGGGTAAGTTGGGTCCACGAATAACCACTTTAGGTGGTGGTGCAATCTGGATGTCGACGGAGAAGGAGAGGACGCAGATGTGCCTTTTCGCTTTCTCATTGTTTTTCTCGCGCCGAGTAGCAACACTAATCATATTAATCTCAGAGACCGAGATGAAGAAGATGATTGGGATAAATCATGGTCTTCAAGAGGTGGGGTCAGAATAATGATGATCTTGGTGAGGCGGGGACAGATGGTATAGAGAGGGAATGGAAACTAAAGGTCTCCCCTTCGTAAGTTGTCTTTCTTAACCTTTCTATCCGGGAGAGGTGACTCGACGAAGGATGGTTTTTAAAGCTTTGCATCCCTCCACATCATGTCCCGTGTGCGTGATAAGCGCAGATCTTAGACTCATCATAACCTATAGGTCGAGGTTTAGACGGGTCATAAGGTCTAAGTGGGGTAGGGAAATGGTCGCATTCTCTACTAACATAGCAAGGATTTTGGCGTAAGATCCTTTGAGTGGGTCAAAATCAAGAGGATGAGGGTATTGATCGCATGTGGGTTTTGGTAATGTTTGGGCGTGGTTAGTTCGATGGGTGGTGGTTTAACCGAGGGGTGTTGATACGTGTTTTTCACTAAACGTGGTTTCTTCGCAGAGCAGCTATATTGATGATGAGGCTACGATGGTGTGGTATCGTAAAACAACCACTGGGAAATAGGAGTGACCGAAAACAAATCTTTGATGATGGAATTTGTTTAGGGTCGATAGGTGGACAGATACGCGGAGTGATAATGTTGATATACCCTTTGATCCCCGTATGGGTGCAGAAGGCGAGAGATCGCTTTTGAAGAAAACGCAGGAGGTATGATATATTGGTGCAAGGTGGAAGGATGAGGTCCCAATATGGAAGGTAGGTATGACGATGATGGTTTTGATTGTGATAGAGGCACGGATTGAGCTTGTCTTCTAGGTGGCGGGCGGCTTTTTATTCTTGATAAATCTAATCGCTAGCGGTGTGTTAGACCGGTATGGGTGAGGTCCCAAGCGTAGGGGAAGATTTGGCTAAGTTAATAGAAGTGGACGAGGCATTTGGTAGAGGTGAGGGGGGTGAAGGTGAGAACATGGGCATTTTAAGCTTCTGTAAACACTTCGGGTATATGGTGGAGGTCTCAGGATCGGTCATTTGCATTTGAGTAGAATATGGCGTACTCAAACGTTCCCATAGGGCCTGTCTATCTTCTGTGGAATGACAGTCCTCACGTGTGAATGTGAACTTTTGTACTAAGAAAGGTGGGTTGTGATTCCACCATCAGGGTGTGATACAAAGAGTAGATGAGGCACTGTATCAATAGATGTTAAGAGGTCAACCGGTCGTTGAAAAGATTTAGGCGATGAAGAACTAATAGGTAAGAGGGCGTGTTCGAGAGGATCCGTCATGGTTAAAGAATTTGGTGATGTCGGTGCAAGAGATTTCTCGCCTAAGGATGTCAAAAGGAGTGGCGACTTCCTCTTGTGCAGGCAACAAGAGTGGTAGAAGGGGAAGTCTGGGAAATAGATAGATTAGATAACATCCGTCATAGCCTCAGTAGGATGTGGTATGCTGCACTCATCGATGGGAAGAGGAGTCTCAAGCGCTTAACTCCTTTATGGGTAAAGGAATGATTTCGCTTTGGCTTGATGGTGGTAAAGGAGGTTCGGCCCCGTGTTAGTGAAGAGGCTTGATTCAAAATTTTCTCGATAGAGGCTTTGGGCCGGGTATCAAGACTCGCATGGATCTCATGAACACTCTCTTCTCTAAGATATCCCGGCTTTGTTATCATGGAAGAGTGATTCGGGAATGGTTTGTTGAAGATTTTCAAATTTCGGCAAGTGGGCATTAGGATTATCGAGGGTTATATCCCCTCAAGGCCACCATTTCCCGCACTATGTTTTTCAACATCTTGCAGCTTCATGACTGTGTCCTTCACGCGGTGGAAGTTACGGTGTCATTTTCTTTGTACTGTGAGAAGGTATGGCGCGAGTGGAATCAAACCCGAATGAGGTTTAACAGAGGTAATGTAATGGCTCCCGCTTTGAGCAATTTTTCCAATATCACACCATATGTTTCTCCCAAGGGAGTGTAGTTGATGGGCCTCGCTTTATACTTATAGTGGTTTTTGGTGGGGCATTGACGGTGTTTGAGATTTAACCATCACCGCGTGGACAGCTCCTTTTGATTTAGAAGAAGTGGACGCGTGAGGAGTGGTGGTATTTGGTTTATTGGTAGAATCAGAGTTCGAAATTGGGGTTTTTGTTACGCAACCGCAATTTCTCTTCCTCTAAGGCTCGAATCTCTAGTTTTGAGCCATAGAAAGGCTTCATCGAATGTACGGAAAGTTTGAATTTGAGAGTAGGAGAAATGTGCTTAGCACATGCCCGCGTGAAAAGTTCGATAAGTTCACCCGAGGCAAGGCATATGTAAGTTGGTTGATAAGGCCACGCCATCGTCCGACGAAATCTGCGATAGATTCGCCTTCAAATCATGTCGAATGGCATAAAGGTCGGTGATGGATACTTTCTTAGAATGTTAATGGAGAAGTGATCCAAGAAAGATTGGGCTAGTTGGTTAAAAGAGAAGATTGAGTGCAAGGGTTAAAGCACCGTACCACTCCAAGGCAGTCCCCGATAAGGACATGGGAAAGGTGCGGAGTAACAAGGCATCATCATGGGCAATCAAATAACAAGCATGTCTAAATGATCGCAAGTGTTGTTGAGGATCCTCTTTACTATTAAAACGAGTAAATTTCGTAGTTCCTATCGAGGAGGATATGAGTGAAGGGGAACAGTAAGGGTGAATGGGCTCCCACAAACTTGCTCGTATGTCAAGGCGCTACGACTTCCTCACATGTAAGCCTTCCATATTTTGCATTTTGTCCATCATTTGTTTGATGAAATCTGTGGTCGATGAGATGATGGTGCGGTTGTGGCAAACGGAGGCAAATCACAAGGGCCCCACCGACAATGGTGGGGTTAAGTGTTGATAAGGTATGGAGGATGAATATGTTGAGGACAGTAATAGGGATGTCCCATATAAGGTGTTGAGGTTATCGGATACGTGTATGGGAATGAAAAGGTAGGCGGAGCTTGAGAAGGAAAGCTCGTGGATAGGTGGCAGAGAGCAAGTCATGAATGGAGTAGTCTCAGCAAGAGAGATGAGGTAGGGGCAATGGTGGTAATGATATGTGGGGTCCAAGATTAGCCAAAGAAAAGCCAATCTGAGTCGTATGAACCTCTCAAGTCGCCGGATCGGGAGATGGGGCTAAAGGTGCCGGAAGCAAGGCGGTGTTATCAAAGTGAGTGGGGGCTAAATGAGCAGCTATACTAATAGGCATGCCAACAAAGAGCTGACCATCAAAGCGACGGTCAGGCATGAGACAAATAGTATCAGACAAACTAGGATTAGCATCCGTAAATTTGGCAAAGTCCTTATCTCCCACAGAATTTTAGGGGACCTCACCGTATCCGTAGGATTCCCATGTAATGTGAAGGGGGTGATTCAGTAAAAGAAACAGAGCAAGCATGTGAAACCATGGCGGCGGCTTGCTTTCGAGTGATAACAACCATGGACAGGAGTTCACAAAGAGGGTTTCAATCTATCCGAATAGAAACAAACTTAGAATGGTGAAATTGGTAGGTTGTCACGGTTTGTCGTGAATCGAAAAGAGAGAACCGATATCGGCCTAGTAACCGATGTCGGTTACACTATAGCCGACGCCGGCCGTGCAACCGATGTCGTGTAAGAAGTCCGGGCTAACAAGATATAAAAAGGTGCTAATTTGATTTTTAACAACGCTTAGTATATATGTCCAATTATTGATCACGTAAGATGAGTATGAGAAAGAAAACAGAACTAAAAACAAGCAAGATGCACACACAAATCCGTAGATTAACCCTAGGGTTAATTTTAATTATCGTGGGCTTATGCCTTTAGACGTAGAATGATGTCGTAATCCTAAACAAGAGACTTAGGGAAATGTCAAGTTGTTTGGCTTATAAGGTTACCTCAATCCAAGTGAGGAATACCGCGAAAAAAAGGGGGATGTTTGAGCTCAAGTCAGTTAATTGTGAAGTGATTCGGTATGTGTTGTGCAAAGAATGTAAGATTAATTTCCGTCAATACCGTGGATATCACCCCCACGTGTACGACTGCTACTTAATCTACGTTCACTAGAATTGAAAAACAACAAGCAGAATGCAATGCACGTGTTTTAAACCCAAATCGAAAATTATGTTCGATGAAGCAAGAGAGATGACTTTCACTAATGCGAAACTAGGAAAGCAAGACAAATTCTTTACGAAAATATATAACAAAAGCAAGAAGAAAATAACAAGTATGCTTCCTAAAATGAAAATAAGCAAGAGAAACAAAACCCAAGATGGGTCCCACTGGCGTGCCAAAATGTTTCACTTTTTGTTTCTGCTTCTAGAATAGAGTTTCGCTATCCTTTCATTCCTTTTAGAAACAGATAGGGTTAGGGCTAGAGGAATACCCGTTAAATGTCGAGATGGTGTGCGCGCACTCGTGGAGAAAGATCAAGTTGATCATAAGAACTCCTTTTTGTCTTGGAAGGACTACCTCGCAAATAAGAACACAAGACCACAAGATTTGATTAAACAATAAATGAGGAAACTCGCCTGGGGCCTGTGAAATATAAAACTTCCTTTCAAGGTGGTCGCTTCCCGCTAATATGAATTAACACAAATGACCGCAAAATATCAATTAGATTACTTGGTTGAAACGGGTAGAGAAGGCTGGTTTTCGTTATAGTCGTGGTAACCGATACCGGTTTCTTCGTAACCGACGCCGGTTGGGCCTAGGACCTTCTTGGCAGCTATGGTGTTGTTTGTAAGAAGGCTGGTTTATGGATGATATTAGGAAATGAGATGATGAGAGGTAAAAGAATGACAGCTTAGATGCAATGGCACGTTGGGTAGTGGATTCAAACGGATTTAGGAGGACTGTGATTCAAAGAGCATAAGAAATGTTATAACAGAGACATGCAAGATGTGACTTACGGGTTTTGACAAAGATGCAAGTTGATCTCCTTTGCACGCAAACGCTTCGGGTTTCTTCACTCGTCTCTCGCTCGGGCCAAGTGAAGATCCGACTCGCTTTTCTTCTCCCAATGATCTCTCACTGATTCAAAATCATTCGACCCGATTGATTTTGTTTTGGGAGCCCATTTACAGGAGCCGATGGCGGTTACGTAACCGACGGCGGCGAGTAGAACCGCATCAGTGAAGGAAAAAGTAGGCTATTTTTAGTAAAATAGCCCACCTTCCCCGCTTTTCTCCCGAGAGATCAGTTGGGCTTGGTCAAGTGGCTAGAAGGTCGGTTTTTGGGTGCGAGTAAGGAGGCATTAGTTATGGATGTGAGTCTAGACCAAGTCATAGGTCTTAATTAGGTTAGTTTAGGTTAGGGCTAGGTCATGATGAGGTGGCAAAATGAGGTACAGGTGGTAAGGTGATGTGGATTTATCAATTACAAGGAATTAATAAATAATTGTGTAAGGTTTAGGTGATGAGGTTAAGTCATTCATTATCCTCACTATATTTATTATTTAAATATCTTATTTAAATAATATCCACACATACAGTTCACTTAGACACCTCACCAAGCCAACTCAACCTAAGACCTATTCTTAGTAAGTTGCCATAACTAACTAAGACTTACCCAAACCCTAAAAATCAATGCCTACATTCCCTCTAACCACATCCCCGCATGCTCACAAGAAGCTCCTAGTCTAATCCATGGGATAACAACATGAGATCCAAGGAAATCAAGAGGATCTCCCTAGTTTAGTAAACCTAGGAAATCCCACCTTGACCGACGCCGGTTACCCCTAACCATCATCGATTAAGCCGACCACCATCAGTTACCCCTTTTAACCCCAAAAAACCTTATTCTCAAGGTTGGAAGCAAGTTGGAAAGTTGGAAAAATTGAGAGAAGGGTTGATGAGCAAAGAACACATCTCAGAGAGATAACGCATCTTCAGAGAGAAAATTCCAGTGAAAACCCGCACATGCAAGGAAGGAGATTGAGCATCTTCTCCTGCACAACCATCCCAACCATGATCTGATCTATCCAAGCAAAGAGGAGTGTACATGTAGCCCATGTAGAAGATTTTTTCAGTTGGTGATCACTTGCAACCTTCAAACCCCTCATCAACACCCCCATCCCTCACACACAGGCATTCAGAATGGAATCCAAGTAAGTATAACATCATACTTTCCTAGTTTATTTCATTTCATCATCATTTTATCATCCATTGTTTATCTTTCCCCTATTGACCTTCTCCAACATTTTCACCTCCATATACCCATTAAAACCTCACCAAAGCCTACTCCAGTAACCCAATATTTCACCCCGACTAACCAAAGTCCTTTGTGTAATCACAAAGGAGACCACAACTTGTTCTGTGACATTTCCAGATCTCACAGTAACCGCACTGGTTACACCTAACCACCATCAGTCACCCCTGACCGACACCGGTCTCTGTATTTTCCCACACAGCCTAGAATAGAGACCTACCACCTAATTTCATCTCACCCTCATTCACCTAGTGATCTACCCGAGACCTCTATCAAACCGCAGAGACCTATAACCAATCATTTGACCTTTGGATTCTATTCTAGCTTAGCCTATTAGATTAGATCTATTTCTTATTGTGTTTTTAAGTGAGATACCTAAATCATTTCAAACTACAATAGGATTTACTTTGTTTACAACATTAAATTGTTTAAAATAGTGGATTGACAACCATCTAGGAAGTATCACACTTCCCGGATCTAGCATACGCTAGGCAGTTCACTACCCATATTGTTTAATTCCTTCTAGTGGTCTTGTTTTCATTACAGTAGTTCCTCCTAGCCAAAAGGAAGCTCTCACGATCAGTGTGGATTCGAAGTCATACGCATGCACAAACAACCCATCAACCAACATTTGAAATAGTATTCCTCCTACGCCCATTACCCTATCTGTTTCATCAACGCTTCAAAGAAATGATCTAAGAATCAGGTGAAACATTTTGGCACACCTGGTGGGACCCATCCAGGGTTCCTTGCATTTCATTCATTCCTAGGAAAAATTGTGTGTTTGTTTCCCTTCTAAAAGTGTACACACTAATTTTCTTCTTTGGTAATCCACCTCTTCTTTCTATTTTCTCTAAAGGAAACTTTTTCTTTTGGTGTAATTAAAAGAACCATTTCTTCATGTTTTCTGCATTGTAGTGAAAGAGCATCCCTCTTCCTCTTCATCTTATTGTGTCATCCAATTTCACATTTTCAATTTGGGTTTAAAAATAAGTGCATTCCATTCTGATTTATTGCATTAGCTCACATTAATTGAGGGCAACCTATACGCTGAAGTCATGCCCAGCTGATGGTTGAAAAATGAATCATAGAAAAGCACTTCTATCCTTTTTTTCTCTCGAGTCTTACCAAACCTCACAAAAATTCAAAATACATACATTCTTAAAACAACATCCTACCTAGAAGAAGTCAGTAGGTGATCACACGATCATGACATGTGGGCACCCAACTCACTTCTATCGAGTCATACTTCGAGAGAGCCCGCCCCACCATAACATACCTGAAACCTCACCTTTTAGATCTCCTTCTTTGTAGGAAGCCATCCTCACCAAAAAATCTATTTCACAATTCATGTGTCAGTCCCTAAATAGCATAAGCTAAACAAACATAATAGAAAAGGCACTCCTAGGATCACATTTTCTTAGTGTTTTTGCTTGGCTTGCATTTTGAGGTGAGAGATCACGTTCATCACTTTTTTTTTCATCCTTGCATGCTCCTCATCATAACTGTGTATTCTCAGCTTCACCTGAGTGTGCCTAGGCCATATCATCATCATTCTCAGAATTTTGGGTCTGATTCTACATCAGATTTTAATTCACAACCACTTTCTTTCATCACTATTTCAATTTCACAGTAACCATCGTTGGTTACCTCTGACCGCCATCGGTTATACCCAACCGACATCGGTTCCAGTCCTTTTGCTAACCTACTCAAAAGGACATTTTACTTCACTTTCTTCCACTTTTCACAGCCCTTATCACTGTCATTATTCCCATTGACATTTTAAACATCTTCGATTTGGCATACCTGTCAGATTTTACCTTCCTCACTTGCTTTATTATCACTGTCATTTTCTACAAGAATCTGCAACGGTTACCCCCGACTCATGCATCGCTTTTTCCCTAACCGGCATCGTTAGCCTATTTCACATTCTAGCCACCATTTGGTACTTAATCCACTTTTTGTCACTAGATTCACCTATTCTCTATGTTCTCTGTGTCATTTACAGAGAAGCAACCCTACCTGATCAGTACTGGTTCACATGGTGCTGACCCAAGACAAGCAAACACACTCATATTTCATGCCAGTTGTCAACCACTCCCACCTAGTCCTTCACCACCTTCCATTTTATCACCAGCCATGGATCCCATCCAGCCTATTACTATCACTACCAGAGATGAGGAGTTCACATGACTCCTTGACCAAAACCCTTGCCACCTTGCAGTTTTACCTTTCCCACTCATCCACTCGAGATGCCTCGGTCAGTTGATATATGGCATGCCCGTATCTATCCCCCGACTCTCACCCACTCCCGCATCGGCCCCATCTGGCTCCATGCTACCCGCATCCACCTTACCCCTAGTCATTTCACAGTTAGGTCCTATACCCACTATGACTGCCACATCTCTGCTACCTCTGTGGCACCCATTACATCCACCGTACCCTCGACAACTACCCCAAACACAACCTCATCCACCCCTAATGTCTCACACATACCCATAGCTACATTACCACCTCCAGTGTCAGTGACCCCTACCCCATTTCAGAATGTGGTTCTTTCTATTCCACAATCATTAGCCCCTATTGCCACTAGGGTTACCACGACCCTTCCACCCCCATATACATACTACCAACAACCTCCCATTTCATCCATTATACATTCTAGGTACGTACCCCCTATTTCACTACCTTCTTCTCCACCACCCTACATGGCAGCCCCATACACTAGAGTGCCACCCCCATTATATGCCCAAAACCAACCTTCTCATGCTACAAGAGGCATCCAATCATCACAACCCACCAATGACCTAATTAAAATGATGTTGGACAAGATGCAGACATTGGAGGCATCGGTTTCCGGCTCCCGCAACACTCTCACCTATGACAAGATTTGCAATGAGCCTATTCACCCATCCATTCCTATCCGTTCATACCCTGTGCATTGGGAAATGCCTAAATTCAATCATTTTTCATAGCAAAGAAGACCCACAACAACATTTGTGGTCATTCAAACATGGGTGTTATCTGATCGCTCATGATGATGCCTTGCTTTTGAGAACCTTTCCCATGTCCCTCACTAGACCTGCATTAGATTGGTATAGTGGGTTACCTAAACACTCTATATTCTCATTCAATCAGGTAGCCCAAGCCTTCTTGATCATTTCTCTATCAATATCATCAAGAAGGTTACCATGACCGATCTATATTCCACACGTCAGTATGAGGATGAATCTATCACATATTTTGTCACTTGCTGGCATAGCCTGATCAATCAACTTACCTTCCAACTACCACAAAAAGAACTCATCGAGCTCTTCACATGGGCTTGTGCTAGACATATCTCCCGACCTTGCAGGTCCAAACCTTCCAACATTTGATGAGGCATTCACTATGGCACGAAAGTTAGAGATTCGGGCCATCGAAGAGAAGAAAATCCAATTACGCAATAAGAATTTGGCATTCAAGTCGAATGATACCTCTTCTTCTTCCAAACCACAAACCAATTATTCAAAAGCTAAGGGCACCGCTAATGCAGTGGTACTCAAGGCCGGCCTAGCTCATCCATCAAATCAAGCTACACCCCTCATCTAATCTCTCACCTATCCAGACTTTTCAATTCAGATGAGAGCAATGAAAATATACCCCAATTGGGGAACCTTACTCTTCTATCTTAGAAAAGCTTATCAAAGCCGAGAGCCATCACCCTTCCACCTATAAAACCACACACTAGTTTTGACCTTGCTCGCCCCATGCCCACATGGTATAAAGAACATGATTTCTGTAACTATCATCGAGTAAAGGGTCATAGTGATGGAAACTGCATCACTTTTAAAAATATTGTCCAAGAAATGCTCTGAGAAAGGTGAGTTAACTATGGATAATCCCAACGCCACCCCCAACCAAAATCTACAAATCTTCAAAAAACCATTTCCCAACCATGCCCCTTCATCCAATCAAACCGTGAGACATCAACTCACGATACCCATACCCGCGAGGTTCACGCTATCTTTAATGAGGTACCTATCACCTCCCAATTACCCCATATTCCTTCCATAGAGGAGATCCTAGCCCAAATCCTCCTTCCACATTGGAACCAACCTCCCCTATTCCTTCACCAATAGAGGAACACCTTTCATCTCCTTCATCACCAACGGAGGGGTCTTCCACTAACATTGAGCCCATCTCACCCCTGGCTTCACCACTTAGAGAACCTTTACCCACAGTACCTCCTCCACCCATAAAGGAGCACCCATTATCTCCTCCACCCAAAGAGGAGCACCCATTACCTCCTCCACCCACAAAGGAGCACCCATCTATTCCTCCACTTATAGAGGAGCTCCCATCATCTCCTCCACCTATCATAGACCCAGTTGAGATACCTTTTCCTCTTGGTGAGCATTCTCCATCAGCTACCCATAATCCCAACTAGACCTACTTTCGGCTCTCTTACCCACTGGAAGCTGAAGCTAGCCAATTCCCCATCTCTAAGACACATTTTACAGGAATTTCCATTAGGTCCTCACCAACTCCACCTACAGACGTGTCATTCTCACGTTTGGTCGATCACTTAGATTATGTGGATAGGGCTTTACTATGGGGGCACCTCTTACTCCCCATCTCAACACAGATGCAGAGATCCCTCACTGATACCTCCACTATCTACCCAAACACATTTCACCAATCAAACCAAACACAACCACCTCTATCGCAACCCCTTCCATGATACCTGTTAGACTCAAACCACACCCTTACCCATAACCCAACCTACATCTAAACCCAAACCCACACCTACAACATTTTCCTCAACTAAACCTATTACCACTTTAGGGGTCACCCACCACCAACCTTACTCATCCACCTATTAAACTGGATTTAGCTACATCCTCCAACGTCAATACCACACCTACTCCAACACCCAAACCAAAGAAACAAACTCATCGACCTCATACCCCAACCACACCAATCACACCTACACTTGTCCCATCTATCTTAAGACCTCAATTCCCAACATGGTCAAGCAACCTTCACCCATCCATAAACCAATAACACAACAACCCATTCCTTCCTCACAAACCTCTAACCTACCTAGGCACACAACATGACTTACACCCACACCTGTAGTCTCTTTACCACCAATACCTCCAATACCCTCAGCTATTGCTTCACTACCCACTACACTTCAGTCATTGTCCCTCACACCCCAAGCACGACCCATCATCTACCTTCACAACACCCCCATTATCCCCATGGGTAACTCACCCTCTTCCTCCATCTACTTTTCCTTCTAGACCTCATACACCCACATCACCTTTACCCAAGAAGGTGCAACCCAAAAAAAAACCCACTACCCCACAATAAGGTAGTCAAAACAACCACACACCCTCCTACCCATCCATCTATTGTACCCTACCCAAACAAACATGACCGATACCTAAAACCACACCGGCACCTAAAACCATAACTCAACCCATTCCTACTCTTCCAAAAATAGTTCCTCAACAATCAACCACACCTACACCCAAACCCATGTTCACTTCCCATTGTGATCCACTAGCAGGGTCCTATGCCAAAATTTTAACCAACCTCCTCGAGACTTCTGTTATCACATTACCACCACTCTGACCTTACGACCCCTCAAACCCAAGCCAAAAGGGTTTGATGATACTAAAATTTGTGCATACCATCATGTGCCAGGCATGATGTGGAGAACTACAAGGCCTTGAAAACCATCCTTATCCAATTGTGTCCACCAAAAACCAACTTTGATGATGATGACCTTCTTGACGAGGATCCTATTTCACCGACACCCATTCCCACACTACGCCCACTCAACAACCACAACCTCCACCCTCACCACTCCTAGAGTCACCCTCAAGATTTGAAATTAACATGGTTCACATCAAGAGAACTTGCCACGCCACCACCCCAATGTCATTGCACCCAGCTCACCTCACAAGGATTTTCTCCTCCAGTAGGTTTTTTCCTTCATGTCATTATACCACTCACCCTACACCTTCTCCATTTTCCAACTCCCCTCAAATCAACATGATACACGTCACTACACGTGCACAGAAGGGAAAAGAAAAGGCAACTAGACCTACCAACCAATCCTATACCCAACATACCATCTGCACCCATACCTAAAATAACTATCCATGGCCCCATGTACCCCATCTCTAATGGCATCACACATCACACCATGCTCAAACAATTACACCAATCTCCCCTCAAAATGTCCTTATATGACCTCATCCAAACCTCGAAATCCCATCATCAAGCTCTCATGGAGGTTCTTCAATCTATTGAGGTTTTACCTAATGACCCTACACCGTAGCCTCCATTATCACACCCCATCATGTAGCCTCTCTCACCAAATTACCACCTTCATCTCACCCCACCTTGTTCACCAAGTGGCCTCCCTTAGCTTCTCAGAGGAGGAGATCACGCCACACCAAAATGATGACCTGACCCAGCCCTCTTCATCTCCATCCACATTGATGACATATGGGTACGCCATGTGATGATTGATGGAGGTGCTAGCATTAACATCATTTCATCCCATGCATTTTCTCAAATGTGCATACCTGACAATTACATGCATAAACATCTGGTCATGTTGTGTTCATTCAACGATGCTATCACCTCCACACTAGGCACTGTCATCCTTCATGTTCGCATGGGGCCCCCGCACTATTCCAAAATTGTTTTACATTTTGGAGGGGGAATTCCAATATAACTTGTTGCTTGGTAGACCCTGGATCCATGTCATGGGTTGTGTTCCTTCCACTTTGCATCATTGTGTAAAGTTTGAACATGAAGGACACACTTATACCATTCCAACTGACCCATCACCTTTCAAAACATGCAACATGCTTTACCGACCCAATGATGTGCTCATACCTATCAAGCCGTCTACCTCCGCAACCACTACCACTTCACCTACACCTCCACCTACCAGTACAACCACTACTTTCACCGCACATACCTCCTCCATTCCTACCACTACTATAACCTCCACGGCTGACCCATTAGCTTCCCAATCCATTAACTCCACCTCCGCATCGACCTCCGACACATCATCCATTCCAGCTACCTACTTACCAACCACTGATCCCTTGGAAGGTGTTTTTCAACACCTCACTCTGGGGAGTACCACCTATATAGTGTCAACACATTCCTTACTCCACAGAGTATGGAAGCCTTCACCAACACCCTCACTATGATCACCATATAGGAGAACACCTCCTTTATGGTCCTCCTCATCTTCATACTAGTCTCACCTATGGGGACTTGATACTACCACTTACACACCCGAACCACCATCACAAACCCACCCATTTTCCACTGACTTCCAATCACTTACCAATCACCATTTCACCCACACCTTCCTGCACCACATGTGCATGGAAGGGTTTTGGTTTTGGATTTTATGAGCAAGGCCGCCATACCATTATTCCATGTACCACCCACAAACATAATGACCATAGTGGTATCAACTTTCCCAACCTCCTACCAAATAGGCCATTGAACTCATTGAGGACCCTAGCCCTTCTCCACCTTCATCTTCATCACCACCTTCACCCACTCCACCTTCATCACCACCCTCACCGATGGAGTCGATGGATCCTGAATCTATCCCTCCTAACTTTTTTTTTTTCATAAACACCATTTCCTTGGGGCCTTTGACTTATCAACGCGAAGGTGAGGCCCCTTCCACTCTTCCATTCCTATATCCTAAAATGATCGATGATGACACACCTATAATTAATGTCATTCAATGTCAGGATGATGAATCCATACTCACCTACCTTGGTGTAGAAGACTCATATATTCATCGGTCATTACCCTCTGAGACACAAACCATGTTGAATGAATCGACTATCGAGATCAACATTCATACTCAGGATGACCCGCACATCCTAAAGATCAGATAATCTTTAGATGTTGTTAAATAGAAGCCATCACTTCTTTTCTCTAAGATCATAACCACGCTTTCACTTGGTCTTACGCAGACATGCCCGGTATTGACCCCACCATAGTGGTCCACAATATCGTAACCATTCCCGATGCCAAACCTATCAAACAAAAGCTGAGGAAAATGCACCCTCGCATTGCTCTTCTCATCAAAGAAGAACTTCAACGCCTTCTTTCCATTTCCTTCATCTTACCCATTGATTATCCTCATTGGATTTCTAACATTGTCCCTATTACTAAAGCAATAGGGGACTCCACATTTGCATGACTTCCATGACCTCAACCTAGCCTTCCCAAAAGATGACTTTCCCTTGCCCGGTATTGATCAACTGAGTTGACCTCACCACTAGTCATGAGATGCTATCACTCATGGATGGCTTCTCAGGTTATAACCAAATTTTTCTTTCCCCAAAGATCAACACAAGACCGCATTCATCACCCCTTGGGGAACCTTTTGCTATCGAGTCATGCCTTTTGGCCTTAAAAACACTGGTGCCACATATCAACATGCTATGACTTACATCTTCCATGATATCATGCATCACATATTAGAAGATTATGTGGATGATCTCTTGGCCAAATCTAAATGTCACTCCGAGCACCTCACCATCCTCAAAACCATCTTTGACCACCTCATTAAATATTACATCCACCTTCACTCCTAAAAAGTGTCTTTCACAGTTCTCTCAGAAAGCTCCCGGATTTATTGTTTCCCTCCATGGTATAGAAGTTGACCCTACTAAAGTCAAGGCCATCCTCAAAATGCCTCCACCTACTAACCTTCACCAACTCCATAGCCTAGCAAGGTAAATTACAGTCCATTCACCATTTCATTTCACAATTATCTATCGGTGTCAACCATTTCATCATCTTCAGAAGGATGTCTCCTTTAAATGGGATGATGACTATCACAAAGCTTTTGAGGCCCTAAAACAATACCTTCTCCAACCACCCATACTCATTCCACCTAAAGATGATCAACCTTTTTACCTATACATATCCACTACCGATCATTCCTTAGGAGCCATGCTCGCTCATCGCGATGAACAACACAGGAGCAAGTGTGGTTTATTACATAAGCCATACTCTTTTGGACTATGAAACCCATACAACCATCCAAAAAAATTTTCTTAGCCTTAGTTTTTGTTGCCACCAAACTCCGCCATTACCTACTCAACCACAAAACCTATGTCATGACCAACACCGATCCCTTACACTTCATGTATGCCAAACCTTATCAAAATCAGCATGCCGCATGATGGCTTATGCTTTTAGCTGATCTTGACCTTGAATTCATTCATCAAAATTCCATCAAGGGCCAAGCTATCACTGACCAACCAATTGGCTGACGCACCTATTTCTAGGGATCAACCCTCTAATTTTGACTTTCCTGATGAGTCAATTACTACTCTTTCCTGGATGAACCCCCTTACCAAATGACACTTTTCTTCGATGGTTCCAAGTGTCAAATGGGGGTGGGGCTGGTATTATCCTCATTCCTCTAGATGGAGAACCCATGCCTTTGTCTTTCAAACTAGACTTTGAATGCACCAACAATATTGCCGAGTACGAAGTGCTCGTACTAGGTCTCCAAGCCGCATATGCCCTAGATGTCAAATCAATCAACATTTTTGTGATTCACAATTGGTCATAAACCAAGTCAATGGTATGTACCAATGTCATAATGAGATACTTCAAAAGTATAAACATCATGTCGACATACTTTTGACCACCTTTGATCATTACACCCTTCAAACCATCCCACATTCAACCAACAAATTTACAGATACCATGGCCTGCTTAGCTTCCCAAATACCTACTTCCCCTACTAATTCCAAAATCTTTGTCACCGTATAATGCCTCCATTCACCTTCTTATTTACCTCATGATGTTTACTCAATCGAACCGACACCCCTGACCCGAGTGACCTTTGGTATAAACAATACTCTGACTACCTTTCTCTCCATCTTACCTCCTGATCTCACCCTAACGGACAACGCGCCTTCCTTAAAAAGGTCTCTCATTTCATCATTCTGGGGACTCCTCTATAAGTGTGGCTTTGATGGTATTCTCTTACGATGCCTCACAAGTTCTGAAATTCCTTATACCATTAAGGAGGTTCATGATGGCATATGTGGAGGTCACTTTAGTGGCCTTGCTATTGCTAAGTATTCTTTCACCTAGGCTATTACTGGCCGAACCTTAACCATGATTGTTGTGACTATGTCAAACATTGTGTAAAATGCCAACAACATTCCAACCTTCATCATACACCCAGTCATGCCTTACAGGTCACTCATGACCTTTGGCCCTTCTCTCAATGGGGTTTGGATCTTGTCGAGAAATCAATCCTCATTCTTCCCAACACCATCAATGGATCATAACTACTACCGAATACTACACAAAATGGGTGGAAGCCATACCACTCATCTCCATGAAAGCCAAGAAAATATGTGAGTTCATTAACCATCACATCATTTGTCACTTTGGTGTTCCTCATCACCTCATCACTGATAATGGAAAATAATTCAAAAACAAAACATTGCAAAAACTTTGATGACGCCTTCGCATTCAACTTAGTTTCTCATCACCTTATTACCCACAAACCAATGGCCAAGCCGAATCCACTAACAAAACCTCAACAAAATTCTCATGAAAGTGGTTGACAATACTGGGAAGGATTGGCATACGCACATTCCTTTTTCCCTATGGGCATACCGCACTAGTATTCACACTTCCACTGTGGCCACACCATTTTCTCTGGTCTACGGTATGGAGGTTGTTCTACCTCTCAAAGTCCAGATCCCCTCACTCACATTTCTCTCCATGACATGCTTACTAATGATGACTTTTGTCAGACCACTTAGCACAACTAGAGTTATTAGATGAATGTCATCTTAACGCTCTGATCACCTTCAAGTTTACCAACAATGTATCAAACGTGCTTATGAAAACATGTTCATGAACGAACCTTCCAAGTCAGTGACCTTGTCTTGAAAGAAAATCAACACGTAACCAAAGTAGAAAAAAGTAAATGGGGAAAATTCACTCCTAATTGGCTTGGACCATACATCGTAACTCATACCTATGGATCAGGTGCCTATCATTTATCTTCACTTGATGGTAAACCCGAACCTAGAGCCCCTTAACGCATTGCATCTTCGACCATTCTATTGTTGACTCGTTGTCCTACCTCACCCTTTTGTCTCTTTACAGGCTCATCCCTTGAGTGCTATCCACTCCATACACCTCCCTAATGATTAAACAAGAATCATGTGAGTACTCATCACTTGTTATCTTCTCTTGAATATGTGTACCACGGCACTACACATATACATGATTCTCATGGATACTTTTTCATCTACCTTTAGATGAGATCCCATGGTCATTCCACCTTTCCTTTTGAACAAGAGTCCTATCCTCCACCTTGGTCTTGTCCATGATTTCAAAGACCTCACATGGGACCAAACTCCTTGAGTCAAACTTCTAATAAAAAGATGACTCCCTCAAAAGGACATCTTCCTCTCGACAAAATTGCTACTATAAATAGACTACTCCCTCGAAGGACAACTATGTGAAGCTTTTACAAAAAAAAATAAAAAAGAGAAACCAAAGCTTCCCGCACATCGATCAGCTTCACGAAGACCTCAAGGAGTACCATATTATTTATCCCATATAGACTTCCCACATCGATCAGTCTATCAAAACAAAAAATTTTAGTCATGGACTTGCCCATTGTGACCTAGACCTCTCGCCCAAAATCCTCCACTCAAAACATATAAAATTAACTACCTTTCACCCTCCTTACCATTTCCACTCTCATTTCCTCAATTTCCTCAAGGGACATCTTGAATTTAGACATTTGGTGATCCTGTGACTACCTTCATCATAGAACAGTTAATCATGCAATGCCTTTCGGGTCTTATGTTCATCACCCTCCAAGGTATGATCTACTCGATGGTCCTACCCAATCAGTGGCTTTATTTCCCCCTCTTATCTTTTAAACCATCTTTGTTTACATTTTTATTACCTTATACAAGACTTGGTCCTCGACACTTACCTTTTAGGTAATCCTCCCCTTTCACCATAATCACCTTCACCTACATCATTTTACCTATAATCTACCTACACCTATTAAACCTAAACCCACAACATGCCCAAACCTACCAACTCATTTTCATATTCTTCCCTAGCTCATGGGAGAACTACATCGGCCCGAGGTCCCTTTTCACTGGACTATGTAGGCAGACTCTCGAGGGCATGGGGCCCTGAGGTTAGCCTCCCATTTTCTACCCTAAACAATTCATCAACCATGCCTAACTCACCATTTACATCACATTTCACTTAGTTCCCTTTATAACAAAATTGGAAATTAAGCCACATACATAACAAGTTGCTTACCACAAGCATACATTTATTACACCTACCATCTCTCTATCATCACTATGCATAGATTATACCATATTTCACATATGACCCATAGTATCATTCATCGCCAAAATAATGAATCATAACT